>JARDYJ010000005.1:24922408-25447408 GCA_029215755.1 Spea hammondii
GATGCACGACTATCGGGAAAGGACTTGAAATTCACTGCCATAAAGTAACCTCCAGTTGACATTTATAAGCTGTGCCGCTGCCAAATGATGCGAGCCTAAAACCGAGCTCTGGGTCAGCGGAATTTTTTGTTCAATGCAATATTTCCCGCAGACCACACTACTTTAATGTCCAAATAAAAACCCTTTCCTGGGACTGAAACTTAATTATATTACAGGGCATCCCCAGAGGCCAATTTATGTTTACTGCCAAACAGGCATGCCTTCATTAAAAGTTTTTTTTTTCTTTTTCACAAGGAATTCATAAGGAAGAATAATCACTTGAGCTCAGCAAAGAGCACTTTACCCTTTATATTAGGATTATTTATTTGTAACTCACGCAGTTGGGTGTCGATATATATACACGTGTATGTATACAGAAATAGTATTTAAAAATCCTAAATTATTGAAAAAAATTATGTTTTTTATATCATGCCAACGGGCTTGGAATGGGACCCATGTAGATGAACGCTTAACATGTGAACTGGTCAATAACAGTAAAGTAGGGGGCAGAAAAGCTTCAAGTTTCAAACTGAATATGAATCCGCAATACAGATTCAACTCAAACTAAGGAAAAACTTTGGAACTGGTAGAGAGGGGACAACGTGGCAGCCATCGACGCGGATTATGGAAACGTGAGTGACCATGACTTCCTAGACCATTGCCTGCGTGCCACGGAGCCCGGAAGCGATGAGCGGGCCCAAGGCTGCTTTCCTTTTGCAGCATCTCTGATCTCAGTCCCTGAATCGATACCACTCTCTGCATCCCCCCCCCCCCCCCGTGGCTCATTTCCGTTACCAAAGCCAATACACCCCTGCATCACAACCCCCCACAGTGGCCAGCTTTACAAAGAACATAATCCTGTGCAAAAAAAAATCTAAAGACAAATGGTGCTTTAGAGGGAGCCGAGCCAGGCAGCAGTTAATCATTCGGACATGGAATCTGGTGCTATGACACTCTGATTCCGTGTATCAGAAGATCTTATTTATAGTCACTGGTTTATGTTCTAAGCGTGGCCTTTTTTCTATTGATTCCTTACTGTGTTACCTAATGTAAGAGTAATTTCTGTAAGTGGCAGCAGAAGAGCACCAGAAATATCTAAACACATTCTTTTTATACGGGAGTCATTTTGAGTGACCGTGATATTTCTGCATGGAATCACTAAGGGTGGTAATCTCTGAAAAGGACCTCCTGTGTCTTGCGTTCTAGTGATAAATCTGCTCTCCAAAGCTCAAGATCGGTGAGAAGATGTATCTCCATTATTCCTGAACCGCTAATTAATCTTGAGCTGTCATGTTGATGGGGGATCCTGCTAAGCTGGCTGACTTCCTACATTCCTTCCCAAGCCTCCCTTGTAGAAAACGCTCAAAAAAAAAAAATTAAAAGGTAAGGAAGCGGAAAGTTTCTGAGTAGGTAATTAATTGACTGCCACTTGCAATTATGGATAGCGCTTGTTAATTATTTCTTTTAATTTTTAAAATATCCAAATTCATATGTTGTCTAGCGCGATACGAACTTCAGGCTGGATTAAGACCTGAAAATTGTGCACATTCTTATGGATTTAAATAGCGCCATCATAGTCTTTAGCGCTTTGCAATGGATAAACAAGTAGTGTAGCCAATAACTTGGACTTCCAAGGTGAGGATGACCCCGAGCAAGTAGAGGTATATGGAGGTCTATACAGGAGATGAAAGTGGAAATCTTTGAGGTTGACCAACCACACAACTGGTTCCAAGAACTAAAAATGATGACTAGTCGCTCAGATAACATGACGGAATATGGAATCCTGTAACAAAGACACAGTCCTCCTGAAGCCATTGTAGTTCCAATGAAAGTGACACGTAAAAAAAAAAAACAGTACACGGGCCAAAGCTAATAGCCTTCCTCGGCACCCTAAAGTGTGTAGGAATGAAGGCTTGTGAGCCAAGCTTTAATACGTGTACCTGTGAGGAGACGGTTAACGTGTAAACATTAGAAGTCACTATTGAACTCACACTGGTATAGATGGCGGGGCTCCAACCTGCTTGCCGATGCATGTACAAAAACAGAAATCTAGAGCATAAGCGCGAGGCTCCTCACCCTGGCCGGAAAGCCCGTCGGCAAATGGATGCTAAAGCCGTAAATTAATAATTTAAGGCTGCAGCATCCATTTGCTTCCATTGCCGGTGGGCTTTCCGGTTAATGTGTATATTGCGTGCAGGAAACATTATATGAAGGAATGAAAGCGTATCTAGGTTTTTTAGCTTCAATCGATTAGGAGTCCATACCTTGCACCAACCTAAACGTTCCCTATGAAGACACTGAACCATACT
This sequence comes from Spea hammondii, assembly GCA_029215755.1. Lineage (NCBI taxonomy): Eukaryota > Metazoa > Chordata > Amphibia > Anura > Pelobatidae > Spea > Spea hammondii. Next base: position 24,924,757 of record JARDYJ010000005.1, read on the forward strand.
TTTTTGTAACATACTTACATCTAGCTCAATGAAACCAGTATGCCTTAACGTGTGTTAATGTTACTGTCAAATAATTTTCACTCTCCCTGTAATAGCCCCGCGGAATTTGCTGGTGCGCTATAATTTGAGAGGTTCCGTTAAATTTCCGTGTGGTCCCCCTGCGAATGCATAGGGATTTCACGGAGCATCTGCATCACCCCCCACCCATTTCATGTACCAATGCCAATTAACCCCTAGCGCTGGCTCTTACATGTGAATGCATACACCGATGCTGTCACTGATTTTAATGGGGGTGCTTTCCTGCAACTGATTGGCTGCTTCCAGCAGCCAATCACTAAACCCAAAATGGCAGACCACGGAGGTGGCACTCTGCTGCAGATTAAAAAGAAAATGAAACAGCTTTTACGATAACTGAATTTATTTATTCAAGCCTCATCTAGCTTTTACTTTCTCTATGTCAATTACTACAATGATTTTGGAGAGATTTTGTTTAAAATTTCCCTTACGGAAGCCAGGATCCGTCTCAGTGAGGCAGAACGAGCTTCCAACAATTTTGCTTTCCTGAATTTCTTCCCCTTTTCCTTACCACAACTTTTAAAAACACTGCCTAAATCAACAATAAGGGAGATAACTGAACGGGGAAGAATAATCGAGCAGACCCTGAGAGCGGAAACGATAAAACAAAGCTATCATCACACAGATAACCATAAACTGAAGTCCTGAATGCCCATATGGTATTGATCGGGATCCGAGGATGTCATAAGCATGACCACCTGTACCCCATTCAATGGTGATACACGACAACCAACATAAAAGCAACAATTGCGTGGAAGTCGTTATTTAACTTGGTACAAGGGGTTAACGTGCATTAGTTGCAACTAGGCACATCCACTCAATACATCAACATGCAGGAGACCTAGAAACTGCATAGCCAAGTGACATAAGGGGAAGATTAACATTAAAATCGGGGTCCTCGTGGGAATATTCTGAAGAATATTGATTAGTTGTACAATTTATTTGATAAAGTAAACGCCAAGCAGGTCATGCTGTAAAAAGCAAAGCGTAACCCATTCTGCAACCCGGTTTTTTGGAAACCACTAACCTCCAACACTAGCAAGCACTCAAAAACCACATACTTGAACTAGTAAACCCCTGTAAGCTTACACACAGTCTCTGATATTCCGAAAGCTATAATATACCGTGAAACACTACATATGCGTTAAAACTCTTGCTCACCTCCTCCACGTTAGAAGCTGTTTTTGCAGAGGTTTCCATAAAGATGAGTCCGTGTTCCCTCGCAAATGCTTCACCTTCTTCTGTTTTAACTTCCCTCCGCGACTCTAAATCACTGCAGATACGTGTTTTGGGATTAAAAAGAGTTTGGAAATATTTCCGGTAATCACATAATACAAGAACATTGACGTTAATTCCTCTGATGCCAATATATTTATTGAAAAAAATAATCTCTGTGTTAGTTAGATTTGTTTACACCAGTAAACCCCTATCTATAAAGCTGTTGGCATCAACGAATTTGCGTTCAAGTCATACCCAAACGCTTGCATTATTTCAATGTATTTCTAGTAAAATGAAATAATAATCTAGTCCATCATGTCCATTATTTTCTCATGGACAAAACACCAGTTTGATTAAATTTTTTCCATTCCTGGAGGTGCTCGTTGCTCGGCCAGTCTAGAAACAGACAAAGGCCACCTGTGGTCAGTGGTGGACCATGGAGCGTAAGTAATGCTCCCTGCCTGTTACTGCGCACATACTGAACAGATGATATAGCGGGGGAGAAAAGGTAAGCATGTCGGCAGAACGTCACGATAAGGCCATGCTTAGAATTTGGTTCAATAACCACACTGACCGGCAAAATGTTCCAACAAATCTACGTTATTGCAGGCTTGGCTTCAATGAAGAAGATATTCTTACACACAGGTGTGATAACCGAGCCAGGAAACAGGGCTATACCATGGTTTATGGTTTTAGAAATTAGGGCGAGGGCAGGATTATTATTTTACTTCATAACTTTCCTTTATTTGTGGGTTGTTTTTTTTTTTAAATAGCAATACGATACAAATCTTTCTGACTAAACAACGTAACGATCAGGACGCTACGAGTGTACAGTCACCCAGTCTTTCCTTTTAATACCACTAAATGAGATGTGACCATCCACAATCAGCAGTGACACGGGAGCTCCTCTGTAATGAGGGCACATGGTGGGGGGCGGCAGACTAGTCAAGGGCATGGCTTTTTGCCAGTTACATTAAATGAACTAATTAGGATTCAGGGGCATGAGGAGAGCCGAGGCTACTTCCTCAAAATTACAGTTTTCTCCCATTGTGGATGGAATATCTTTCACAACAGCAAGGAAATAGCTCTGCTTTCATAGTGAAAATTTAAATTAAAAGTTAATGGGCATTTCTAAACAAGGTATCACTTATAAAATACTTTAAAATGTGGAAATGATGTCACTAGCGCAGCAATGAAAAACAAATATCCTTTCACCATTCTCATCATATTACGAGACAGTGAAGCATGCCGACATTGAGAGTTTACCTGAGTGATCACAATTACATACACATTATTATATTATATTATATATATATATATATATATATATATATATAGTAGAGGTGGGGTGTTTAGTTAAGAAAGACAGGTATGATACACTTTTTCCTCACCTCTTATTGGCAATCAGCATAATCACCATGTTTGAATTTGAATGCTGGCGAGCATCTTCAAGCCAGGTAGTAAGATGGTTGAATGTGTCTCTCCTTAACACAAGACAAGGGAAAGAGCGTGAGCGCAAAAAAATAATAAATAAAAGGCATTCTAGTCAAGCACATTTAAGACAAATTTCCTATATATCCAGCAGTACATTTGGTCCTGAAATCCATATTGGAACAGGCCACAGCCTTAATTGTAACAGCGACCACATTAACGATGACCAGAATGATCGAGAACAGAAACAGCTTTGCCTGTGTTTATCGTCTTGCTTTCCTATATTGTCACTGGGAGATTAAAAAAAAGATACTTATAGGCCTGTTATTATAAATTCAACATCTTATTGCCGCTAACAAAAAGAGCTGTGCTGAATTACATTGAGCGTATTTAGCCGTTGACAACACGTACATACATTTCCTTTCTGTAGAACACGACTCTTACCTTGTAATATCATAAACTAATAAAGCCCCTGCTGCACCCCTGTAGTACGACCTTGTGATGGAACGGAAGGACTCCTGACCAGCCTGTTGGAAGCCAACAAAAAAAATCTTACTATTTGAACATGGCGGCAGGACGAAATACGCACAGATTGCGCATGATAAAAGAAAAATGTATGCTCAACAGTATGTAATAGCATTATAACATGGCTGTGTTTAAACAAATGATCGATTGTACATACTACCCATTAATAACATAAGGTATTATGCTGATATTAGGCCTCTGTAGAACAGAATGGGGTCTGGCTCGCATTTTTTGGAACGGGTCATGTGACCCAAATGATGAAAAAAAGAGTCGACGCGTAGGAGCGTTATAATTTCTTTTCCTAGGAGCAAGTAGGCCTCTAAAAACTTTCCGTGGCAATCCCTGACATCCCAATTTACCGAATGGCTTCACAATACATGAATCATTATTAGAGCGCAGAAAGGAAGCCTAGCAACTGAGCGCTGGAGACAAATCTGAAAGGAAGCAAATAACCCAGAGCTGTGCATTTGAATTCAATAACCCGTTCCCTGGGGCAGCTGTTGACACTAGAATAAATAAAGCCCATTGTAAATAAATGATGAATGACATCTTTACGCCCACCATCTGCTGGTGTAGAGGTTGTTAGAAGGCCAAGGATGCAGATTTTATCCGTTCTATCGGAAGCAGCAGCCGTGCTTTCTGCAGCCCCTACACTTCGTTTGGACATATTTTCCATTTTTAATTAGTTTAAGCTAGAAGCAGAACCCTCAGATTCATTGACAAGAAACATTGTTCCGTTTCTTTGGTGTGTATGTCATCTTCACGGATGTAGTTTATTATTAAGCAATATTTATACTTCTCATTGAAGTCTCAGCGGTATAAACAGTAAGACGGCACACATTCAAACACCGTGCAATAAGTCATTACGTCTGAAAATGTATTTTCTGCATTTTTCAACCATATCACTAGTGATGCCGTGAACGGCTGCTGAGCCCAGGCAGGCAGCCATCTTGGCTGAATGTGTACACAGTACCACTGCGTCATGCGTGACCAAAATAGCCTGCAAAGCCTTAGGCCAGGCACCACAGGGAACCCACGGAAAGACCCAGGGAGGAAAATAATGTGGGGGCAGGGGAGACGCAGGCAAAAGTTAGGGGCAGACCGCTCACACGTGTGTACTTGAATGTATTTATATATATATTCCCACATTAAAAACTTGTTTTTTTGTTTCTAATTTAACCCTATTGAGAGTGTGCACATTTCTTCAGTGTGCTGTAGTTAAAAGGCCTGTGCATATTATTACCACATAAAGAAAAGGCAGATGAGGTGGGGGAGGTGGCAGCTGGATCCTATTCTTTCAGTGTGAAATCAATCACATCTCAAATTACAGAATGGCCCATATTATTTAAGAAAAAACATAATGAAGGGACAACACAGTGTCCTGGTCAGGAACAAGGCTGCTGGAAAGGAGTACACCACACAGATCTTGCCGCGTCATGTAGATGCTTTATGGTCCAAAGTATTGTACAAAAAGACATCTTTAAAGCCCATGAGGAAACTGAGAAAGTGAGAGAATATCAAACTCAATACAATTTGCTACCGGTGGCGGACACCTCCTACCAGAAAGTCCATGGGCATATCAGACGGTACAAAAAGTTGTACAGATAGACACACACAGATGTTATGAAAATAGTAAGGCTGCCGATAGAGTCAATATGAAGGAAAGGTTATTTTTAAAACAAGCACTAAGTCGGCATCTAAGAACGAATCGTAATCCTTAAAGCTCATTACTTACAGTGTCCCATATCTGAAGTTTAATTTGCTTGCCATCAATGGTTATCATCCGTGCACCAAATTCTACGCCTTGGAAAAAAAAAAAAATAGGACAAGTTAGATTTCTCAAATCACACAGATTTCTCAAGGGTCACATCACACATACCAAAACAGAAGGCTGCAGAGGACCTCTATCCTCCTCTCTGGCAGCCTCTGCTGCTGCCGGCACTTCCTCTGGGGTCTTCAAAGAGGGAGCACCGGCAGGACATGACCTTTTCCGGTGCTCCACCATAGAAGCAGCGGTGGGGGATATCTACGCGCAGATGTTCACTGGTGAACGTCTGCATGCAACCTCCGCTGCTACCCAACACTTCCGCCGGGGCTTCTATGAAGGAGCACCAGTAATTAGGGGGTAAAAGGCACATATGGGGGGGCAAAGTGGATTAATGTGAATATTTGCTAGTAAAACGTTTTTCCTATAGGGTAGTCTTATATTCAGGCTTTTTCTTCAGGGTCGTCTTATAAATCGAGCAAACACGGTAGTTAGAATTTAGCATAACCCTAAAAGTAAAATATCGATCAAAAATATTCTATGCATATTCAATGTATTAACATTTGCACAGTGGGCATATGAAATATGTATGCTTGATGCACAGTGTATTAAGAGTAAATTGTTTTAACATTTATTCCCAACAGAGCAAGTTCCAACCTTAATGACGCAATATCCTCCGAGTACGGACTAGCCCCTGCCTTACAATAACAAGTAACTCTTAGGGGTTAAAGGCACCCCACACAGGTAATTATGAAAAATACTAAACACGGCAATAAATAAATTCTTGGTACATGTCTGAGTACTTCCAACCGAAAAGGAAAACTGAAACAAGCCATCACAGTTCGCCTAAATTAAGCAACTGTTCCTTTTTCAGAGAGATTCATGAAATATTTGCTGGTACATTGAAAGCATACATCATACTTATCGCTCATTGTAAGCTTCAATGAGCACATTAAGGATGGTGGCTAATGGATGGCAACATAAATTCATGGGAACAACAACTTAATTACATTAATATAATTAAACTACATATTAGAATGTACAATAGACAGAGATCCATCAAGCTTTACAAATCACCATAACAGACATAGATGGCATTTTATTTTTCTTAATATAACTTAAAATGCACCAGAGCTAACAGCTCTCTATTTCTGACAATATGCTTTCTTTTTTAGTTTGTGGAACCATTGGAATTAAAATTCTTTTAAGCATCTCAAATGGCAAAGGACTATATTCAATGTTCAAAGAAAAATCCAGTATGTTTAAACTACATATTTCATTCTGCAGCTTTAAAAAAATGGAATTCCAAATTAATTATTGGAGGCGGTACTGGCTTTTATTTTATAATAAAAAAAAAAAAATGTTTTTCATTCGTTTGGCTTGCTTTTACAAGTTTTCAACCCCCTGCTTTTGGGTGTTTGAAGACACAGTTACCTTACCCACTGGCCTCCAACTATGGACCATAAAAGTTGCCGTCAAATATCATGGTGAAAAACTCACTACTAAAGGAAGGGAAGGGGTCTGCAGGACACTATTTTTTTCAATGGGACTTCCCTATTACAGACACAGCCTGACATATGCATTTTTCATAAGCAAGCTCCTTAATGTGACCCTTTGTCTCTGCCGTTAGGTTATGGCAGCTAATACTGGAGAGTTGCGCACAGCATGTTCTCGAGTTACACTTTTCTGCCTTGTAGAGGCTGCAGACTCATCCAGTTTCTATTCAATAGAGTGGAATTAAAACCACTTGTTGCCAAGGATACCTGGGGCAGTTATCAGACACCAAGAAGCTTTTCATGTGACCCACATGGCTGAAATAGTATGGCTCTAACTCAAAAGCCTACTCTGAAACCTTCAAAAACAAATCTACGGCCACATAAATTCATTAAAACCTCAGCATGCACCTTGTAACACTTAGAACAACATATTGTGTCTAAAAATCCCAAAGGGCAAGAAGACGAGTTAGAACACTTGCAACAAATGGTTAAGCCGGCAGCGTGGCATGACGGTATTCCCCAAACCGGTCCCTTCCTACGCGAATAACGCTGCAGAGTTTGTTATATTTAGAAAACGAAAATCTACACTGCCATCTACCAGAAATTGAAGCATTACAACGGAGACGCAGTGCTTCCAAACAGCGTTCAAGAATTGGGAACTGTCCACCCGATGTTTGGTCAACAATGCCTCCCTCCTCTTTCTCAATAAACCCACCCAAACGATAACTTGTGTTTTGCTATTTTTAACGCAATCCGAGTTGCTATGCTGATAATTTCCTGTAATTTGTAGATCATAATTGTCACTAGGTTGTGTATAAGGCAAAAAATAAATAAATGAATGCCCACTTCAGTAGCGGCTGTCCCTGTGTCCTACACGTGTGTCTCTCAGCAGTTAGGCGAGTATCTGTCTCAAGTCTCTGAGTTTACCGTTTGCGGTTAAAATATAGAAAACAATTTCAAAGAACCAGTATTCCACCCTTAAAACCTGGGTTTACTTGGTAATTGTGAGGCTATTGTGAGTCTGCAAACTTGTCCACCATACTACAACTGGACGGCTCTGTGGGCAAACCTGGCCCCACTAGCGCAATTCAGAAGAAACCTGCTGCTGAGTGGGCTGCGGAGCTCCTGACGATCTCTGTCAAAACAGCCATGCTCTCACCAACATTAATAAAGAATATCAACATTCATTTATGTCTTAGTAATACATGTCCATCCCTCCATACATTTCAAATGATGCTGTTGTACGGTTCCATATATTTTCCATAACCCAAATCAGTATGTACAAAAAACAAACAACCAAGTGATAAAAATATGTCAGCACATATAATGTTGCAAAACAGAAATCAAATCTCTTATACATGCAGATTATATAAGGGTTTCACCTAGGGTAGGTACCAATGTACAAAAGAAAATTTGTCTGGCCCCTCCCCGGGGGCATCAACATCCGTCATAAACTGACGCCCGTTTTAAAAGAGCTTAGGAGTGGGATCAATCGTGTCACTGAAATGCCTCGATAGCGACACCGACCACCCACCCCAGGATGCGATGTGACCGCTCTCTCTGGAGTGATTCTGCCACTCGCAAGATGACGGCACGTCCTGTAAACAAAATAAAGAAGTTGAAGAGTTCTCAGGAGGGTCTATCCAGACCCTCATGAGAACTCTGGCTCCACTAGTAGGTTGAATACAGGTACTGCATTCAACCATGCAAGTCAATGGAGCCCAGCTTTCTAATTACAATGTAATTAGTAAAATAAATGTTAAAAAAAATTAGAAATGGTAACATGTAAAAATAGGTCGTTACCATCAGGGGAACCTACCAGTTCCAAAAAATGTTTTAAAAAAAAGGCCAAAAATAAATAAATAAATATATATATAAAAAATATTTTTATGAGCAAGTCCTAAAATTAGCGCTTCATTTTCTCACATGGAAAGAGTTAAAATACTGGCATGTAATGCCCATAGGGTGTCTACTTTTTAGACCCCAAACAACCCGACAAACTGTACTCGGGAGATGTTGCTGAACACATATTGTGGTGTTGTGTGACAGCGATATATACCAGGAGCTGTAAATTCATACCTAAAGTACATGTGTGGGAAAAATACACACACAAAAAAAAAGGCTGGTGGTAGAATTAGCACATGGAAAGAGTTAACATACCAACAATATGTTAACATACTAACAATACACTGGGGTGTCTAGTTTTCAAAAATATATGGTTTTTTAGGGCACACTAAATTGGCCGTGCTCAGAGATGTACCAAATCGGGCATGGGCAGTGGATCACCAAATGTCAAAGTTCAACATTGAAAAATGTGCATGCCCCAAATGTGGCCCTTTTGCCCCAAAACAGCCAGGCGAACCCGTGGGTGGTATCACTGTACACAGGAGATGCTGCTGAACACATATAGGGGTGTTGTGTGACAGTGACATATACCAGAACCTGTTAATTCATACATGAAGTCAAACGTGTGTGAAAAAATGCAAATAAATGACTACAACAAAGTTTGACAAAGACTGGTGGTAGAATTCGTGCAATGGGGTAAATTGCATTGGCCGGCTTCAAAGATACCCGAAATGGCACATGGGGCAGAATTACTAGATTTGGGGAAAAAAAATGGTTTTGAAATAGCAAAACACTACCTGTACCTATTGCCTCATAACGTGCAGAAAAAAGCAAAAAAACCATAAAAACACTGGGTATTTCTAAACTCAGGACAAACAGTAGAATCTATTTGGCAGGTTTTTTTTTTTTTTATTAGCTTTTATAGATAAGTAAAAGATTTTTCAAGTAGAAGTCAGAAAAAGTATTTTTTTTCTCAATGTTTCACCATATTTTATACTTTTTTTTTTTTTTTTATAGTACATGATATGATACGATCCCGTGTTCAGTAAACGGGAAAGAAGAAAATTGAACCGAACACGAGCACCGCAGAAATGGTAAATCAGCAATTGTCACAAAGGGGTTAAGCAAGTCTTTCAGTGGTTTCTTATCTTATCTCTCATCCAGATAAAATATGTCATTAGCAGTTAGCTATAATCCACTTACCAATTGTCAAGTCATGTACAGGTTGGAACCTCTTGTCTGTAAACTGCAATAGAAGGCATGATTTCCCAACTCCTGCAAGAGAAAAGAACACCGGAAAAATAAATTCTACATAAAAGAAACAAATTTCAAGCACATAACTCCTCTAGATTGCAAGCTTGTGCGCAAGGCTCTATTCAGCTAATGTATCAGCTTTTCTTAGTCTGCCAGTTCTAGTTTTGTTACACCCTTCGAATAAATGCAATGTAAAAAGCTCTGCATAAATTGATGGTGCTATAAAAAAAAGATCATAGAAAATAATAATACCAAGAATGAATGCACCAATACTGTTTTGGCATTTACTTTGTTCGGAGGGTACATTTTAGGCTTAAACAAATAGCATAATGTAGTGCCACCTAGTGCCCACACAAATCACCAAAACGTAAAGAAGAACTAATCGTGTAGTAGTTAGCAGCCTAGGCTCAGTAAACGGCATGAAATATTTATGGTGGAAATAATTAACATGCAGCTAGTAACCTAATGCTATAGAGCGCTGCTTCTCAGAGGGCAGACATGTCAGTGCGCCTAGTGCCACACCTGCATGCGCGTACTCACACTTTCCTTTACAAATCCATACGTACAGACAACCACGCTCAGTCGCACTCTCACATACACCGATTCTGAACATCAGAGACAGAGCAAGTGTTTTTGCAATGCATCCCTTCTTATTACCCTAAATTTACAAGGCAACCCGGCCGTCAACATCACTTGGTGTAAACCGGAAACGTAAAAGTGCAGTAGCCCAAAGGTTAAGATATCACATCACAATAGGATGTAGATCAGGGATCAATAAAGCAGATATATATTGTTAGTGGCAGTGGATATGGCATATTTTGCCTTAGATCCCAGCTTCCACAATATGAAAGTTTATTACTTTAACAATATGTTAGTTTTGATAAACTAGAAAGAAGCAGATCCTAGCAATCTTATTTTTTCTACATATATTATTACAAATAAATTATCTGTCTGAAACAACCTTTGCTGTTTGTGCATCCCCTTGTTTCACCACTATTTAAAACTAAATTCATTATGAAAATATGTTGCTCATTTCTATTACTAAGGCAGTGTTTACATTTCATAGAGCCATGAAATATGTCAATATAATAAATGTATATATATATATATATATATATATATATATATATATATAATACTTTTTAGAAAACCTTTTCAGCGCACGCTTTTGTCATATGAGAATTAAGCATTTCCATAAAAAAATCATGAATGAGGCTAAATCTCACATGAACAGTTTATTTCTTGAAAAAGTGTGAGCATTTAATAGTACTAGAAATGGTGTTTCTAATGCTGCATTTAGTTATTATCCTATTAATGCCCCTTATGACATACAGGCATGTCCTCTCAAAATTTTTTTTTTTTTTAAAAATTGCCCCTTGCGACATACCTGACTTTGTTGCAGCTGCACAGGAGATCAGGCTGGCTGTTGACAGCCTGCACTCTCCCTTGTTGGCACAAGAAGGATCATTGGCTTCCTGCTGACCAATTGCGTGTGTAAAGGCACTCGGCGCAAGGTATTGAGTATCGAGAACAGCAATGCAAATCACAAAGTGTCATAAGAACCAGAGAGAGAAACTTTGCTTCCAAAAACAAATTTACAAAATAAAAATGTGTGAGCCTAAAGTAGTGTCGACCCATACTGCACTGGGAAGAGCAAAAAAAAAAAATATATATACCGTATTTGCTCGATTATAAGACGAGGTTTTTTCAGAGCAAATGCTCTGAAAAATACCCCTCGTCTTCTAATCGGGGTCGTCTTCTAATCAGACCTCAAATAGAGGTCTGATTATGAGACTAAGATCCAGATCCCCCGCACCGCTGCAGGGGACCTGGATCCTCCTGTCTCCCCCCCCACACACTTACTTACCGGTGCTTCCTGCTGTATTGCCGGGGCAGCGGGTTGACGTCTACGCGATCCGCGTAGACAACGTCCGCTGCAGCCGGAAGGAGGTGTGGCTAGCAGCGGGGGTTGTCTGCGTCCGTCGCGGATACCTTCCCCGACTGTCAGAAATCAGAGTTCCCCGCACAGGTGCCGGAACTCTGATCTCTGACAGCCGGGAAAGGTATCCGCAACGGACGCAGACAACCCCCCGCTGCCAACTCCACCTCCTTCCGGCTGCAGCGGAAGGAGACGTCAACCCGCTGCCCCGGCAATACAGCAGGAATTTGGAAGCACCGGTAAGTGTGTGTGCGTGTGTGTGTTAAATGGGGGACATAGGGCATTTCTGGAATGCCTTATACCCCTATATGCCACTCTGGCACTTAGGGGGTTAAAAGGCATATTATGGGGCAGAGTGGCATATAGGGAGTTATAAGGCATTTCAGGAAGCAGAGTGGCGTTAAGGGGGCATTTAATAGAGCACTCTGCCTCCTGAAATGCCTTATAGAGTGCTCTATACAATGCCTTTTAACTCCCTTAATGCCACTGCCTCCTGGAATGCCTTATACCTCCCTATATGCCACTCTGCCCCATAATATGCATTTTAACCCCCTAAATGCCAGAATGGGATATAGGGGTATAAGGCATTTCTGGAGGCAGAGTGGCACATAGGGGGTCAAAAGGCATACCATGGGGCACAGTGGCATATAGAGGGTTAAAAGGCATATCATGGGCCACAGTGCCATATTGGTGTGGCAAGCCTGGGGGCAGATGTGCGTAACTGGGGGACAGGTTGGAAAATACAAGGAAATAAAAACAAAAAAAATATTTTTCTCAATCATAGCTTTTATTTAAAAAAATAGTTTACATGAATTAACATTTACTGGTAAAACTTTTTTCCTTTAGGGTCGTCTTATATTCAGGCTTTTTCTTTTTTTCCTAAGTTAATATTCAGATTTTGGGGGGTCGTCTTATAATCAGGGTCGTCTTATAATCGAGCAAATACGGTATATATATTTTTATATATATATATTTATTTAAAAAAAAGTGCCCTAATATCCCTTAGCCCTACCACTACAAGTACAAAATTATTTAATAAAAAACTACATCCAGATAATAAAATGGATGTTGCTCTTGAACATGTAAAAAATAAGTGTGTGGGTATTACTGTAAGAGGATGATAAATTGGGTCACTGTTCAGCTGTGACACTTACAGTGTAGAAAGAATTCTTAGCGAAAATAACTCCCAATGTATTGCTTCCCATTTTAGTATGTGTTTTTTTCTTACCATGTTATCATTAATAATTATGCTTTATGTATTTCTGTGATACTAAAATAAAGGCCTTACCTGCCCTGAACAAACTATCCCAGGGTATAGAAAACCACTGGTCCTGAAGGGATTAAAGTGTTAATTTCTGCAGAGCAGGTGGGGCAGCACCTTCAACTGTGAATGCTAAACTGCAAAGTAGCCCTCAGAAAGGTTAATCGAATCTGGTGATGTGGACAATATGATAAAAAAAAGTCAAATTGCTATCCATTTAAAGCTAAAGCTACACTGCATCAATTCACACGGTTTTAAAATATATAATTTTAAGAGTCTGATTAAAGGTTTCAGTGAAATTAAGGAAGTCTGTAGTCTGCCTGAAATTGGCAGCTAAGATTTTATTTTCCTGAATTAAATTGGACATTTCTTTGAAATAAAACTTGCACCATAACCAAGAATAACCAAAGGAAGAATAATAAGAATCAAGAAAACTTGCATCCATTATAATACTCTTACGCGCTCAGAGCTCCGCATCTTAAGGCAAACAGAAGCGGTCCACAATATTTAAAGGACAAAGTATTGGAAAACGTAGAAACATAGGTTCAAATATAACTAATTCTAAAAGCCACTACAAACGGTCATCAAAACTGAGATATAATCACACCTACAGCTAGAAACACAGGTTACTCGTCGGGTCTCTGATAATACAAGCAAGGCTTTTGCAGGCATTGTACAACTTTCACAGTTGCTAAGAACTCACAAGAAAACCCTAAAATGGGAGCTCATAAAACAGGTAGAACAATAGCACAGCAGATAAAAAACACTGGCTTAGCCAACAGATCCCCGTGCCAGTCCCTGCCATGCTAAATGCATGGTCATTCAATAGCCACAGGGTTACTTATTTACCCCAAGATCATTTTTAATTTATTTCCCAGATCATTCTTTTTCTGCAGACTTAACCTTTCCAGGGCTACTCTTACGGGTACCTCCAGGGCTACTTGTAAGGTCCCCAGTTACATGTTTTCTTCCTCTTATAAGGATCTGCTGAACACGACGTTCCCTATCTGGAAGCAATGTTGTCTTCTAATTATTTGCGACTGATATAGTATGTCGCCAGAAGGCCTGTTATAGAACATGTTATTCACAAAGACATATGACCAGGAAGGGGAATGAATATGGGTTGTGCAATGTGTCTCTAGACCACACAAACAGTTGAGATGTGACATCCTTGTGTCACATGTCTCTGTACTCATCAGCTCTACAAGGCTCATCTTCGCCAGGTTATTTCACAACGGAGAATCAAATTACAGCAGGAGTAACGTCTTTTGTCACCGTAGATACAGCTGTATGAAGAAATATAAAACAAATTTAAGGTACCGATTATATCCAACTATTGGTAAAGTGGCTGGAGCGCTATTTCTCTAAAATCAATAGCATTTTGATACAAATTGTTCTTTAAGAATCAAAATGAGTGTCCATAAAACAAAGGCCAATGCCTAGAGCCCTGGATACGCGTGGACCACTGCCAGGGGCCACAGCAGGTATTATAGAAGAGTACATACGGACTGTGGCCCCAACACTATTATGTGTGACAGTTCAATCACGCATACGTCATATATACAAATGTTTTGCTTTTTTTTTTTTTGCTTAAAGGGTTAAACGGTCTCTACGATGACTACAGGTAAATACCAGTTCTCAGTCCAGCTCAGAAGCTCTAGCAATGTTTATGGCATGTGTCCCTCCTGCCTTGTATCATTCATGTACAGTTGCTAAGCATAAGGCCTTTAGGGATGTTGCCAAGGTATATGCCGACGCTTCTAGGAGCAATTCAAGATTTACTGTTCATGGCCATTCTGTGTCTTGCTCAGCCTGAGGATATAATATAAGAAACAACACTTTGGGGTTTATTCACTTAACAGATGGTGAGAGTTCACAGGAGATTAGTTTCATCTCATTGACTTCATTTTACATTATGAAGGGCCACCCCAGCGACCCTAGGATCCAAGAATAGCTCGAAAGACCTCCATATCCTAATTGAATTATGCATTACACAGGGCAACCCGGTCCTTCTTGGAGATTTTAGTTTTCATAATGCAAAGTAAATGCTTTGGAACAAACATCACATAATGCAAGATCCGTGACCCCGCTGGGCACCTCATCACTTTCTTCAACATTGTAGTAGTATCAGTTTGTATACGTATAGTGCTGGGGTCAGTCTGAGTGTGTGTGTGCGCGTGTATGTATGTATGTACAGTGCTGGGGTCAGTGTGCGTATATATTATAGTGTGTGTGCATGTATAGTGCCAGATACAGTTTTTGTATATGTATAGTGCTAGCCTGTGTGTGTTTATGTTACAATGTGGCATTAGCATGGGTGTGTATATCGGCATATAGTGTTAGCATGTGTGTATGAGCGTATAATGTAACGGTAGTGTGTTAGTGCTTGTGAGCGTTAGTGTGTGTGTCTGTTAATGTTAGAGTGTGTAAATGTACATTAGTGTATGGCAAGGCTCGACAAACCCTGGGCGCCAGGTTCGGTAATATATGAAAATAAAAACACGATTGAGGAAAAATAAAAAAATAAAAGCTGGCTCCTAACTTTTTTGGCTGGCTCATAGATCCAAACAATATTTGTTGACCCCTGCATTAATCTGCAATCATGCAGGATTCTTTCATTCTAAACTCTGAAAGTGTGTGCGCTCACTAAATGACAAGATAGAGAAACGCAATGTTCTTAAAACAGGGACTCCCACAATTTTATTAGTATCTCGCAAGCAATGCGGTTTCCATTTTAAATTTTTTTGCATAATATAGGCAGCTTCATATCAGCCATTAGTAAATGTTTTAGCTGTTATCGTAGCCCGATCTAACCAAACACCCTGACTCCTTATCAGCCTATGTTCAACAATAGAATGACTCAGTCTTAATGAGCCAGATGTACACTCCGACTAAGGAAGGTCTGAGGAAGAGCAGACTTCATTAGCATTGCCATAGAGAATTGACTGAATGTGGCAGACTAGATTGGCGGAATCTTTCCTACCTGTTGTCAAATTCCCTGTTTTCTATGTGAATGAGCAAGGAAAGTCACCCAACCCATCACAACTGACAATAGCACCCTCCAGGATTGTTGATAAAAGGCAGTTTTTTGGAACAAAATCAGGTTTTTATCATTGCCAACCAACATTTCTATATATAGAGTACTGTATGTTATGCACGTGAGTTTTTCCCCTATGCGACTTCACTTTTAAGCTAAAAAGCACTACAAGTACCTCACAAAAGAGGTCCAAAAGTTTCACCCTAACATTCTTAGCTGCATTAAAAAGATACGACACCCAAAGCAGAAGCTATCGGGGGGGGGGGGGGTGTCAGTCAGAATGTGATTTTTCCATAATTTCATAAATATATACATAACTTTGGTTTACAATGCTAGTAAAGTGTTCAGTGGTCCGAGAGGCATAATAATACCAAACAACACGCTTTAGTCGTTTTAAAATTAATCAAACATATCTTCCGCACGGCCAATATCTAGGGGGGCTTTGCAGAATCCCCCATGCATTTTCAAGGCAGACACCATGTAAATTTAAAGGGACATCATAAAGTGCATATGATGGCTGGAGCGTGCCTTTTAAACAGGTGCCTTGACAATTACACGGCAGGTTAACTAAACACACAGAAGGGTATTGGATTATTGAGCAGCAGTACAGTGGATTCAGACTTCCGTCGGGGCTACACCTGATCTTGCCCTACGCATTTCCGGGTTTAGTCACTTTGTATTCTGTCCTTAATTTTGTCCTGGCGCCTATGTCAGGGGTGCACATGAGGTCCGCCGGCCTTCAATGTGCGGCCCGCGGGAGCAGGGTTGGACTGGCCCTGCTCACAGGGCAGCACAGTGTGTGCAAGCAGGCCACCTAATAAAAATAAAGCGGCCGGCGTGCACACCCGGCAGGTAGTAAGACCGTCCTGTGTGCATGCCGGCCGCTTAAATTTTTTTTAGGCGGCCGGCTTGCACACACCATGCTGCTGAGTGGCAGCGCCTCAGTGGGGCTCTTCGTCCCGCCCCTTTCAAGGCGTGACACTCTAGGGGCGGGGCTCACAGAAGAGTTCCTCGTTACGGGGGGGTCTTCACTTCGGGGGAGAGCAGGGAAAAAATAAGTGAAAACGTGTTAAAAAAAAACATATATATAGTTAGGGGTTCGAGAAAAGTAGACCTATATTTATGGGAAGGGGGTTTCCCTTGGGACATTAATTTTTGTCGTTGAAAATAAAACTGTTAGCTTAAAATAAAAAAAAAATCCTGGCTCCTAACTTTTTTAGCTGGCTCCTAGATTCAAAACAAATTTGTCGGGTCCTGCGTAATATTAAGCAAAATGGTCTGCAAACACACCTCCAGCTCCATAAGAGAAAACCGGGCAAGAAAGACGTTCATCCATCCATAAATCCAGTCTAACCAGAAGCTTTCTATGGGATCTGTTCAACGTGTGCGCAAGAATATGCCACGCGATAGATGTCACAATGCGTTACATTTTCTCTATATACCCATCCTCCATCTTTTAGTAGCCTTGTCATGTCAACTATAAGATCAAAATTCAGAACTGGGAGCAACTTTTCCATAGCAAGGGCTGCAAACGGCCTCTGCCAATTAATTCAACCATCTTTACCTTATATAAAAATAGTGAATAGAAACCTAGTTTTGTTTTATTACCAAGAGTAAAAAATTGGGGTTGGCCCAATTTAGGAGCCAATCTGACATTAAAAAATATTAGTAAATCCACAGAGAAGTGCATCCAGTAAAGATTTAGGAGCCATGGCTACCTGGAATTTGTCCAGCCCTGCCCTTGGGGAATAATCAAGGGGGGAAGGGTTAAATAGGTAGTACTACTTACTTTTAAGTGGATTTATAAGTGAATAATTATTTGACTGCATTTTAAAGCAGAAATAGGATCTACCAGGATTGCAGGGATGAAAACATTTGAGTGATTGAATGGATTTCGACGAGGATGGGCTGTATGTGCCTGTCCAACAAGGCACCACTCATCGTAACTGATGCCACAACCTGCTCAATGCTAGTTAAGAAGAAGAAAAAAAACAAAGATCTACCGCCGATTGCTGATAAATTCATAAAAAAAAAAAAACCATGTAGTCTTAGAACGGAACGATAAACGGTGAAAGTGAGGAATGCCTTATGGGAACAAGAAGGTGCATCATGGATGCAGATGCATTCCCCTTACTATATGTAAAATAATTATAATAATGACATACATTGAAGGACTATAGGCAGGATTGTTGATGCCTTTCCTCCGACACTTTTATGTTGATACAGTGTCTGTTACAACTGAATGCTTTATAGCTGCATGGCCAAAAATGATCTACCAGAAGTATACAATGTATATTACTAAGAGGTGACCTTGTGTCCAAGTTAGTTCTGGTCAAGAACATAACAAGGTCACATCATCCCCGCCGAAACCTACATCAGATTAAAGTAGAACTATGCATTTCATGTATATTTAAGTGTATCCATATGTTTCCATTTAACTTTGGTTAGAATTAAACTGAAGATAATAATTATTAGTGTAGTGCCAGTGCACAATGTTTCATCAGGAAATCCCCTTCAGTGGGCTCCCCTTGTGTTATAAGTAGGTGGGCCTTAGGCATGAAGATGACAGACATGAATAGGACATAGTATACCCACCAAACACCCACCCACCACTGAAAATTTGAAGGGCCTTATGCCTGCTGAAGGAAAGCAGCCCTTTGGCTGGCTCACCCTTCCTTAAAAAAAAAAAAAAAAAAAAAGGGTTCATTAACTAAACCTATGATGTCAGAAGTAATCAAGCCTCAGACAGTGAATCATGTACAGGTTGCTTTACTGACGTATCGATGCTAGTTGAAATATGGAGAAACGCACAAACCCAGATGACAAAGCGTGTAATCAAAGCGCAGCCTGCAAAAACTTACCAACGTTAAACGTTACAGCAGTTTGATTTCTTTATTTTAGTAGAAACATACATGCAAAAGAAAGCATAAACACGTACAATGCTCTATCAAAAAGGAGACAGATTCCAATTTCCTATTTAACAATTATATATGCTTGCCAACCAAGGTACACAATAATATTCTATGAAATTCCAAAGGTCAAGGTGTGAAGAAAAACGTTTAAACATGCGAAACTCTATTTGAAAGGATGCGATCTCACACCTATGTTAGGATGGGCAAGTCCTAGGACAGGGGGATGAGGGCTGGAAGGTACCGGTGTCCTGTACAGTACAAATGTGCAGAATCCGACGGCACCTTTAAACAAACCGGCTTTGCCCTCCTGGGTACCCATTCATTCCCTCGAGCCCATACCCTCTAGATTTACCTAATGAACCGGTTTGTCTCTGCACTGTAAGAAGCGCAATATATAAAACAAATATTCATATCATAATCTGGTTCCTTCCTGCTTCAACAACAAAAAAAAAAAAGGACGACACTTTGCAGGACTTTACAATATTGTGTGTATAAATATACGAGACTGAGAATTGTTGAAGTTTGGAAAGGGAGTGCATAGCACTTCATGAGCAGCAATTTCACCTGGAAATCCCGCTGATTACTTGCCTGATGGATGCAGTGCAGAGTGTATGTACATCAGTATTCTAAAGAACTCTATACCTCTGAATCTCTTAAACATAACTTTTGTTTGCAGTCTTTATCCAGGCTATTGAAGTGTGTGTTGTGTGTGTGTGTAAGCTTGTGAGCCGGGCTCTCTCCACCTAATGTATCACTTTGTCTAAGTCTGTCAATTCGAGTCTTATCATACCCCTTGAATATATGTATTGGAAGAAGTGCTGGATAAATTGTTTGTGCTATATAAATAAAAGAATAATAATAGTAATATATATATATATATATACACACACACACAAAAAAAAGTACAAATGAGCGCCAAGGGTTACCTGCAAGATTCACTATACACTTATTTACTACTCATGATCTATAAGACTACTACATATCTAGTGCATGAAAAATCTTCCAAGAGTAGAGTACATATTCTAAAACGTATGGATTTATCTGGCAGCTCAGGACCCACAGAGTGTCAGGCTTACCAGATCCCTGATTAAAGCCCTGCCAGAGAGCACTTCTTACAGTCAGTAGGGCAGTAAAAAGCCCCGCACATGATCCGCAGCCTGGGGTTTCCTGAAAGGTCAGAGTTCTCCCCGAGCTACAGTACACAGTATACAGGGCCGGCCTTAGAGCTCTTTATTATCGGCTGTAATGTAAGTCGTGTCCAAAGAAGACACCAGCATGTAAAATCAATCAGAGCGATGCCGGGCCTCGTCCTAGGACTGCACTCCCCTCTCACACAGCACGCAGGCCTCTGGCTGCCACGGACCAAACCATCACCCGGTGTGCTGCCTTATGGAAAGCCGTGCCGGTGACATGATGCACCTGGCGCTGTGCTGATGCAGGGATGCTGGGGCGGAAGAACAGCTGGCTGAGCCCGAGGCGGCGGCAGCAGTGATGGGCTGTTGTACCCCGAACATACCGAGCACAACATTAACCCCCAGGAACAATGCAGGCCCCCCAGTATACCCCCACCGGGCCCTAGCGCTCCTCTTATCCACCACGTCAACGACTCCAACACTGCGGAAATGGAAGGACCGGCCGGCCCCGCCCGCACCGGCCCAGCAGCCAGAGAATAATGTGCCTTCCCTTCCCCTGATTGGCACACAGCCCCCGGATCTATTAAAGTCGATGCTCCGCGCTATCAGGCTGCGCAAAGTTAAGGCGGCTTCTTACCGGTATCGCCGATGATAATGTACTTAAAAAGGTAAGCGTACGCCATGTCCGGATCCCTCTGTGCTCGTCACTGCTTCACACGGCCGTAATGACGCAAGCACGGGCTCGTTTCCGACACCATTCGCAAACGGACACGAGCGCGCATGCCCAGCCCTCGGCTCTATTGTAAAAAGTGCTGTTTAGTGGCATTATCACCGCAATACGCGCCTACCTAACAGACGCCTTCTGGCAAGTGTCGCCGTCCACCGTGGCAGCCACCATCTTATTGGTTGTGATGCTTGACACGATTGCAAATTCTTATGCTACAGTGCCGTAGAAAACGCTGCCTCCTCCCACCAACGCAAGGTGCATGGAACCCCTCCATTCAACTTAAATCTCTGCCAAACAAGACAAAAAGCAAATGCTTTAGGTACTTTTAACAAATCATAACCCCCTGCATACCTCCCAACATTTAAAAATGTGAAAGAGGGACACTTTTTTTTTAAAATCTCTCAGAACTTACCGACACAAGCAATTGCACTTTACAATGTCGCACTTGCATCGCCACTTAAAACGCTTCGTTTTTTTCAGCACAGTCATGCGTATTAAAAATAACCAACACATTGAATTGAATTCCTATAAGGCTCAGCCAGACATACTACTTCCATGATGCTGGCTGAGCGTCATGGGAAGTGCAGAAACAGTAAAGCTGCAGATGCTAGCTGTGAACTAAAATTCCCATGATTCTCAGCATCATTGGAAGAGTAGTCCACAGCAGCAGAGATTTTTTTAAATTAAAAAAGGCTAATGTTAGCATCCCTCCCAGGACCCTTACACACTGCCTTTACACACACCTGCCCTTATACACACATATACATGTACACTGCCCTTACACACACACATATACATGTACACTGCCTTTAACACACACATGTACACTGCCCTTACGCACACATATATACACATACACTGTCCTTACACACCAGCTAACAAATACCTATACTGCTCTTACACACACAAGCTTACAAACACATACACTGCCCTTACACCCCTTTCTCCCCATCTCTTACCTCTTCCACCATCCTTCTTCCTTCTGCCTCCATCCTGTATCCTGTATCCTGCATCCTGTGGTGGGAACGCGAGGTCTGTCACTTCAGACCTTCCAGGTTCCGCTGATGCACGACAATCTTTAAGTCATACCACAGATTCTCAATTGGATTGAAGTCTGGGCTTTGGCTAGGCCTTTCCAAAACATTTAAATGTTTACCATTAAACCACTCGAGTGTTGCTTTAGCAGTATTCTTAAGGTCATTCTCCAGTCTCAAATCTCTGGAAGATTGAAACATGTTTCCCTCAAGAATTTGAGCCGCAGGTGTTCCCGCTGATGTCACTGGATGTTCATGCCGACATCTCGGGCTTTCCCGCTGACATTGCGGGAAACATGGCATTTATGAAGGAAATGGGCGGGTAGTGGGGCGTATCAGGTCCTGGAGAAATGCAGAGTTCGCAGGTATGGGTATAGACTAACCAAAGAGTAAAAAAGTATGGTAGGAGACATCCGTCAGAGGCAGTAAGAATAGGAAAAGTGAGGCAGTGGTAGGTGACGTCGGTGGTAGTTCATAGACGTCCCTGAAGAAATGAGTCTTAAGGGATCTTTGAAGTCCTAGAGACTAGGGGAGAGTCAGGTAATATGAGGTAGGGTATTCCATAGTTTAACATTAGATGAGCAGACAAACTGAATAGGTATATAAATTAGTGCTATATAGATAAGGGAAGTGCTAAGAAGAGCTTTATAGGTGAGCGTGGATCTTAAATTCTTGAAGTGTAGAAGCAGCCAGTGAAGAGACTGACAGAAAGGTGTTGTAGAGCAATGGATAAACCAAAAAAGCCTTACATAAGCATCATTTATGATTCTAAGGAGCAAGATGCTTGTGAGGGAGACATGCTAAGACTGAGTTGCAGGAGTCAAGATAGGTAATGACCAAGGGTGGACAGACTCGGGGCTGGGCTGGTTCAAATTCTTCAAGCAGGTGTGCAAGGAGCTATAAAGAAAGCATGAGCAAGGTAAATATGTGAAGTTTCATAAAGTTACATTGAGTGTGTTAGAGCAAGTGTCTGTGTTAGTGTGTATGTCAGCTACCAGGACTGGGGGTGGCAAGGGGCCCCTCAGGTTTACCTGCCTGCTACATGCCAGCCCTCCCATGGAGATGACTTTAAATCCTATCTGCTGATTTTACAACACTCTCAGAATTAGTTTCCAATAATATTGCAATATATGATGACAACCCTTTTCTGTATTACTTTTTAAATTTTGTATATTCAAATCACTTGAAAAAAGGCACTGAAAGAATCAGCAACATATTGGATATAATTAGTCTCATTGTCCCTACAGTCAAATATTTTTGTTTTATTTTCCAGGATATTATAATATAAAAAAATACATTGGAAGGCTATATGTGTTCCATCATTGCACCATCAAAAATAAAAAAAATATTAAAAAGCTTCGTAACAGAATATTCCAGTAACCATTGTATACATTTGGAATAAAGGTGTCAAATATGCAAATATTGAAATGGTTAATGAACGAGAATATTATAATTATATGGAAAATATATATAAAAATAAAATTAGTGTAAATTGGTTATTTAATTAAAGTAACAACATTTGCTGAATGATACATGTTTATCCAATACAACTGTTGTAGACTTGATTGTATTCCAATTTGGTATTCCCCTGGAGTCCCTGACAGTTTGAGATACCTTTATCTGCACTCACACACAGATGTCCTTGTAAATCTGTGATTATAAGAGTATTAAGTCGCCTCTGGCAAGATGTGCAAACAGAAATATTCTGACAAAAACATCACTGCTAATAAACCTTATTTAAACTCCTAGTAGGAGCAACAAAATGGATTTATTGTTAATGGATTTAAAAAAATCTCTCTCTGTCCAAGTATTGTAGTTCACATGTTCTGTATTAATGAAACAATTGCCCTATGTAACTGGTGAATTGAACTAGTTTAGTCTGAAATAGATAACAATATTTTGCCATTATTCCCTTTTAGTAGGTTTAATGTATCCCCACTTTTTTTTTGTTTTGTTGTGAATCATATTTATTATGTAACAAAATATGTATCCGGATTAAATTGTGGTTGAAAAGTTAGAAATACATTTTTTTGTCAATTCAAAGTTTATTTGCATTTTTGCAAAAGCAAGAGCATTAAAAAAAGGAAAAGGGGTACAGAAGAAAAAGCAGGGTATAAAGGGGGAACTCTCACAGTGTCAAAAGGGAAGTTGTGTAGAGGGGCATGGATGAATAGCCACACTTCCCAGATTGTTCAATAACTGTGTGTAGTTTCATGTAGGTAGGCTGTCAGTTCTTCCATGGTGAGGATTTGCCAAATTTTTGCATCTATGTATGTGTTCGGGGACGAGACCATTTTCTAGAATTTTGCTATAGATAGATTTAATTTGGAATAAAGTGTGGGGGATAGTTACCTGATTACATATCTGATATCTTTCTCACAAGGTAAACGCCTAAAGATTTACTTTGGCGCACCATCTAAATTCAAAGTTTAGTTTCATTATCTTTATAGTGGAGTAGGGTAGTGTCAAGTTTGAGGCTTCACATTTTTAATGTCTTATTTTGAAGACAGTTATGCAAATTGGTCCAGTGTTGCATAAAGATTAGGAAGATAAATCACAGACGAGATCACACTCACAAGAACATCGTCTGCAAACAAGCTTACTTTATAGTTAGAGGTTCCCTCCTTGATGCCTCTAATGTCAGGGTTGGCCCTAATTGTCGTGATTAGGGGCTCTATTGCCAAAGCAAAGAGTAGGGTGACAAGGGAAAAACACCAGATGTATGGAGAGGATTTTGACATTTACCACTATGCATCTGGATGTAAAAAAATAAATAAATAACAGAATTTTAGATAGAATGTGGCGGAGAGGATAGTGGAATAAAACTTTAATTTCCTTTCCTTCCCAACCCAACAGAAGCAAAACATGTGGTGGGTATAGACAGGGCCGGTCCAAGGCAAAATGCCGCCTCGGGCGAATTTTAAAATGCCGCCCCCCCCCTTATCTACCCTTCCTCTCCCCCCCCCTTGTACTTACCTTTCAGCAGTCCTGCGTCGATTCTCCCTGTTCAGTCTCGGTGCCGGCTCGTAATGCTGAGCGCCGGAAATCTTCTGGCACTCAGCATTACAAGCCGGCACCGAGACCGAACAGGAAGACTCGCCGCAGAGGAGAGAGAGAGGGGCGCCCAGCGGGTACTGACAGCTTGGTAAGCGAAAACCACTCGGCGCCCCTTTCTCTCTCTTTCGCTTTAAAAAAAAAAAAAAAAAGGGCTTGGGACGGCAAAGTGGTTGCCCCACTCGGCTCCATTGTCGGGCCGGCCCTGGGTATAGATGCCGGCAGTGAACTCCCTGTACCTATGGACTCTGCTTACACACTGTTTGCCGTACTGGCAATTTTATTCACACAACAATCTTTGATTGAGAGATAAGTTGATGACAGTAATGAGTTGAGGAGAACATGATGAGAAAGATCAATTCCACTTCCCTCCTCCTCCATATTCCATACAAAATCTATTTTATAGAAAATCGCATGGGTTTTTCATCACTTGACTAACCAGTAGGTACATATAAACTGGACTAAACTAGCATTCGCATTTGTACAAATTTTAATTTTAATGAAGTTCCTCAATTATGTTAATTCATTCAAATGCCCTTTTGTGGAAGTGTTCCTGGAGGGCTGGTTAACGGAGCTGATAGCAGGGGGGAAGTAGACAATGAAAGAAGACAAGAGAAAGAACACAAAAGAACAAGAAGAGCCACGAGAACAAGCTGCAGAGAAAGGAGACATGGACACTGAAGCAATCAGTGGAGAAGGTGGGGACACATTCATGTAGAGTGTCAGAGAGGGTGAGTGAGAGTGAGCGGCAATGATTTTAATTTCCAAAGGGAAAAAACTCTCAGAATTTCATCCAAACCAAAAGGGCAAGAAACCAAAAACAAAACAAAAAACTTGTTTGTACGAAGCAGCACAGCCCAGATTTTATGTATGGTTTATCTACTGTGTATAACAGAATATGAATGTTATACATATCAAATAAAATTTGTATTAACCCCTTCAATCCCCTATAGACGTACCGGGACGTCCAAAAAACGCCCACTAAGAAACCCCTATGGACGTCCCGGTACGTCCAGCCCTTCGTGCAGCATCCCTGCCGCTGCACGGGAGACCAGGCTGTCGTTTGACAGCCTGGACTCCCCCCTGGCAGCAGAAGCCGGCATCGCCAGCTTTCTGCTGCCCGATGTCCTGTAACAGCTTCCGGCATGAAAGCCGTTAAGCTGTTACATTTGAAAGTGCCCGATCGCGCAGTTGCAAACGCGCGATCGGGCATTCCCTTACGGGTTGCGTCACTGCTGACGTAACCCGGAAGGTCATCTGCGGGGATATCCTGCCCTCCGATGAGGTCTGTGAGGACCTGCATAGAGATCACAGTGTGATCGGTGCAGGGGGATCTCGGGGAGGGGAGTGAGAAACCATCTCTCTCACTCCCCCTCCCGATCTGTAACAGAAAAGCTGGAAAAAAAAAACGGTTAGTCATTTAAAAATAATATTAAATAAATCATTAAAATATCAATATAAATAATACAAAAAAAATTTATAATGTGAGCTGTGATGTCATTGTGACATCACTGGCATGTTCAGGAGGTCCCTAGGAGGACCTCTAACCATTACTGTGTAAAAAAATATATATAAAAAATAAAAAAAAATTAAAAAAAATGTAAATAAATTTTTTTTTAAAAAAAATATAAAAAAATATAATAAAAAATTCTTAAAAAACCTTACGTCCCATTGCCATAGCATAACATCTAGCCAGTATAACCCTCCTGCCCCTGTTCACAACCCCCAAACCCGTTAAGCCATAGGCATAAAAATTATACAAAATTGTACACCTAATAGTATGCTCCCTGGTGCTGGGGAAGTCTGGAAAATCTATATAAATTAGGTATTTCTGAAATCAGGACACCTGAATTGATAAACATGGAGGGGATTTTCCATTACTTTACCTAATTTTGTGAGGATTCAGAGGGAAAATGTAAAAAAGAATTAGTTTATTTTTCTAATCTTCGCTAGTTTTTACTAAATTTCTCATTCTACATTTTCAGATAATCATCCAACTATGGTATCAAACGAAAGCTCTATCTCTCCTTGAAAAAACAATATATAGTTTACATGGGTACACTACTCACAGGAAAAGAGAATAATCGCTGAACCGACATACCCCAAAAATGGCAAAATTGCTCTGGGCTTTGAGGTACCAAAAACCCCTGGGATTGAAGGGGTTAAGTCAAGATCTCTATTCAATTTTATATTATGCAGTTTTGGGTATACACCTAATAGGAAAGATGTTCTGATTAAAGGACAGTTATTCAGTGAAAAATGATATATTAGTACAGAAGAATATTTTAAATTGTTAAAATGGTTTTCTTGTTACTAATTCTAAATGAAATATTTCTATACTTGCCAGTGCCTATAGTAAAACCTGCATTCACACAACTGGGGATTTTGTACATAGCGTAAATAATAGGAAAACACGGTATGTTAAATATTTGTGCATGCTTACTCTGCGTTAAACAATCATAAATATCCTCTTAACCCTTTAATGCCGCAGTGATCTGTAGGAAAATCCACGCTGCTCCAAACATTGGGAAGAAAAGCACAAGGTTTTTACAACATATTAAAACATGTGTTACCAGCCTCTAAAATGATATAGACATCAATTCTTAAATAGTGAAACTGGGTACGATATACGTCTTTCCTGGCCTGATGGATGGATCTAGGCCAAGGTGCCTTTTTAAAAGAATGAGTTTCTTTTCCCTGGTATAAATCATTCAGTCCGTAAAGATACACACAATGCATAGGGCAGGGATAGGATATCCAGCCTGTGCAGGCTGCCAGAGGGCTGGCAGATATCAGGGTCCCCCAGTTCATACGGAGCCCCTAAGGCAACGGAGCCCCATTGATAACGGGCCCTAATCTGCTGCTCATAATATTTTATTACTGAGCATACACAAGGCTAAGAAACCAGTGGCTGATATTTTGAGCATAATATAAGTATACATGAGTAAGAGCTATCTTCACAATTGGTAACAAAATAGCATACACACATGGCGAGGGGCCCTATAACACAACTTGCCAGGGGCCAGGGGGGACTGGATTTTACAAAATATTATTTATATTATAGCAGATTTTGCAGCACTATCACAATAGGAAACAGTCAATGTAAACAATAAACAAAAATAATTGACAATGTACAGAAGTCATAATAAAATGAACACACATTAAGACAGACCTCACAAATGCTCTGCTGGATGAATGGGCAAATATTCCCACAGAAACACGCCAAAATCTTGTGGAAGATGTTATAGCTGCAGGGGGTGGGGGGCACAACTTCATATTAATGTCTAAAAAATGAGAAAACAGTGTCATAAAAGTCCCTGTTGGTGTATTGGTCAGGTGTCCCAATACTTTTGTCCATATACTGTATATATTTTTTATGTTTAAATATAAGATCAGCTGGCTGTCAACAGAGATGGAATATTTAATGTTCCTGTGAATGTCCTGTCTTTAGGCCTTAAAGGTTTATATCAGACCTTCCTTCCAACTCTTCCTGTGGCTCCTCTGGCAGAGGAGCTCCCTGCCAGCGACCAATAGAATCGCTTGTACTGACCTTTAACTCCTGACAGCGAAGGAGTCAAGAGGTAAAGATCCGTGCAAGTGACTCTATTGGTTGATAGTAGAGGAGACCCCTGCCAGCGACCAGTAGAGTCGCTTGTACAGACTTTTATCTCCTGTCGGCGGAACTTGGGCCTTTACCTCCTTGCGCAATCCTATGTATTCCCACTCCCGTTAACCCCTGCGATGATGCGTAGACAGGGTAGAGCTAGAGAGGAAGGGACCAGGGAGATTAGTTAGGAGATATTAACGAAGAGGAACACAAAGATTCTTCGTGTTGTGCGTCTTTGTGTACCTTTTGCCACCGCCATATTCATTTCTTTCATACTTGGGCTGAACAACAAAAACGCACCCTTTGTGTTTGTTCTCATGTTCGTTCGAATACGAATGCACAAGTCTAGTTTATATACAGTACATTACGTTGTCTCATGTACATCTCTAGTATTAGAAACCTTGAGACCAATTCAGTGCCCTGTTTAAATCTTATTTGTTTTTAATTAAGTTGAATAATGCATGATGTATGATTGGAAGACCTGTCTAAAAACAAATCCTCAAGCATAAGAACTAGACAATGAGCACTAAAATGCTACAAATAAAGCTAATTGAAACTTCTGAACTCAAGCGATTTAGTACTTACTCTACATCGATTCAATTTAGACAGATTTTCTTGGTGAACAAAAACTACTTTTTATAATGTATTTTAACACACTGTTAAAAGGTAAACTAAACACTCAATACACTTTAACACATATTGTTTAAGTCTTCTATTGGCAGATTACGTTAAAAAGTTTCCAACGTTGCATGTGTTATCAATAAAACACCTTTTTATTCTGTAGTAGCTTTGTATGGTTTATCTTTAAACCCTTTTTTATGGTGGATGTATTGCAAGATTATTTTTAAACCCTTTTTACCGTGGCTGCCTAGCATAGGTTGTTTTTAAATGGATTTTACTGCAAAAATATTGCAAAACTTTATTTTGAAACCCCTTTTTAATGTGCTAAGGAATAGGTTACACCCCAGCCATCATATTCTCTTTAATGCATAAAGAGATTCAGCAGAACCCTCCCCTATGCATGTGCCCTCCTTTTCCACCCCTCAGCTACTTGGCTTGCACTAGATGTATTTAGCCAGACACATCTCCTGCTTGTCGCTGCATACAGTTTCTTTATATAAGACACTATATACTTAAAACACACACTTACACACTCATGCTAATATACACAGACTTACACATACATAGTTCTGTAGACAGAAACTCATAATAACAGATGCTTACACATACATAGTCCTGCTAAGACAGACACTTATAACAACACACATCTACACATACACAGTCATGCTCACATTCCCTCTAACACACGTACACACATGCTAACACATGCACATTCACTGTTACATACATGCATGCATACATACTCATAATATTACCTGCAGCTAATGGCTTTAAAAGTGGCAAACAACCTGTGACCTTGATTGCTACAACCTGTACGTAATTCTTGAAACATTTCAACACTGTAACACGTTAACCAATAAAACGAGGGCTTTACCAAACAGATATAGATCTTTGTGTATGTCCAGCATAATTAATACAGCAGTAGAGTAAAGATGGCTTATCCTACACCAGGGGGATTTATTAACTAAAGGGATAGTTTTCCGGAATTGATACTCTTTCAACTCACTCACTTCACCATTTATTGTGAAGGTTCTACACTTGTCAAGTTTCTCTATTAAGAAGGACCAATCTCACCATCGATAATGCATGATTCAATAGGGGAAAAGATCTGGTCATATGCATAGAGAATACAGTACGCTAGGTTTGGACCTCAGAAAAATGTCTTTTGGCTTAACTTCCACTAGATGGCAGGCTTACATCACATTTTTTAACAGTAAAACTACTCTAAATAAAACTAAACATTGACAGCATTATGCATTTTGTTGTTTTTGTTATTATGTTTAAGCATTATACAGAAACTATCATAATTTGACAACCCTTTCCAGATACATAATAAACATAATTTACAAAAGTATTACAGTATGGTTTTACTTGTTCAGATATAAGACATTCAATTATGAGATCCATATTTGCTTAGATATTTGCTGGTGTATAACAACGCAATAGAAATACTTTTATGTACATGGTGGATTTTCCAATTACCAGTTATAGTGAGGCAAATGGTTGGAGATGAGAATATTTGGAGACTACCAATTCTACTTTAAGAGGAGCCAAGAGCCATATATTCCACCAAGAAAGTGTTGCAATATTTTGTACATTTTTGGTAATTACTAAATAGTTTCACCAATTGAAACCTATTTTAAATCTGAGTGTACTTGTTACTTGTTGAGACTGGAAAGAGAAGGTAGGTGTAAGTGGGCAACTAGTAAGACAGGAAGATAAGAGGACATCAGAAACCTTGTCAATGGTGAAAAGACTAAAACGGTCGAAGGAGGTTGCTGGCAAGGAGGGGGGTTAAGGTACCATTTGAGTAGAATCATGAGGGAGGATGATATCCCTGAACCTTTCTATTTTATTTTAATAGAAAAATTATTTTCCTGTGACAAATAACATCTTAGAAGAAGCTGCAGCTCCAGAGCTTTATTGTTTTGCCCACCTCTGCTATCTATGTTTAGTGCTTGAAGCAGCTAATCACCCTGCAAGTCAAGGAGCTGGGGCCAAGAAACAGTGCAAAAATATATATTCTGATGAGTCTCATACATTTGCAAGTGGAAAAAAATAAAGGTGACACTCAGCTATCATACAACGTGATAGATATGCTTAAGAAAATGTTGCATATTCTTAAGAGTTAGCGTTAACTTACTGAAATGACAATGTAAATTTTTGTGAAATAGGGGTTATTATTACTAGAGTAGTGAGATGGAAAAGGAGGATGGCAGGTTCTGTTCCTCTTTTAATAAACATAAATTCTTTTTCATAGAAACATACGATTTAACGGCAGGTAAGAACCATTAGGTCCATCTAGTCTGCTGTTTTTTCCTTATGTAAGACTCAGGTCTTAATCAGTCCTTTGTCTTGCCTTATATTCAGCATATTTTTCTGAATATCGCATACATTTGTAACACTGTATTAGCCTCTACCACTTCAGATTTAAGGCTGTTCCATTTATCATAGCTAGAGCTTTCCCAGCATAAGGCATTTAACCATAACAACGTAGGTGCAATAGGCTATAGTTGCCTATAGTATGTGTAGGCCATTGCCTGACACATTGCTATGCCTGTTTAATCTATACATTTATACTGAACCTTCTGTAAGATATGGAATATATTTTTGATATCCCTGTAACACCTGTATTTGCTTATGTCTTAGCAGTAGCCAAGAGTTAGAGTCTTGTTTACACAGACTCACTCTGGAAGTCAGTCGATAAAGATCATTTACAATTTTACAATTTTATTTGAAAAAATATGCACACTTTACAAACATCAAGTTAAACATATTAGGATATCTCCATGAACAATATAGTAAAAAAATATTTATAGTAAATTTGCCAGTATAAACTTTCAAATCTATATAATGATATCATCAAATGATGATGCATGCTTTATTTTACACACCAGCTGGAGAATTGTTTGTTAAAGTGCAAATAAATGTGTACTATCGCTTAATAAATAACTTACCAGCGGAATTGGTTCATCTGGTGATGCTTATCTCAGTCTTGTCCTTAACTACAAAATATTGATGACATGGGAAAAAGGGAACAATTGACAAATACTGTACGTGTCATTCAAGCATTAGAGCTTAGTTTACTTAAAGTGAGCATTACCAGCCCTACAGCCAGGGCTGCTATCAGGGTGGGGGGTACAACCAGTACTCGTGAATGTTGCCCTAGCAAGTAACAGGGCCTGGCCTCCCAAAACTGTCAATGGGTACTCTCATTGGCCCTAGGGTTGCCACCCCGCCAGTATTTTACCAGCACAGCCTGTAATAAATGCTTTGAAGCTGGTGCCTGCATAAGGATTTTTTGTGCAGTAGGGACTCACACACTTTGTGGGACGGTTGCCATGATGAGTCAGGCAGGCTTAAATAAGCTGTGATTATTTTTGGCAGCTTTCCCAGAAAATGTGGCTTGGGTTCAAAGTTGGTCCAATGAATGTAAGAGGTGCTGCTTACTTTATTACATTTAATAAACGTGAAAATCTCAGGGGAGCATAATTAATACGCGAATGACAATTTATGATTTCAGTGCCTGTAAGAATTTACCTCTACAGACAAGCAAGGGTTATATTATAATTTAGAGCAGCTTCTATTTGCAGGCACTGAGTACACTACACCTCTCCGACATACTGACCTCCTACCCCCCCTCTCCTTACTCTTTTCTCCCACATCTCTTGTCAGCATGGTCTCTGCTTCTGCAGAGAGAGATCAGAGGAGACCAGAAAATGGGTGGAGAAAGTAAGTGAGCAGGTGGGGGAGGGGGCAGATACAAGATAGGGGAAGAGTAACCGACAGGACTGAGTGACATTTTTTGGGGGCAACAAATTTTGGGCCCTGTGCACAAGTTTAATATATAATATACACCTGAGTGTGTAATCTCCTCAGTTCCATACTGTGTCCCTTAATGTCAGAAATAAAATGTGGCCACCCTAGCTCTCACTAGTAGCGGCATCTCTAATCTCCTGTGACACCTCCATGGCATCTGTGCCCCTAAATGGCTTGTATGCCCCTAAATGGCTTGTATGCCCAATACTTGAACTTAAACGGATTGCCAGCAAAAAAGTATATAAAAAAAAAACTTGGCGTGTGGAGGGGGGTCATGTGGGTAGGGGGCCCAGACCATTTGTTTTCTAAGAACCCCCAAAACTGCTGATGGCGGCAAGCTGGCAGAATATATGAATACATATTCGGATGGTGCACTGTGCGCACGTGTGCCGCCAGCGTCTAAGGTGGGATGTATGGGCTCTGACTCAGTCTTCAGAAGTGTGAGTATAAGTGTCACAGGTGGTCAGACAGTGCTTCAGTCTTTCAGGTAAATAGAAAATGTAATAGTTTATTTTTTTTTTATATCATTTTACGTGATCAGAATAAAAATCTAAATCAAATCAACATTTGGTGTGACCAGCATTTGCCTTCAAAACCACATCAATTCTTCTAGGTACACTTGCACAGTCAGGGATTTTGTAGGTATATAGTTAGGTGTATGAAGTGCTGGAAGTCATGGCATGGCCCCCACAGAGCCCTGATCTCAACATCATTGAGACTGCATGGGATTACATTAAGAGGAAGAAGCAACTGATGCTGCCTAAATCCACAGAAGAACTGTAGCTTGTTCTCCAAGTTCCTTAAACATTGTGTGCAAGTGTACCAAGAAACAGTTATGCTGTTTTAAAGGTAAAGGGTGGTCACACCAAATATTGATCTGATTTCAATTTAGATTAGGGAAATCTCTAGGAAAACAAGAGAAGCCACTGACCCTAAACACATAACCAAATTTGAATTTTGTGTATTGCTGCTTCCTATTATAACACAGCTAATATAGATGTTGATGATTTATAAATAAGAGGTGCCCAGGAGTTGCAGACAGGCACCCAACAGTACTTTTTAGTATTTCCCCAAACTCTGTGCAATGTTTAAGGACAAATTATCTTTAATATGTTAAAAAAATGATTTAGGTCATATAAAAGTTTAGAACATCAAACAAGAGAACACTGTTACAGTCCAACTTTATGCATTTTCCCTACGGCTACATATTAATTTGATTGAAAACCAAAGCAGCTAGTCATAAAATCACATAATTCTGTAAAATACAATAATGAAGAGCCTTCTCTATCAAGACCCTTGGCTCCATTAAATTGCTCACTAACAAGATGTTGTCCCAATAGATCATAAAAACTAATGAGTTAGGTTTAGCTCCTAATGGTCTGTCTCAAGCTGTAGGTCACTGCTGGACAGAAAAAAGATAAGGAGTAATACATCCGCACAGCGTTTAATGCACTGAAAATGTGTGATAAGTATAGTCAATCGTCAGTGACCGGGCACTCATAAGCATCCACAGAAATGTTTCCAGGGAAGCCCAAGCAGGATTGCGGGGCATTGTCAGGGAATTTATATGGGGACAAGTGACTCCTCTTGACATCCATGGATGCCATCGTCTCCTTCCTGCTCTTTGCTTGCTTATTTGTTAATTAAAATAATGTGTGCAGTGAACACAGTGTGTGCAGGCAGCAACCATCCTAGAATGCGTGGAATTTGTAAGTGTCCTTTTTTTCCCAAATGAATAGCCTTGATATAGAATAGCGAAAAGAGAACTCTCTGCATTTTCCCTGGGGGGCTCTGGGAATCGCAGAGGATTACTTGGTCTCCAGGACCGAGCTGTACCTAGTCATCATGGCATCTGAGGCAGGAAGCAGGAATGGAAAAGATCCCAGGTTCCTGGTCTAATATGGTTGTAATATACATTGTGGTGTGCTTATGGTTTACTATAACCCTTAAATTGCTATCCTCAGTTTAAATCTGTTCTTCCAGACATTCCTAGATTTTTCCATCCCAAAGCTGAGTGACATATGAAGGAGTCCTGCTCCTGTTACACTAAAGAAGCAGAATAAAAGACATATCATTAAAGGGGACATTCCAAGGAAAAAGTTCCCAGATTATGTAATATTGACTTTAACAACCCGCTTTTCTGTATCAGGTTAATAGTACGTTCCTGTTAACTCTTTTACTCACTAACCATAATTAAAACGATCCTACTGGAAAATTAGAGTTTTGTTTTGCCAATGTACAGTGTAACAAGATCTGGCGGACTAAATGAAATGTGCATTGTCACCAACATATACAAGTTCTTTGCCAAACAGAGGCAGAACCTGCTTAGGAACCCTGATGTAAGTTATCAAAATACATTACACATTCCCATTTTTTCTTATAAAATGTTTACAGTGATTCTTGGCCACTGGTAGCTTTTATTTAGTAAAAACGTAGAGCAGTGTTTTTACGTCCAATGCTTGATGACATTTAATTTGGCATCCCTTCAACATGAAATGCTATTGATGTTGACCTTTCTGTGCATCCTTTCATTTACTTACGGAACAGGAGCCCATACACGTATGTGACATTATATTGCCATATTACATGATGTTTTAACCCTTTCAGTGCCATGAGCCAGGGCCCATTTTTTCCTCATGGAAGGCCAGAACTATTTTGAATAGTAATATTTAGGAGACAATCTGCTAAATAGCTTGCACATTACCTAGAGAAACATATACACATATATTTTCCCTGAAATATGTCAAGCCAAATAGTTAAAGTAAACAAAAAATTTTTAAAGCCCCCACCCTTCTTAGCATATATATGTGGTAGAAAATACACATTACCACTAGTATGCCACACTGTAGTGCACCTATTTTCTAGATCTGTAATCCAAAATAGGTAACCAACCTATTCTTGCTTTAAAAAAAGACTTTGTTCTGAGGAGGATTATTTAAGAGGGGAACAGCTATGATGCCACAGTCACTGATCACTGCATCTTATCAAGGACTAGGCTTTTTTTGC
Organism: Spea hammondii; assembly: GCA_029215755.1. Taxonomy (NCBI): domain Eukaryota; kingdom Metazoa; phylum Chordata; class Amphibia; order Anura; family Pelobatidae; genus Spea; species Spea hammondii. The sequence continues at coordinate 24,960,516 of JARDYJ010000005.1, forward strand.
AGCATGTCTACCAGCTGATCTCACACGTAAACATTTTTGTAATATAATAAGATTAATAACACTAGTAGCAAGCAGCCATATTAGGCTGTCTGTTCCATGGAATTATCACTTTCTTTGGATTTTTATGTTCATATAGAAGCTGGTGATCTGCTTTTAATAGTAAATGTGAGGAAGACATTGTTATCTGAAGATTCTTAAACAAAATTCCTGCCAGGGAATATCTCTACTTTAGGAGCAGTGAAACAGGTTTCATGCTTCTAGATATAAAAGGACACTTATTTCATATATCTTTCAAGACGGTAAAGCGCAGATTGACATATCTTCCAACATTTTTATTTACTAAATATGGACATTTTTAGAAGTGTCAGGAGTAGGGTTTTGCATAGTTACATACTTTTTCAAGACTTTTTGTGTGTGAATTTTATAGACACATTTCTTTGTACCATTGTTAAGTGGCAGAACACTCTGATATACTAATACAGAGTTAGAAAAGTGATAATGAGATTTTTATCCAAAGGAGGGGTACTAGGCGTGGGTTAAAGCCATGGATGTTCACAGAGGTTGGTCCACTTGAAGGCAGGGCCAAAACTGTATTAATTTGCTGAATTCCCAATGATCTCATCAGATGAATTATAAAATTATTCAGCAGGACTAGGTCATCCAGACTTGGATGAAAAAATGAAAGTGATATTACTTGCAATGCTTTCTTTGTAGTGGGATGGCAACACCCCTACGTTTTGTGTTGGCGGGCGCTAAGTGGCCAAGAGGCCTTAAGATAAATTAGGTTGTTGTCAATAAAGCAATATCCATTGGTTGCCTTAGAGGCAGGAAAGACAGCCAGTGACTTGTTTTCAGCTGAGCCAAAGCCAAGCCAAACACCAGGCCCCGATTGCTTGCCAGATACAGAAAGGTATAAGGTGTTTTAGCTTTCTCAGATCCGGCTTGCACTCCTACCATTCTGTTGAACCAAGATCCTTGGGGACAGGCGGCTGGAGCATGGGGCAGTAAGGGAGTCAGCACTTTTAGTGTCAATTATTTGGCTGGCTTGCTGATAAAAGTGAGAGATTTAACTCAATATTTTGGAACTGCTTGCTGATCAGCTGCCAGTCTTCACTTCCAAAGTCTGAGTTTGTCAATATATTACTACAAGGTTGACCACTGTGCCTTGTTATGGTTCTTTTTGTAAGCCCATTGCTGTAGTTCTTGTTTACCGTGTAACTTTTAAATGTTCAGATAATAAATAATTATATTTCCTTCAGAGACTGTTTATACTTTTTTCCCATTGAAATACTATACGCAGTTGTTATTGTAGTTCGTCAACATCCTGTCTTGCCATATCTTACTTTCTACTGTAATGCAAATATAATTCATTGTTTAAACATCTTGCCTCATTCTACAGAAGTAAAACAGTTTCATAAGAGGATGCCCTTTTATGTATTTGTATACCCACGACGTCCTGTTTGTTTTTTTTTGTTTTTTTTTTGTGCAATTTAGTCCCAAAGCAAAACTTAAAGATTGTTTACATTATTTGGAAATACTGTGAATGTTTATCTAGAATACACTTTCATTCCATAAATAATAAATATATTCAACAAAACAATGACAGAAAAATACAATTATATCAGATATCAGATTGTCAGTGGATTATGAATTATTCTAAATCTACCATTTGATATTTACAATGGGTATTTGAGGAAAACATCTAAATCCACTCCTATCTATGGTATTTTGGACCACTTCTAAAACCAATAAAAAAATCACACAGATGTGCAATGGTGCTGGTCACATATCCTCAAGTCAACTCTTAATAATAGCTTTGTTTCTAAGTCCTTTTTGATGAATTATGGCATGAGAGTAGTCATTATTTTCAAGAATCAGCAGTAAATGAAAACACTGTTTTGTTTTTTAGATGTATACTTTGGAACTATAGTCTAAACAAGACTATAGACAAACCCCTGAAAAATGCATCAAATTATTTTAATGCAGATCTTTATTGTGCATTATTTTTTCCAAACACAGCCCTAGTGACTGGTTGACTATGTATTAGCTTTCTCCTACAAATCTTTACTGAACACTAACCTAAACCTACCATTCAGTGAAAATATTTACTAAGTCTGTAAAAAAATTGCAGAAGGCTTAATTAGCCAAAAACCTAATTACCACCTATGTGTTTGAATAAAGCTTATCCTATTATCCTATCATTAAAACCCTTGCAATTTAATCATAGGGTACAAACGTAAACAGAAATAATAACAGGTGTTTGGGCAGAACATATTAAATAGAACAGTACGCTAATATAACATTATAGTTAAAGAAAACCCACAGTAAAATAGTACATTTATCTACATGATGTCACTACTAGGTAATATTCTGTTTTATTATGTGTATACTTTTGATTTAACAGTTTTCCAGTTTGCATATAGAGTGATTTTTACATTAAAGATAATCAGTTTTTAATATAGTTTATTAATTGAAATGTATTAATTGATTGTCATTTTCTAAAATATAAACAATATATAAATAAAATAAATAATAATTAAAAAAAATAAAGAAAAAAATAAAGAAATAAATAAAAAATATATATATATGTGTGAAATTTGCTGTTTCCAAGGCTAGGAGTACATTTATCAGTAGCTCCTGGGGAAATTTGAGTCTTTGGAACATTGGACATGCATTCAATGAAACAAACACGATAATCGTTTCAATAACATGATTTGTTTTTTGAGTAACAATTAAAGTCAGCTATAGTGGTTATTGACCCAAAGCTTCCAATAGTAACACTGTGTATAACATGATTTCATAAGGCAACTGTAACATTATTTGGGTGGGGTGAAAACAAAGCCTCTAAGTAATGTAAGTAGATGCCTCCAGGGGAGCACTTAAGCTCTTTGGGATGAAGGGGTGCCAGCCAAATAATGTGTTTGTCCAAGATATTGTATGTCATTATAAAGCAAGCATTTAGAATGCTTCTGAGGGTTGCAAAGAGTAGCATTTAAACTAACATCACATACATTGTGCATTAAGTCTCCTTACACATTTGTAGACATAATTTAGTAGATACAATGACTGGCTACTTTGTTTATAATTGTTATTCAGTTTCTAAATACTTTTCACATTATTGTCTTTAAATTCTTCTGTTACATTACTTGTAATGGAATGCATTATTCCAAATAACCTGAACCATCCTTTTTATAATGATTGTTCCGTATTGGCTTCATAATATATCCAAAACATTATTTTCCCAATGGATACATTAGGAAACCTAGTTGAACTGATGTGTTTTCAGGAAATCTGTTATGACCACAGTCCCTTTACATGAGAGGCACTGGACTTCGGATCACAAGGACTGCACACCAGGTTTTAGATATGCTTGAACTAGAGAAATCAATGAAAAATGCTGAAACTAATTAAATCCCTTGTGTCCATAGGTCACAGAATTCCCGGTCTCTCAGTGGCCCTTGAGGCCTGAGGATCAACACTCCTGCTTGTCATGAATGCAATTTGAGAATACAATGTTTAAATAAACAAACGTATTCAAACATCATCAATACGTATATTTCAGATATAACAGTAATACAGAAGTGTAACTGGGTAGTTCTTCATACAAGGATCCATATTAACACTTTTTTTCCACAATATCATTGGATAGGACTCTCCTCCCATTTTCATTCAAACACATTTTAGCCTGTCTAGCCTCCCTCATGCTTTGAGAGTGCATGAATGCAAAGTGCATGTTTAGACAACCAAATGACAAAAGTCACAAAAGTCACATTGAGAAGGGCATTGTGCCCTGAAATATTTGTGTATTGTAATGGGCTCAGCTTTATGATGTTATAATCAAATTGTAGTGACACTAGTATACTGTTAATATTACTTTGGAGTGCACATTGGCTTATTGTTCCCTTTGGAATTTAAGTCTGTTCCAAGGAAAGCTTATATATGAACCTTATTATATTTAATCTAGCAAGCAATTTAAATGCATATGTATAAAAACTGGATATACCTGTATTTAATGAAATAGACTGGGCTCTGAATGTTTTTCTCAAGACAGTTTGATTTATGGCTCCTACTCATTTCATAAAAGAAAATAGTTGGCTTTGAGTACCTTTACTTAAAATGAAGTGTACTTTTTTGTTGGAATTCAATCAATCCAATGCTAAAATGCTTCTTGTTTACAGGTATCTGTGCATAGAGGAAGCATAGCTACTGGTGCCAGCCAAGAACTGGTCCTAACTAAGGAATAGTTTAAAACCTTCTTTCAACATCCCAGAAAGAGTGTTTTTCTTGGACTGATATACACTAGGTTATTGTTAGAAATAAATATTTGTCAAGATAAGTTGACAAGGAAATATCTGGATTATGTAAGTAATACACTTAAAATGTAAACCCGAGTTTGTATGTACTGTATAAAAATGAAAAAAAATGCAATATATTAGGCAGTGCTTTTCTAATTGCCTTTCTTAAGCTTATTATTTGTATTTGCATACAGAATATTCTGGGCCAGGGCCGGACTGGCCATGATGTGGCTATGGCACTTTACGGCCACTGACCACCTGATAGTGTAAGTATGAGTGTGTTGTAGCCAGCAGCTCACCAGTAGCCAGCAGCTCACCAGTCATTTGCTTGATGTGCCAGATGGCCAGTCTGGGCCTTTTCAGAACTGGACATGACGCCAGGGGCACCATAAATTGCCATATCTTTTCTAGAGAGATAGTTCTATATGGGTTAAAGCCCTTGGGCTGCTTTACTAAGGACAGATTGCTCTATTTGGACCCAAATCCCTGTGCCTATCATTACTCTTCTAAAGTACATCCTTTCTAAGAGCTTACAATGTTTTCTGTGTGTGAGTGTATTCCAGTGTTCACAGTGTTCTGCAGCAATTATTTAATTTAATCTTTGTGATGCTCTCCATGATCACTTAAGTTATTGTCAGGACTCGGGTGATCAGGTCAGGTAGGAGCCCATGCGCAGGGGATACTTGGGGTTCAGTATGTAACCCACGGTGCATGATTATGCAAACAAAGACACCACAAACAGAAATCCAGCTAATGCAGTGTATTTCATGTATATAACAGGACCAGCAAATAAGGGTAATATAGTCTAAGCAAGTAACCAGACGTATGGCAAAATAAAATACAGGTAATAAGTCTTTTGGCAGGGAGCCCGCTTGGAAGGGCGCGACAGACAGAGAACCCGCTTGGAAGGGCACGAAAGGCACACAGCCCGCTTGGAAGGGCACAAAAGGCACACAGCCCGCTTGGAAGGGCACAAAAGGCACACAGCCCGCTTGGAAGGGTACAAAAGGCACACAGCCCGCTTGGAAGGGTACAAAAGGCACACAGCCCGCTTGGAAGGGTACAAAAGGCACACAGCCCGCTTGGAAGGGTACAAAAGGCACACAGCCCGCTTGGAAGGACACAATAGCAGGGAGTCCACTTGGAAGGGTACAAAAGGCACACAGCCCACTTGGAAGGACACAATAGCAGGGAGTCCACTTGGAAGGACACAATAGCAGGGAGTCCACTTGGAAGGACACAATAGCAGGGAGTCCACTTGAAAGGACACAATAGCAGGGAGTCCACTTGAAAGGACACAATTGCAGGGAGTCCACTTGGAAGGACACAATAGCAGGGAGTCCACTTGAACAGGACACAATAGCAGGGAGTCCACTTGAACAGGACACAAAGCAGGGAACCAGGAACAGTACAGGTGCAGAGCCACAGCAGGACGGTCCATAGACTTCAATACAAAGGCCCTGACTGAAGGGCAGGGCAGGTTCATAAAGGCAGGGCAATCCAGGTAACAAGGCCCAGCTGGATGTAGACTAGGGCTCAACCCAGGTAACAAGGCACACCTGAGTTCTGAGTGCTCCAGAGGGTGGAGGGTGGAGGGTGGCCACTAGTGGTCGCAGATGTAAACGCCACAGGTATAAAAAAAGCCATGGTTCAGGCAGTGAAAAATTGATTCTTTACAGTTATATGTGCATACAAAAAAGAATCAGTTCCTTCTATCTCCAGGGAGGGGAGTGCTTTTGGACATTCCCTTCCCAACCTCCCCAGCAAAGGCTATCTGAGGCTAGCCCTACCCCAACTGTGTTACTAGTTCTGTTGTACACACGACTAGCCTTGCCTCTTAATGAAGCGACTACTCTAGGAGTGGGTAGCCTACCCCGAGAGGTTGCCTGGTATGATTACAGATCATTAAAATAGCTGTGTGCCGCTACTTTATATAGTATTTCTAGTACAGAACATTATATTTGCATAGAACCACTATTTCCTGTAAATTATATGAAAAAATTTGATATGTGCTCGTGTGATATATGAAAATGGCTAGAGTTTTTTAAATTGATGTGGCCAATAAAATTATTTTATTAAATGATTTCATTTGTAATGCTAATCTGGGAATGGGGCAAAGATATATATTCAGTAGATGCCCAGATATCTAGTAAATGTACACAATTTGTGGTGAAGCCCATGTTGCAAAAATGTAACCAAATTTTGCCCTGTGACTTATTTTTTCCAGTAAAAACACTTTTTACAGGTAAAACCGCTGCTGTTACTGTATAAACACAGAAGTCTGTTGATCACAGGTTGTAAAGTTCTGGAATGCAGTGCCTCTGGAGGTGGTGGATACAGTTACTATGTAACTATGTTAAAATTTTAATAGGATCCCTTTTTTGGGAGGCAAGAATATTCATCAGAACACTTTTCAATATAAATAGGAGTTACAAGAAGATCCCTCTTCTGGGAAAAAATGGGCGTGCGATCATAAAAGGACTGCCTTTCTCTGTATAATTAAGGATATCCTGAAAAGTTAGATTTTGAGTGATTTATGGCTTTTTCACATTTACTATATAATTATGTAACATTTTTTAAATAAACAGTTTCTCTTAAGAAAATCAAATCCCATGTATTAAGATTACATGTAAGGATTTCAAAAATCTCAAGGCATTTTATCCTCTTAATCCTACTAAGCTCCCTTTGAAAAGTATTTTACCATAAAATTCACTTTAAATGCATTCACTTTTTATTTGTTTGTTGATCTACTTCAATAGGACATTTAGCATTATTTATAACTGGAAACATTTTTTTATTAATAATGGTAGATCTAATTCAAATTGAGACAGATATTTTACTTTAAACCTTGGAGTTTCTATTTTTTTATCTACTACTACTGATAAGATTCTATTTTAGGATACTGATGAAGGATAGAACATTGCAGCCCATTTAATTCTGAGTCATATGAGAATAAAACCAGCCATTAATCTGTTATGTTAGTAACATAGATGACTGTGGTTCAAGCTATAAGAATATTTCCAATAATGAAATGTATTTCTATATTGAAATAAGATATAATCTTTGATTTTCTTTCACATGTTAAGACTTTATGTTTTGCTTTAGGTTAAATAAATTGTGTATGAAATATTAATTTATCCAAATTCAACATAGTGTAAATTGTATGTGTTAGAAATCTTTTTAGACAGACTCTGTAAAAAGGACATTTTTTATATCTTCTGTTTAGAATAAGAGTCTGTCTACATTTTAAGGATCATGTGAGATACCAATCATTTATGATTTTTAACCAAGATGCTAAAAGAAGTCTCATAATTTGAAATAGAGAATTGACCACTGGTGAAATATGGAAGGATTTCAATTGCCAGCTTGTGTAGATACTTTAAGTGGGAATAGTTGACTGATATGTTTGTATTAAAACTACCTATAACGTTTGCTTTTTGTTTTTCACCAAGTGTAATTACTTTGGATATATCGACTTTAAAATTTTATTTACAGATTCATCCTACAGTGACATCCAAAATCGAGTCTCCATTTCGCAGCCTCCTTCCTTGCTGGCTCCTCTACCAATTGCCTAAAACAATCCCTATAAGAAATTTAGGATTTATCTACTCCTGGCATACAAAGATGTTTGTTTTTTTCCAGTCTACATCAGGGAGATTAAAGTCCCCCATAATGATGGCCTCACCTTTTGTTGACATCTTGGTCATTTCTTCATATAGCAGATGGTTGAGCTCCTCTGTGTGTCCAATGCCAACAACCACTTTGTTACCAAAGTTAACCATACTGTTTCTAGGTTATCCTCCTTACTTTGTATAAGATTAGCCTTTAAGCTATTTATTTCCTTTTCTGCCATCTCTACCCTTTCTATAAAACATGTGTCCTTGTATGACAACATCCCAATCAATTTGCTCATTGTACCAGGTCTAAACCCCACTAAATCCACATTATAACTTTTTACCAAGGCAGTAAGTGCAGGGATTTTATTCCCTAAACTCAGGGCATTTGTACACACCACTCTCAAGCTACTATTTTTCAATGTATATGTCACACCATGTTGTGGTTTAGCTTTTTCTGTGTTTGCTGATCCCACCATTTCTTTAATGCCCGCATTAAATCTGCTGTATAGTCATTGTAGTTTACAGAACATACACACCTACTGAATACATTTTTTACATCCATTTTAACTTTTCAAAATGTATCAGCTTGTTCAAATATTATTACTTCCTGGGCAACATTTATGCACATTAAATCCATTTTTTTGTTGACATTATGTTCAAAGAAAACTGTTTAAAGGTTACAAGGCAATTTTGGTACCAACTCCTCAGTAGGCAGTTTGAATTAATATACCTTGAAGTGAAATGCTTATGGCTTTGAGGTCCTTATACAGTCAAAGTAGTACCTGGATAGTTTTTTTTAACAAGCAGCAGCACTAAAGAGTTTACTATAATGATACTTCCATTTGTATGAAGATGCTCTACCTGTTTTTCTTCTATTCACATAATACCTAAACAAAAGAAGTTTTTGAATATGTCCAAGATCCAAAAGCTAAAATGGTAGAGATGTTTACTTAGTAGATGTTTACCTAGTTACAGGTTCAGCATACAGTGTGTGTCGACATTTGGCAACTATATTAATATTATTTTGGCATATTTTGGATTATTTGGCCCTATGAAACAAATCAGTAACATTACAGTGCAATTCTTGATTGTACAACATATTAAACCAACACTGGGTGGCTGTGCTGGTATTTATTTTAGAAGTTAGTTTAAAAAAACTACAAAAGAGATTAAATTAGTTAAAACAATGATTAATTAATTCAGTGGAAGTTATAAACTAAATGGAGAGTTGTGGTTTCAATTCCCTAATTTCACTATTTATTACGTAGGGCCCACACTGGCAAGTTTCACCAGTAAGAAGGGCTGATCTGGCCCTCTATAATTCAATGAGTTAGGAGCAATTATGAACCTCAGTTAACTTTATAATACAATTTAGCCAGTTTGCATGTTCTTGGAATCATATAATTCAGTGATTTATTTATTGTTCTTTATGGAAGCGTTCATTTTCTTGACAATGACAAGGAACCCAGTAATCCCATACGTTAAATAAATCTCACTAATTTAACTATACATTATACAGGACCGGCCAAGCTCTTCCTGTAGAAGATGCTCACTGGTGTTCCACCTTCATAATGAATATTGAAGTCAATGAGTTGAAATCACAACTCTCCTGCAAACTCTCCTGTCGACTCTCCCTTTCATGAGTTTGCTTAAACCTTTAGTTGGTAAATAATATTCTAAATATTAAAACACTAATGGTATCCAGATTTTCTGTGCATGGTGTTCATTAAGAAAAGACAACTTTCTTTTCTTTCTTTTCATTTTGGAACATTATGAAAGTCAGCTAGGTTACTTTGTCATTTATATTTAGCATGTGTGGTATCTGTGTCTGCGTGCAATCAACACATGTGTCACATCAGGTCAAGTACCTCAGATCATCTGACCTGTGACCATAAGAAGGAAGCTGATATAGACAGACAATGGACTGTTTCCTCTTATGACTACAGTAGGTGGATCATCAATCAATACAAATTATAACAATGCTGTCTTATAGGTACATTTTGTAGTTTGGTGTCCTGGACTTCATGAGACACAAAACATCATAAAAAAACAAGAATAAGTTAGATGAAATATGGAAACACACTAAGCTTTACCAACCACCAAAAGAAAATTTAGTAGCCACTGGAAAAAAGTTGCTAGTCCAAGCAATATGGCATATGGCATTAAATGAGTCTTTTTACCTTTTCTGGAAGGACTAGAGGAAAATTCCATCCCTATATATTTATTTATATTAAATCCACATACTGTAAAAGTCCAGTGTTTGGTTAAACAAATACATTTTTTTCAATGTGACCAATTAAAAGTGATGCCAATTAACAGAAAATTATAATAATATAATAATACAAGTCATACCATGTTCTGTCCAATATCATATATGTTATAAACTGTATAACAGAGAAAGGGGCAGAGGGGACTCATACTTTGCACCTGTTGAAAACATGACAAGTTTAAAGCAGACTACCCATAGTTTATGTTTTATGCATAAACTATCCTCTAGATTGTAAGTTCTTTTGAGCAGGGCCCTCCTAATCTGTTTCGGTATGTCATCTTGTTATGTTATATACTAGTTGTTATGTCCTATCTACCTTTTGTATAGCGCTGCAGAATCTGATGGTGCTATACAAAACAATAAATCATCATAATAATATTAAACTGACATTGTCATATAGACCCCAAAGCAAATAGTCCAAAGAAGTTAATGATTCCTTTTAGTGGACCTAATAGAATATACCTTTCCAGGAGCAAAACCTTCTTCTCCTTCTGTACCTTATGTCTTAATTTATGTTAATTGTATTGCCAAATTGTATATTTTAATTTTTAACGACCAATGTTCAGATGTGTTGTGCAGCACTTATGTAGAGTCATAGACTTTCAAGACCACAGAGCAACATGGAAAGTAATGCATGTATGCATGTATGCATAAAAAATATGGATTTAATGTTAAAAAAATAAATGAATGTCTGATCAGCTTAAGTATGAGCATCAGTTAACTTTATAATACATTTTGTTAGCCATGTTTTATCTTCTGGTAATCAGATAATTCATGATTACTAAAGTACTTTCATGCATTGTTCTTCATAGAAGTGTTAATTTTCTTGACTATGACAAGGATGATTCTAGAACAGATAAGGTACAGCTGCAATCTCTGTTAATGTGGTTCTTTGTTCTAGCTGGAATTGCATCCATCCTGTTTTTCTGTTCAGCCTGGGTGGAGTTCAGCTCTTTAACCCCTAGATATAAATATAAGTTCATTCTGGTTATGGGACATGATGAATTATACAGATAATTAAATGGCTTGTTCAGAAATGAAATAACTTTTCCTTCGAAGAAGGATACAGATTATATTTTTTTTAATAATGGTTTTCAATATCAAACAGTACGCCAATACAATAGACAGTGCTTATGCAAATTCACATTATCAGTTGTTGATTTTAATTACAAAATAAAACTACAATTGTATGAAAAATTGAGGTTTTTAAATATTCAGTGTTCATTAACTTTAAGAATAATTGACAGCACTTCTCAATTCTGTAATAAAAGATAAGACTAAGAAGCAGCTAGACTAGATTTGTCTTTAAAAAAAGTTTTCGATTACCCATATCAGATTAAAAATAAGTTCTAATAAATTCTAGTTTTTGCAGTATAGAATGTTCTCAGAAGGCTGCATATTAGCCATTTGTATGCTTACGCTGTGTTATCTACTAGTCAAAAACCCTGATGACTTATAATACTTTCTGTGGTAAACAGTGAAATAGCTCAGTCTTAATCACCCAGGTGAAAACCCTGACTAATAAAAGTCTATGGAGGAAAGGACTTCATTAGCATTGCCATAAAGAATCACCTCAGTGTGGTGTTTAAGCAGTGGGAGTTATAAAGAAGAGCACACGACAACAATGGTAGCCTCAAGCTCTGCAGATAAAAGACAGTTATTGGGACTTCCCCTTTAAAGATTCTCCCTTGTTTCTGCACTAAATCTCCATCATATTCCACAGCCGGTTGTCCTTAGTCTGCGGCTGTTTAAAAAAAATCAGTGGTGGCATTTCAGAGGTTCCGGACTATAGAGTATAACAACAAAGGCCACTGCTCCTAGTTGCCTTAGACACAAAGAAACAAATGATAGAGAAAATTTGAGCCAGAGGAGAAATTGTACCAGAATTCTGGACTGCGTATTATTACTTTTGCCTTTTTTCCTGTAACCTTACAGAGATCCAGATATACAAACAGCACCTCTTTGGAGCTGCACTATTAATACTATGCTAGGAGTTTCTGTATAATGACATCCTCCCATATGCATAAGTTAAGTACACTTTCACCTCCTCCTCTAGGCTGTGCAAACACTGGACTGACAGATCCTGGAGCCTCTGGGAATAAGACTTGTATTTGCCATATTATGTCTGCCTTGCTTCACACTCACAACTCAGTGCTTGCCCAGATTCACACATCCTGTTAAGGAACCAGAGGGAAGCAAGCACAGCGCAGCAGCAGCAGCAGCAGCCTGGCATGGCAGGCAAACCGTATATTGATGGGTCTACAGAACCTACCGACAAAGAGAACCAGGAGTGGGGCTATGAGGAAGGTCAGTGGATTTCTGCTATGCACTGCTACACATAAGGTTATCGATACTGGAGCTGATGAAGACTTCAACTCCTATCACCACTGGCTTTTGCACTGCGACTTTGTATTGAATGTCTTGTTAGTGATCCCAGCTTGTTCTAAACATAGTGTTTCTGCAAACTTATTGGGAAATCAGGACTGTTGCTTAGACAAGAGTAGACTTAATGTTTCGAATGGAGTATGTTTGTGATCTGGAACACATGTGCTCACCTGTTGACATTATTATTTTCTGTTATTTATGCAAATGTACCCAAATTACCTTTAAACCATATACACATTTCTATATTGTGGAAGTGGCATAGTGCCTAAAGCCAAAGCTCTGTGTCAATGTGGATTTATTTGCAGACAATGTAGAATACTCCCCACTCTCCTACTTTAGGAAAGTTAGTAAACACAAGAAAGTGTATACTTTTAGTGATACTGGAATGCAGGGCTCATCCTTTTGTAACTTTAAAGGGTTAGTTGGTTACTTAGTCAACTGTGTCCTTTCTGTTTGAATTAACCCTTCACTATACATTATAAGTAAGCTTGTTAAAAACCACAACCCTCCTGAAAGCTTTCCTGTCTTTAGAAGTGGAATTAGGGATTTTGCAACTTTATACAATATGCGGCTGGAAAAAAACATATTCCAAAGACTGGAGCCCCCGGAGGAGGAGAGGGCATGATAGGTGGAGGAGCTGATCACAGATACAGGCTAACTGTCCTTTTCATCTATAGCTGGTGCCATCATGTAAAGAGATCAATGAGCTATTAAACACCCTAGCAAAGAATGGAAAAAGGATAGAAACAAAGTTAATCATTCTTTATTAATGCAAATTAATATAAAAAAAACAAAGGTGCGTATTGTGTTCATTACTTAAATCATCTATAGTGAACCCCATCAGTTGTGTCGCACCTTGCCCCCTCTGTATCTGTCCTCCCTGTACAAACATTGTAGATACAGTATATGAAACTAGTGACAGGTTCCTTTAAAAAAATATTTTATGTGTGTACCAAGCATGGACATATATATATATATAGCATTAACATAGTGCTTTGCACAGTATAATAAACATGTGATACACTATTTGTATTGTCCTGTTTACCCATAGTACAGCTCTGCGGAATATGGTGGCATTATATAAATTATTAAATAATAAGTAGTACTAGGGAAAGGGTGGACAATTGTGGGTAATTGTGCAATTAACCGGAGTTTTGACGTATAGGTTAAAACAAGTTACTATAATGTTAAAATAAAAAGTTGTTTCTGTAGTTTGAAGTCAAAGCTTGGTGCAGGTCTACTGATAAGGGACATAGGTAGGGTGATAGCAAGGTCTCCATTTTGGCCCCTGCTCTGGACACATGTGGGAGCAGAAAGACAGCTGCTGCATTTGGGACACAGAGGGCATTGCGGATATACGGAGGGATATTAGAGATGAAACATAGCAGGAGGATGAGAGCTAAAGCTAAGAAGGTGATGTGTTGTTTTATAGGAAGCCAGGGTAGGGGTAATGCTGAAGATGCACAATCCCAATGGAATAATCATTTAGTGCCTCATCTTCATAGACAGTAAGAGCAAGAAAAGACAGACATCATAGTACTTTACCCCACCTGTTTACTTGTCCTATGCACCCTCACATACAAAGAATGCATATTAAGAAGGAGATGTGTAAAGGAGAACAACTTCCCCTGAAAGCCAAGGAGTTGGGGAGCAGGAGAAACGGTGCTGATGAATTCCAATGAATCCACTGCATGGATTTGCAAGGGGACATAAATGATAATGTAAAGGAAATACTCAGATAGATTAGTGTCTATACTTTTTTTCCGTTTTTCTTTTGTCCATTCTTATAAATTAAGGAGAGCATTTTGATCACTATTAACACATATGTTTACTGACATGGCCTGCCATTGACTCTTAACAAGATTTTTAGTCTTATTCGAACGTGTCATTTTTGTGCATTATGTAGCTGGATATTGCTTTGGTTCCTTGGCAGGGAAACGTAGAACTTCCCTCTGTGCGTGGCACCTGCTCAGTCTCAGTTTCTGGCTAGTTTTTTTGTCACTCGGTCATATAATTTATTTTCAGATGGTATTTTTGGTAATGCTCATGGTCGCTGGTTCAGGTGCCGTGGTTCCTGACACCAAGAAGAAGCAGACAAAGACAGAAGAACAAGAAGAGGCAGAGCTTCAGGAAAGGTGACAGGGCATGGTAGCTGTCTGTGTCAAAGGTAGGAAGCCCCGATTATAGGCTGCACTCCTAGTTAGCTTTAAATTAGGGGGAGGAAAGAGCAGTCTATACCTGTGAGAATACAGTACCCACCATCAATTCCAGCACTGGCTCGATGAACATTGTGGTGTGGTCTAATGAGACCTCCTGTGTACATACATAGAAAGTGCTGCAAATGGTTTCAATGGCAGGAATAGTTGGCCCATGGAAGATGGGAGCTCCAGCATCTCCCTAAGGTAAATACTTAACTGTTTTTACTACTTATAAAGTACTTTGATATGAATTATTTTTGGTGAGGCTGTCTGGCACATTATACTGTCCCTTTAAAGAGTCAGGGCCACTCAAGTCATGCATGTGTACATTTTGGCTAAATGCACAAGAGTAACAATACCTAGGCTGATTATTTCTGGACATATGCTAATACAGAAAAAAAAATAATAATAAAAAAAAATAAAAAATATATATATATATATATATATTTGTGGTAGGGCAAGTAGGATTAGGGGAACAGAGAAATATAGATTAAAAGGGTCCATTCGGTCTGAGCTATACCTAAACCGATGTACCAGGTAGGCCTAGAAGAGGGCCCCCGAGTTAAAGAAATTAAAGAAAGGGAGGGCAACCGTGAGACGCTGCAACATAGCTGTGGGAGGACCAGGCATTGGTTAAATAACCACAGCCCCTCCCACAGCTACCGGCTAATGCAATTAGCCTTAACATTATATATATATATATATAACTTTGTTTGAATTCTTGCCTGTTTAAGTTTTCATTAGATGCTCAAGGTCATCATAAGGCGTTTTTTTCTGAAAGTGCAGATATTGCTCATATAAATATTACTGATTACAAAATTCAAAAGAAAAATGTGTTCTGTGCGGAATTTGTCGCACTCAAAGACCCAGGTCTAAGAAACTGTGCACAAACAATGTAATGTTTAGCAGATAATGTTATCAAACATGTAAGAAATTCTACTGATGTATCGGTGTTATTGGTCATGGTGTCTGTGGTCTTGTTAATTATTTACTATTGAGTGCAGGCCTGCTTAATAGATTGCTTCTATAGCTGTTATCAAAACACCGCCTCCCTTTAAATAAATAATGGTCACATGGAAACAGAAGGATATGTACAGCAGAATATATCATTTATATAGAAAAATATTTGCAAAGAAATAAGATCTAATTATTTTTAAGGTTTTTGTATCCCCTTTATGACCAGGGTATTTCCCACTCTATTGGCAGGAGATTTGTACTGATTTGACCATTACGCTCCTTCTTCATAGTCAGCATAATAACACACAAATTATATAAACACTCCCCCTTTGGGGTCTTTATAGACCTTCTAGATCCCTCTTTTAACCAGTTGGTAGCACTTATGATGTTGACATTGACTTTGACTTTCCTGGGAGATGGGCAATTATTTATGTATTTTTCATTTTATTGTTATTTTTTAGCTAATCCCTTCTTTTTTGAACAAGGAGAAACCTTCAGAGTGGTCAGAAAGCAGGGCTCTATAGTCTCGCATTCATGATCTCTGTAACAGTAGTCAGCCACTAGGGTGGTCATAGGAGATCCTGAAGAATCTCTTTTCTGATTTTAGCTTGTTTTTAGATGAGTCAGACCAATATTTTTAGAAATGTCCAGGGCAAGCCTTAAAGTAATTGTGTATGCCATTAAGAATTTACCTATTGCAATATCATATTATTACCTATGTATTTTCCATTATCTGTGATAGTGAAGTGTGTATTTCAATAATAATTGTTGTAATAGTTATTATTGTATATGTAATTAGAGAGTAGTATTTTATAATAGTTAGGACCACACAGTAGTATTCCTACCACCGTTGAATACCCAAACCCTTCTCCCTTTGTTCTTCGTAATTTTTGCCAGAAACAAAAGCAGTGACAAAAAACGTTTATTCCCATCATTGAAACTGAAAAAGTTGCCTAAAACTTTCTGTGTTGTTTTTATGTGTTTAACCCTTAAGGGAAGAAAACATTAAAAGATCTGCTAAGATTTATTTGCTTAACACTCTGGCCCACTCTTCTTTACAGAGAGATTATATATATATATATATATATATATATATATATATATATATATAGTGTGTGTTTATATACAGTGTAGAGCTAGAGCCAGTGTGTATATAAAAATATATAACATATAATAACACCTGCACTTTACAGTATTAACATACTGACTCACACCACTCTCACACACTTCTCTATTAGCGGCATAACAAACAATGTAAGGGCCCCCTGCAAGACATATGGTTGGGACCCGCCAAACTAATCACACAAACAGTAACATACTTATAATCACACTAACATTCAGAGAAAAAAAACCATGTCATCTCACTCTGTTAACTATATGAAGAGCTGCAAGAGGGATATGTTATTTATAAAAAAAAAATTATAATTGTTCTAACTACAGTACAGTGAAACAGCAATTTACAAGTTATATATACACTTGAGATGTGGTTAGTGTAAATAAAAAACAAAGCAGAAAGCAACACGTTTAGAATAGTTTATATAGAAATTGTCTATACGGGCCCATTAAGATGAGACTTAAACATTGCAAAATACTTTCGCAAAAATAAAATACAAACAAAGTCTAATTATTGGAACTATTATTAACATAAAACATGCATTAGTAATAAAAAAACAATATACTTACATGTAATATATTTTATGGACAGTGTTTAAATTAGACATGTCACTAAAAATTCACTTTTCTTATTTACTGTTATGTTATCTTGGGCTGTGATTGATACAAAGACTTGGAAGAATAAAAAAAAACTAGAATACTGTACTATACTCTAATTGGTTATTTATTTTCTACTTATACCTAATAAAGTAACTAGTAGGGCCAGTGATACTTTCTATTCTTGGGTAAACACAGATGGGTTTATTCACTAAATGGAGGGTTTGAAGGAGGGTTATGATTTAATCTCCTTGAGGTTCCTATAAAGAAACGAGAGATATGTCCAGTGAGCTTCTGCTACATGAAGAGCATGGATAAACCTGTATAATGTATAGTGACATTGGTGAGATTGTTTAGACCCATTAAACTATAGATTATACAGGACCAGTTCAGCCTTTCTTGGTGGAGAAATCTACTCATGAAGTGAGGACATTGAAACCACAACACTTCTGCAAACACTCCTGGCAACTCTTCTTTTAGTGAATAAACCCCAGAGCAATTGCAAAAGCAGAATGTATACACACAATTATAATAATAATTGCATTGCATTAAACATATCTTTTTTTTTTGTTTGGAGGTGTCGAGTGGGGTCTGCTTTATCCAGAAGCAAATGGAGATTATCAGTCTCCAATCAACATTAATTCAAGAGAAGCTGTATATGACCCCTCACTGCTAGAAGTACGGCTGTCACCAAATTATGTTGTGTGCCGTGACTGTGAAGTTATTAACGATGGCCATGTTGTTCAAATTATGATGAAGTCCAAATCAGGTATGGCGTGTTAACATAATTGTTGTTGTATGCATGTATTTTCTCGTTCATGTACAGTAATACAAGTTATAGCTATGTTAAATCTATGAATTTACCGAAAAATATTATAAAAGAAAACCATGTTATTTAAATGTAAAAACCAGGGTATGAAACAATTGAATATATGTCACAATACATGTTCTCAACAATCAGTCCTGAGAGAAGCCCCACAGTATTGCGTCAAAACATATAAAAAGCTTCCTGCCCTACATGCACTCAATAGGATTATAATCTCATCTGAAAGCAGTTGCCATTTACCTGCTACTTAAAAAATGAGTGATGCACAAAAAATAAAGTAAAAATTAAATATAGATATAAATAAATGAACTAAACCAAAGAAACATGAAAAATGCTGCCGGTCCACCGTAAAAAACAAACCCCAATATTGTTTCACAAAATATAAAACAGAAAAAAAGGCATACACCGGTGACACCAAATAAGTGTGAAAAACAAAGTGTAAATGTATATATACACTACCAACAGGATATAGCATAAAAGACTCCAAAATGGTATGCCGGATATAAACATGAAAAAAATAAAAATAGAAAAAGAATAGTGTAATGCGTTAAAAACAGACTTCCAAAGTTGTAAAAATTGACTCTTACGTTTAATAGGCCTTATTCAAAGCCAATTTACCTGCTGCCTGCACCTATTAGAGACCTGACAAAGTTTATTTTATTCTAAACTTATCAAAATAAAAATAGCGCAACAAGGTCTCTATTGACAAATTGCACTTTCTAGTCACTTTTGTGGGCAGTTGTGACCATAGGCCAGTCGGGGAGATCTCCCTTGACTGGCCCATGGAGGTGAACTAAAAATGGAAACCTCTGCTTTTGCGAATGGTAAGTGCATGGACATGCCTCCCGGCTGCCAGCTTATGCCTAAAATGTTGGGGAGTATGTTAACCATTCCAGTGTAGTACCATTATTCAGCATTTTTTCACGATGAAAAGACATTTGAAAAGCGGAAATTAGCTATTTTGCTGTTTAAGGGTCTGATGCAGCATTGAAAGTAAACTTTAAGCAGTAGACTCTAACCTTTAAGGCGAGAAAAGAGAATTAGAAGAGTGCTCAGTGAGTATGCATGGCAACAGAGTTCGGCACCAAACAAAGAATCTTTTATTGCTTTCCTGTGTTGTACTTTTGCCAACTGAAATGGTGACGCTTTCTCACCGCTTTTTAGCCTTCAAAATATTTTGAAAAGTGTCCAGAAAAGAGCGTAGATATAGTTAGTTTACTGTGAAAATGTATAAAATCCTTGCCCATTTAGAGCTTTTTCTTTTACCTAAGTAAAGCAAAGTGAACTAAATGAGCAAAAATAAGTTATGCATGTGTACCAGCATTCTGTGTGTAAATTATCCTAGCTGTTGACCAAGATTAATCAATCAGATATCAAGTATGACTTTTCCAAAACAATTTTTTGTGATGTTAGCAGTTTCTAAATATGTATGAATAAAATCAGTGAAGCGACTGTGATTAAGTACCTGGCACTTGTAGAGACCTCCCCCGGGTTAGCCCCCCCATATTAAATTTTTTTACAAAAGATCATGGCATTTGTTAGATCATTGTTAGATCAGGTTTGATCAACTGTTTTTTTCGTTAGATCTACTCTAAAATAGGCAATATTAACAATCTTTTTCAGGGGGGGCTAACCCGTAGCCAGCCCCCCCTCAACAAAAATTTCAACAAAATGTTACTGATTATGATAGCTCTACGTTAGATCAGGTTTGATCAGACAAAATTTTTGTTAGATCTAGTCTAATTACTGAGATATTGCATATTTAATGAGGGGGGGCTGGCCCCCCCTCAACTGAAATTTTGATTTTTTTTAATGGATCTTGGTAGATATTCGTTAGATCAGGTTAGATCAACTGTTTTTTTCGTTAGATCTACCACGCAGGAGGCGGTATTCACAATCCTATTTTGTGTGCGGGGGATGGGTACACATACGGTCTGGCCCCCCCTCAACTGAAATTTGGATTTTTTTTTTAATGGATCTTGGTAGATATTCGTTAGATCAGGTTAGATCAACAGTTTTTTTCGTTAGATCTATCACACAGGAGGCGATATTCACAATCCTATTTTGTGTGCGGGGGATGGGTATACATAGGGGCTGGCCCCCCCTCAACTGAAATTTGGATTTTTTTTAATGGATCTTGGTAGATATTCGTTAGATCAGGTTAGATCAACAGTTTTTTTCGTTAGATCTATCACACAGGAGGCGATATTCACAATCCTATTTTGTGTGCGGGGGATGGGTATACATAGGGGCTGGCCCCCCCTCAACTGAAATTTGGATTTTTTTTAATGGATCTTGGTAGATATTCGTTAGATCAGGTTAGATCAACAGTTTTTTTCGTTAGATCTACCACGCAGGAGGCGGTATTCACAATCCTATTTTGTGTGCGGGGGATGGGTATACATACGAGTTGGCCCCCCCAACTGAAATTTGGATTTTTTTTAATGGATTTTGGTAGATATTCGTTAGATCCGGTTAGATCAACTGTTTTTTTCGTTAGATCTATCACACAGGAGGCGGTAATTACAATCCTATTTTATGTGCAGGGGATGGGTATACATACGGGCTGGCCCCCCCTTAACTGAAATTTGGAAAAAAAATTATGGATTTTGGTAGATATTCGTTAGATCTGGTTAGATCAACAGTTTGTTTCGTTAGATCTATCACCCAGTAGGCTGTATTCACAATCCTATTTTGTGTGCGGGGGATGGCAATACATACGGGTTGGCCCCCCCTCAACTGAAATTTGGAATTTGTTTAATGGATTTTGGTAGATATTCTTTAGATCTGGTAAGATCAATAGTTTTTTTCGTTAGATCTACCACGCAGGAGGCGGTATTCACAATCCTATTTTTTGTGCGGGGGGTGGGTATACATACGGGTTGGCCCCCCCTCAACTGAAATTTGGAATTTTTTTCATGTATTTTGGTAGATATTCATTAGATCCGGTTAGATCAACTGTTTTTTTTGTTAGATCTATCACACAAGAGGGGGTATTGACAATCCTA
The DNA here is from genome assembly GCA_029215755.1 of Spea hammondii. Classification (NCBI taxonomy): domain Eukaryota; kingdom Metazoa; phylum Chordata; class Amphibia; order Anura; family Pelobatidae; genus Spea; species Spea hammondii. Next base: position 24,981,781 of record JARDYJ010000005.1, read on the forward strand.
TATAGTGTGCGGGGGGATGGGAATACATATGGGTTGTCCCTCCAACCGAAACAAACTGTTGATCTAACCAGATCTAACGAATATCTGCCAAAATCCATAATTGTTTTTCCAAATTTCAGTTGAGGGGGGGCCAGCCCGTATGTATACCCATCCCCCCGCACATAAAATAGGATTGTGAATACCGCCTCCTGCGTGGTAGATCTAACGAAAAAAACAGTTGATCTAACCTGATGTAACGAATATCTACCAAGATCCATTAAAAAAAATCCAAATTTCAGTTGAGGGGGGGCCAGACCGTATGTGTACCCATCCCCCGCACACAAAATAGGATTGTGAATACCGCCTCCTGCGTGGTAGATCTAACAAAAAAAACAGTTGATCTAACCTGATCTAACGAATATCTACCAAGATCCATTAAAAAAAATCCAAATTTCAGTTGAGGGGGGGCCAGACCGTATGTGTACCCATCCCCCGCACACAAAAAAGGATTGTGAATACCGCCTCCTGCGTGGTAGATCTAACGAAAAAAACAGTTGATCTAACCTGATGTAACGAATATCTACCAAGATCCATTAAAAAAAATCCAAATTTCAGTTGAGGGGGGGCCAGACCGTATGTGTACCCATCCCCCGCACACAAAATAGGATTGTGAATACCGCCTCCTGCGTGGTAGATCTAACAAAAAAAACAGTTGATCTAACCTGATCTAACGAATATCTACCAAGATCCATTAAAAAAAATCCAAATTTCAGTTGAGGGGGGGCCAGACCGTATGTGTACCCATCCCCCGCACACAAAATAGGATTGTGAATACCGCCTCCTGCGTGGTAGATCTAACAAAAAAAACTGTTGATCTAACCTGATCTAACGAATATCTACCAAGATCCATTAAAAAAAATCCAAATTTCAGTTGAGGGGGGGCCAGCCCCTATGTATACCCATTACCCGCACACAAAATAGGATTGTGAATATCGCCTCCTGTGTGATAGATCTAACGAAAAAAACTGTTGATCTAACCTGATCTAACGAATATCTACCAAGATCCATTAAAAAAAATCCAAATTTCAGTTGAGGGGGGGCCAGACCGTATGTGTACCCATCCCCCGCACACAAAATAGGATTGTGAATACCGCCTCCTGCGTGGTAGATCTAACGAAAAAAACTGTTGATCTAACCTGATCTAACGAATATCTACCAAGATCCATTAAAAAAAATCCAAATTTCAGTTGAGGGGGGGCCAGCCCCTATGTATACTCATTACCCGCACACAAAATAGGATTGTGAATATCGCCTCCTGTGTGATAGATCTAACGAAAAAAACTGTTGATCTAACCTGATCTAACGAATATCTACCAAGATCCATTAAAAAAAATCCAAATTTCAGTTGAGGGGGGCCAGACCGTATGTATACCCATCCCCCGCACACAAAATAGGATTGTGAATATCGCCTCCTGTGTGATAGATCTAACGAAAAAAACTGTTGATCTAACCTGATCTAACGAATATCTACCAAGATCCATTAAAAAAAAATCAAAATTTCAGTTGAGGGGGGGCCAGACCGTATGTGTACCCATCCCCCGCACACAAAATAGGATTGTGAATACCGCCTCCTGCGTGGTAGATCTAACGAAAAAAACAGTTGATCTAACCTGATCTAACGAATATCTACCAAGATCCATTAAAAAAAATCCAAATTTCAGTTGAGGGGGGGCCAGCCCCCCCTCATTAAATATGCAATATCTCAGTAATTAGACTAGATCTAACAAAAATTTTGTCTGATCAAACCTGATCTAACGTAGAGCTATCATAATCAGTAACATTTTGTTGAGGGGGGGCTGGCTACGGGTTAGCCCCCCCTGAAAAAGATTGTTAATATTGCCTATTTTAGAGTAGATCTAACGAAAAAAACAGTTGATCAAACCTGATCTAACAAATGCCATGATCTTTTGTAAAAAAATTTAATATGGGGGGGCTAACCCGGGGGAGGTCTTGTAGAGGACTTTTCCTGATTTGAATGCAAATCACATTTCATTCGCTGCTGCCTTCTCGGAGAGTCAGTGTTTGGGGTCCATTTGTAAACGCCTGTGTTGGCAGTGAAATGTTACAGTCTTAACCCTTGAACATGTCTTTAACCCCTTCGTGACAAAGGCTGATTTTACTTTTTGTACCCTTCGTGACAATGGCCGTTTTAACATTTCTGCGCTGCTCGTGTTTAGCTGTAATTTTCTTCTTTCCCGTTTACTGAACCCACACACATTATATATTGTTTTTTTCAGGACAAGAAGGGCTTTCTTTAGATGACATTTTGATTGTATCATATTATTTACTATTAAAAAAAGTATAAAATATGGTGAAAAATTTAGAAAAAAATGACTGTTTCTAACTTTTAGTTGAAAAATCTTTTACTCAGCTATAAAAGGTAATAAAAAAACCTGCTAAATAGATTCTACTATTTGTCCTGAGTTTAGAAATACCCAATGTTTTTATGTTTTTTTGCTTTTTTCTGCACGTTATGGAGCAATAAGTACAGGTAGCGTTTTGCTATTTCAAAGCCATTTCTTCCCCCCATGTGCCATTTCGGGTATCTTTGAAGCCGGCCAATGCAATTTACCCCATCAAATCATATATTTTTGAAAACTAGACAGCCCAGGGTATTGCAAATGCTGGTATTTTAACCCTTTCCAAGCACTTATTCTACCATCAGCCTTTGTCAAACTTTATGGTAGTAATTTTTTTGCATTTGTTTTTTCACACACATTTTACTTTAGGTATGAATAAACAGGTTCTGGTATATGTCACTATCATAAAACACCCCAATATGTGTTTAGCAACATCTCCTGAGTACAGCGATACCTCACATGAATGATTTTGCCTGGCTGTTTGGGGGCAAAAGGGCCACATTTGGGGCATGCACATTTTTCAATGTTGAACTTTGGCATTTGGGGATCCACTGCCCATGCCCTATTTGGTACATCTTTGAGCCGGGCCATTTCAGTATGCCCAATAAAGCTATATATTTTTGAAAACTAGACACCCCAGGGTATTTCAAATGCTAGTATTTTAACTCTTTCCATGCACCATATCTACCACCAGTCTTTGTCAAACTTTGTGGTAGTCATTTTTTTGCATTTGTTTTGTCACACACATTTTACTTCAGGTATGAATTAAAATTCTGGTATATGTCACTATCACAAAACACCCCAATATGTGTTCAGCAACATCTCCTGAGCGCAGTGATACCCCACATGAATGATTTTGCCTGGCTGTTCAGGGGCAACAGGACCACATTTGGCAGAGAGCCCGCTGGGAAGGGCACGAAAGGCAGAGAGCCCGCTGGGAAGGGCACGAAAGGCACACAGCCCGCTTGGAAGGACACAAAGCAGGGAACCAGGTGCAGGTGCAGGTGCAGGTGCAGGTGCAGGTGCAGGTGCAGGTGCAGGTGCAGGGCCACAGCAGAAAGGTCCATAGACTTCAATACAAACGCCCTGAATGAAGGGCAGGGTAGGTTCATAAAGGCAGGGTAATCCAGGTAACAAGGCCCAGCTGCATGTATTGACTAGGGCTCAACCCAGGTAACAAGGCACACCTGATCCTAGTAATGAGTTCTGACTGCTCCAGAGGGCAGAGGGTGGCCACTAGTGGTAGCAGATTTAAACGCCACAGGTATAAAAAAAAGCCATGGTTCAGGCAGCGAAAAAGTGGTTCCTGACAGTACCCCCTCCCCAAGAAGTGGGCACTTCTGGGGCAGGGGGTAGTACCAGAACTGCACTGGTTCAAAACTGGAGTGGCAGACGTGGTAAGGGAAGCACTGATGGAAGGCCCCTTCTTCCTCAGAGATGGAATAGGGTCATGTATCTTTGCTATCAGTCCAGAGGGGATATTAGGGGGGTACGGTAGTCTCCGCTGTATCACGCTTTGCTGAGGAAGGAGTGATAGGAGTTGCAATCATGGCTTAACAGAAAGCAATAGGAAGTTCATCCATATGGGAGGAACCCACACTGCCACAGACTGTAGGATCACAGACGCTGCATTCCATCACAGAACAGTCATCAGGCTCTAGCTGGACATCCACTGGAGTTTGAGAAGCACCAGGAATCACCAGGGTTGGTATATACTGCATGGGTTCACTGTCCTGGGGAATAAAGCTACTTCCCCTTTTAGGAGAGCTCTGTGGTTGTGACGTAGACTGCTCAATCGGTACAGAGGGTTTAGGAGGTTTCAGAGGACATTGGGTGATCCAGTGTCCCTTTTTGCCACAGTAAAAGCAAGATTCATCATCACGCCATTGTTGCAATTCGGTTTTGGTAAGGGGTTCACATTTCCTAGGAGATGCCTTTTTAATACCGGTAACAGGCTTGTTGGATTTCTTAGGTGATGTAACAGGTGTAGGTGAATGGTCTTCATGAGAGTGATTTGAGTTGGAGTCCCAGATTTGCATTAATGATTTGCACAGTTCAAGCAAGCATTCTCCTATCACTTTGATGACTGAAAGTAACCCCGCTGACTCCTTGTAATGGCCTTTGTATTCTGTCAGGACTCGGGTGATCAGGTCGGGTAGGAGCCCATGCGCAGGGGATACTTGGGGTTCAGTATGTAACCCACGGTGCATGATTATGCAAACAAAAACACCACAAGCAGAAATCCAGGTAATGCAGTGTATTTTATGTATATAACAGGACCAGCAAATAAGGGTAATGCAGTCTAAGAAAGAAACCGGACGTATGGCAAAATAAATACTGGTAATCAGTCTTTTGGCAGGGAGCCCACTTGGAAGGGCACAAAGCAGGGAACCAGGAAAGGTGCAGGTGCAGAGCCACAGCAGAAAGGTCCATAGACTTCAATACAAAGGCCCTGAATGATGGGCAGGGCAGGTTCATAAAGGCAGGGTAATCCAGGTAACAAGGCCCAGCTGCATGTATTGACTAGGGCTCAACCCAGGTAACAAGGCACACCTGATCCTAGTAATGAGTTCTGACTGCTCCAGAGGGCGGAGGGTGGCCACTAGTGGTAGCAGATTTAAACGCCAAAGGTATAAAAAAAGCCATGGTTCAGGCAGCGAAAAAGTGGTTCCTGACACATGGATTGCAATCATTGTTCACAGTGATGTCCTAATAGGAAAAAAGTTGTTCTATTGTTGTTTACCATTCTTTGATTAAATATAAAAAACCTGCATGCCATGTAAATGGAATATACGAGTTTAAGAATTTACCAACATATTAGCAAATCATTTGCCTGGATAATCTCAGGTGCAACCCATTCCAACCCTCATTACAATCTCGTTCCTATTGTGAATTTTTAAAAAAAAATATTTTCCTTTTTTCTCAAACGATCACTACACCACCATTCCCTCTATAATACTACTTTCCTTGAGGATTTCATAAGTCAAAGTTGTAACTACAGGCTGAAGATGACACAAACACACACTTGCATTACGGTAAATAGATATTGTGAGAGCCCAGTGAAATACACTAGCTGCTATAGGGACTAGTGTGCCATTCCTCACAACACACTTTCAAAATTCAAATGAATACAAAATTCGATTGTCCACGTGCGCTTGGTGTAAAAACAAAATAACCTGATTTTTTAGATGGTGGTTCTGTATATGTAAAAAAGAAAAAACAAACAAAATGAATAGTGCATACTATTAGTGTGTCCTAAACTGTGTAACAAATAAAGGGTCAGAAATGGCTCCTTGTAATCTCATGCAATTTGATGGATCCAAGTTTTTGCAGATACATAGTAATCTTATTTTTCTCAGGGTGCAAGAAAAAAAGAACAAAAAAAAAAATCATAGTGTGCCCTGAGTATTGGAGTGTACTTTTGATATATTTGAAATAAAACATGTAAAAAAAAGAGTTCATCTGAATCAAATGTGATCAGTCCGTATGGGTCTGTTTTTGCCAAATGAGGGGATCTGTTTTTTATATTGTCATAATCCACTAACGCGTTTCACCCAATGCGGTTTCCTCAGAGTGGGTGTTTTGACGCCGCTACTGTTTTTCCCTTATAATCAGTACTAAACTCGATTTCATGATTACTTCCAGGTTTATGTACTTCCTACACTGCAGTATTCTTCAACGTTTGTCCACGGAGAGCGTTTCGCTAGCACAGAATTTGTTTCTGTGTAAATAAGATAAGAAAAATTCAGAAAAATATTTTATTGACACACAAAAATATTGTTTAGAGAATGTAATGCGACTTTTCCTTATCTCTCTGACCCCCATGATCCAAATAACTGCTTGAGGAACTCTCTCCGTGTTATAATAAACTATATATCACATTTACAGGTTTTTTAGTTCAGTATGGGTTGATTACATGCCTATTTTCATACTCTAATGTAGCCCCCACTGCCAATATATATCTTTATTTAAAAAAAAACCCAATAGGGTCGCCTACAATGTAAATCTGGATCTAGTAATGTGTGTTATCTTGTACACACCACATAGCATAATTAACTAATATTATGTTTTGGAATTACCATGGTTTTTTTCAAGTCTTAACAGGTGGTCCGCTACCTCGAGGTCATGAATATGAACTTAATGAAGTAAGATTTCACTGGGGCAAAGAAAATCAGCGGGGCTCTGAGCACACAGTGAACTTTAAAGCATTTCCAATGGAGGTACGTGTATATGAGTATAACCAGTTCTAAGAACTACTATAGAAGGTTATTAGTAGACTTGGGCACCGGCCAACTCTTCGTGTTCGTCTTCGTGGGGAAAAAAATCTTCGTATTCCACGAATATTCGCCTGTTCCTGTGTTCGGTACGGGCGAATATTCGTGTACATTCTTCATGTTTGGTTTTTTTCTTTGATTTTTGCAGTTTTTTTGTAGAAGGGGTTAATACGGGGTTAACAGGATTTTAACTTATTTATTTAAAGATTATTCTAAAACATATGCTGTTTCTAGTACCATGGTGTATATACCTGATATACTATACATTTTGCACTTTGTAGTTCTACTGTATATAACTATTGGCTAGAAGAAAATGGTACTAGAGTAGAATGGCCAGTAGTAGCCATTTCTTTTATTTTCTTCCAATCAAAACATTTTTATTGTATATTTTCCTTTATGTGCCCCATTGAATGTTATCCACAGTGCCAAAATAGTGCAGCCTCTTATATTTATACCTATGTAACTGTGTTCTTTGCTAACTCTCTTGAGACAATGGTGTTGATATAGTGATGTATGCTCCCAAAGCAGAGTAGTCCTGATCTTTCTAACTTCTCTCAAGATGTCAGACTCTCAAGATGATGCCTGATGTTGCACTAAGGTGGAGGGGACACCCGCACTCTTAGTAGGAGAGATTTATAAATATTGGTGCAATATTCAACTTTTACCATGATTCTTAGTACTCATATACCACAAAATAAATGGGCACGGGAAATATATATATATATATATATATATATATATATATATATGAGCACAGGGCCGGCCTTAAGGGTGTGCGACCAGTGCCGTCGCACAGGGCGCCATGGCAACAGGGGCGCCGTCTGGGACTTAAAGTAAAACATTGTTGGTTTTTTTTGTAACTTTATTTAACATCCTCCATGTTAAATAAAGTTTTTTTAACTTTATTTAACATGGAGGATGTTAAATAAAGTTAAACAAAAAAAACGGTGTTTTCATTTAAGTCCCGGGCAGGGGCGCCGAGCGGTTGCTCATGAAGTTTTCAGCAACCGCTCGGCGCCCCTCACTCTCCGTGACTCTGTCACCTCCTGCTCCCACCGCAGGACTCCGGCAACAAGGTAAGTAAGGATAGGGAGAGGGGGTAGATAGTGATAAGGGATAGGGGGGTAGATGGTGAGAAGGGGCAGGGGGGGAGGCAGTGAGAAGGGGCAGGGGGGGAGCCAGTTATAAGGGGCAGGGGGGGAGGCAGTGACAAGGGGCAGAGGGGGAAAGGCAGTGAGAAGGGGCAGAGGTGGTAGATAGTGAGAAGGGGCAGAGGGGGGAGATTTTTTTCCTTTCTTTTTTGGGGGATGGGGGGGCGCCAGAGGAGTAGTCCGCACAGGGCGCCAGAACACTTAAGGCAGAAGAAATACAGTGGCTAATTCTATTATAAAGTGATCTTATAAAGGTCAATTTTAGTTGCTTATTTATGCCCTTTGTCACAGACAGAGGTGCGCAAGGAGTGACTTTTGCAAGCTTTTACGAGAGAAATATTATTATATATAATTCCATTTTATCATGTTCAATAAAAGTATCCTTGAATGGTTTACAGTTTTGTTGTATAATAGTTTAGTGACTTTGTGTGTTAATAATTTTAGCTGCACCTGATTCACTGGAACGCAACTTTATACAGAAATATTGATGAAGCCATAGGCCAAGTACATGGGATTGTGATTATCTCCTTGTTTGTACAGGTAATGCTTTTAATCAGAAACTTTTAAAGATTATAAACAATAAACCCTCCTTGAAAAAGTAAAATGTTTGCAATATGAACACCTTTAATTGTACATTTAGGTGATGATAACACTTGATTTTACCGCCAAATATGCTCGTGTCCTTATGTACTGAAACCCCCCAAAATGAAAGAGCAACAGTATTTGGGTCACAAAAGAATATTTTGTATTAATGTTAATATAGTTTAGTCAAATTCTTTCTTCTCTAATTAAGAAAGGAAAAATGACATAACTCCCAGTGTACGTCCTTAGGAAGGCCAGTCCCTCTTTGGGGCCAATGTCCCTTTATTCTTCTTTTCTCTCCTATGTTGGGGAAGCTTAGCATGATTGAAGCATCCGACTGTATCGCAGTGCTCTATAGCCTTTAAATTGCTATAATGCAGATTCAAACAGGCCATATCGTAAATGCTCGGTGGGTTGCTGGCCGTCATTACCCCATACTTACCCAGCGGCAGATCAGATGCAGCAGTGTTCGGTAGATGGGTGGATATGCCCCGTTGCACACTACATGAGCTTAAAAATCATATAAAAACATGCATGTCCAGCTGCCGGACTTAAGGTGCCAGCGCTGCGTCGACATGGCTAGTACAGCCCTGCTACAGTGTGTGACAAAAAAAATGTTTAGAAATTATTTGGATAAATGAAGTAACTTCTTTCTCTTATACATTTCCAGTTCAAGTACACAATAACTGTTGATAGGTCAAGGTAGTACATAAAAAGTCATGATAAAGCCCAAACCCCTAGCCAAACCACTGGTTCAACCTACTGTATGTAATGCTGGGAGGTATGCTTGTGTTCTTATCTAAGATAGGTCTTAACACTTCAAAACCATTACTACTAATAAATTAATAGATATGTTGTTAATAAGTTAATAAATATGGTTTAAAGCAGGGGTCCTCAAACTTTTTAAACAGGGGGCCAGTTCACGGTCCTCAGACCGTTGGAGGGCCGGACTATAGGGGCTGGCAGTATGTTCCCCCACAGGCATACAGCCTCCAGCCATACAGTATGGCTGGAGGCTGTATGCCTGTGTACTGCCCCATTTCAGTGTTCCGGCCATAGCAGGACCGGAGGATCGGTGGTCAGAACACCGAAGGGACGCGCCGCTGGTAAACACTTACCTCCAGCGCGCGTCCTTGCTTCTTCTCCGCTCCTCCGCGTTCGGTTGCCACGGGTGCACGCATGGGACGTCAGTGACGTCGCTGCGTGCGCCTGCTCCCGGCGGTCCCCGCGTTTTTAAAGTAAACGCGTGCCGCAGGGACTTCACAGAGGCATCCTTGTGTTCCGAAAGCATCTTTTGGAACACATGGATGTCCTGAGGCAAAAACACCCGGCGGGCCGGGTAAATGCGCTCCGCGGGCCGCATGTGGCCCGCGGGCCGTAGTTTGAGGACCCCAGGTTTAAAGCATCATCCATTCTTATTGAAGAGTAATTTTGTTTTATAATGTCCTATCTTAATTATGGCAACTTTATGTTTTAGATAGGAAAAGAACATGTGGGCCTAAATTCTGTAACAGACATTCTTCAAGATATTCAGTATAAAGTAAGTCCTTTTCCGAATGGGTATAATGAGTTCTTAATGAGTTCCCAGGTATGCTAATTAGGAGTAACAGTCCTTCTTTGTGACTCAAATCCCTAATCCTTCTTCCCCCCATGATGATATCTACACCTATAAAAATCACTAATGAAAACAGCAAGACAAAGTCACATAAAAAGTTTTGTTAGAGCTTTCTTTGGGAAATGTTAGAAGGCAGTTTTAATTCTCATCTGAAATAAGTATTATGTTATATAAAAGAATATTTTGTAGGAATAAGTACATCTCCGCAAGGTTTCCACTGTGGCTAAAATTGTAAGATGTCTTAGAAGACCTCACTATGCTTTGTGTATATCCAGCCATGTTCTTCTTTTTGGTTAACTCGTGGGTTATTCCTCCATTATGGATAAATAATATGAGATTAAACTTTCCATCTTCTCAGAAGATGACAAAGCATTATGTAAATCTAACATTGAGCATAAGTTTTTAATTAAGGACATGGCACTAGATAGTTTTGTCTGTCTGCTGTCTTCCTATGATATTATAATTGTATGTGCATTGTTTGTGTTACGTATCTGTAAGTAATTACTGATTTTTCATAGGAGAGCCAGACAGACATAATTTTCAGATGATTCTTTCACAATAACCTCAACATAACAAAATAGAGAATATTAGTAGGGAGAATAGAAGGGAATTTGTTATTCATCATTGTAGCCAAATAAATTAATTCTCTGTCCTTGCAGATGCAAAAATCCTAAACAATACTGTGCTGAAAAGAAAGCATTAGATTATGAAACTCTGTGGAGATAATTGTCCTTCATTCCAAGGCTTGGTTATTCTTTAATCTGTTTGTGAAATGTGTCGTAAATTTTTTTGTTAGAATTTGTCACCGTTCTTATGTTTCAGGCAAAGACAAAAACAATTCCTTGCTTTAATCCTAATACCTTATTACCAGGTAAGTGCTGTTATTTCTTGGGTATAATACAAAAGGCAACTATTACAAAAAAAAACTTTATATACTTTTGTTTTTCTTAAAATATATAATCTATGTTTGGCGAAATAAAGTGGCAGAGTGTCAGGACACTCGGTGCCGGATCAGGTAGGAGTCTCAATGCAGGGGCAGGTTCAGAACATGGATGTAGGCCGGCTGATGTGTCCAGTTCAGGGCTGTGCGCTACTTTAGCTTTAGATTTTCTATTAGGCGCCATCTTTAGGTGTTCAGAGAGAGCAGGAGAAAAACAGGCAGGAAACTGGAAGCCCACGGGCAGGGCAGACGGCTAGGAAGCCAACTGGCAGGGCAGACGGCTAGGAAGCCAACTGGCAGGGCAGACGGCTAGGAAGCCAACTGGCAGGGCAGACGGCTAGGAAGCCCACTGGCAGGGCAGACGGCTAGGAAGCCCACTGGCAGGGCAGATTGCTAGGAAGCCCACTGGCAGGGCAGACGGCTAGGAAGCCCTCAGGCAGGACACAAGGCTTGGAAGCAGCTGGACAGGTAGGTACGTCTGGAACACGCCGGGGTCTGGTACACAAAACTGGATCGTTGACGTAGCCAAGAGTCATACACAGGAGACAGATCAAATGCAGCAAAGCAGTAGCTCAGTATACAGGGCCAGGAACACAATGCTCTAGCAATGAGGCTAAGCTGATGCCTGGTTTATATTAAGCCTTAATTGACCAAACGAGGGGCAGGTGTTTCAAGAGCATTAGGGAACAGCATGGTCCAAGGAGAGGTAGAAGGACACTGCAGTCCAAGATTCACCTGGTGGAGTAGTGGATAGGTGATAAACCCAGAATCCACAGGGTTGCAGGTTTTAATCCTGGTGGTGCCTGACATAACCCCTCCCTTAAAGGCTGGCCTCTGGACAGCCTCTTGTTTCAGAGTGGTTTCTTTTTGTGGCCTTGTGTCTGGGCACAAAGGGCCTGCTCAAAAATAGCCTGGTCTTTCCTCCGTATGATGGTCCCATTGGAGGCCACCATGAGATCAGGTGATAATTGAAGAGGTTCTGCGTAAGCTGAGGTCACAGGAGTGGATGGATTTTGCTGTATAGCTGTGCTGGGTTTACTGTGGGTTGCAGTGAGGACACCATGTTGTAGAGGCGAAGTCAGAACGGTACCAGTTAGTAGACCATGCTTGACACAGGGTGCATCCTCTACTGGGGATGTATAGGACCCAAGGTCCTGATGAACAGAGGATGAATGGACACAGTCCATACTTGAAGGCAGCTTGGTAATGCAGGTACCTGAGGAGTCCTTCTGGTTGGGGACTAAGAGTGTTCTCCGTGGATCCGATTCCTGTGGAGATGTATTCCTCCATTCAGGGTTAGGCTGAGCTCTTGGGGGCCGAATAGGACAAAAGCTAATATAATGATTCTGCTCCCCACAATAGAAACAAAGGTTTTGCTCCCGTCTTCGGGTCCACTCGTCAACAGACAGGGGTGCTCTGGGCCAGGAAATATGGGTCCTTGTAGAGACGGATGCCAAAGCGGGCACGGGACAAACTTGTAGCTTAGAGTTCATGGTTGCCACCACAGAGGGCTTAGTGGCTTTAATAGTGGTACAACCCTCTGGAGCTGAGGCCACCCTGTGTGTAGGCTGCTGTGTGGGACACAAAACAGGCAATAACATAGTCTTCAACGTTTTTAACTAATTTAGGAGTAATTTAAAGTTCTTTTGCTGGGCTAGCATTTGTTCAGTGAATAGTCCAGGACCGTGGGTGGTTTTTTCAAAAGCAGGTGCAGAAGGTTGTGCCACGTACCTCAATTCAGGGGTGGAAGCAGATCTAGGAAGCTTGTCTTGGCTAGGTTTTACTGTGGACGTAATCATGGATTTTAGGAGTTGGAAGTCCTTGAAAATCAATACAAAAAAATTGTGTTGCTCCTTTATGCAGTTTGCCATTAGCATGATCTGTTCGGTTAACTGGGTTAAAGCTGATAGCACCCCTGCGGACTCCATAGTATGGCTAGAGCATTCTGTCAGGACACTCGGTGCCGGATCAGGTAGGAGTCTCAATGCAGGGGCAGGTTCAGAACATGGATGTAGGCCGGCTGATGTGTCCAGTTCAGGGCTGTGCGCTACTTTAGCTTTAGATTTTCTATTAGGCGCCATCTTTAGGTGTTCAGAGAGAGCAGGAGAAAAACAGGCAGGAAACTGGAAGCCCACGGGCAGGGCAGACGGCTAGGAAGCCAACTGGCAGGGCAGACGGCTAGGAAGCCCACTGGCAGGGCAGACGGCTAGGAAGCCCACTGGCAGGGCAGACGGCTAGGAAGCCCACTGGCAGGGCAGATTGCTAGGAAGCCCACTGGCAGGGCAGACGGCTAGGAAGCCCTCAGGCAGGACACAAGGCTTGGAAGCAGCTGGACAGGTAGGTACGTCTGGAACACGCCGGGGTCTGGTACACAAAACTGGATCGTTGACGTAGCCAAGAGTCATACACAGGAGACAGATCAAATGCAGCAAAGCAGTAGCTCAGTATACAGGGCCAGGAACACAATGCTCTAGCAATGAGGCTAAGCTGATGCCTGGTTTATATTAAGCCTTAATTGACCAAACGAGGGGCAGGTGTTTCAAGAGCATTAGGGAACAGCATGGTCCCAGGAGAGGTAGAAGGACACTGCAGTCCAAGATTCACCTGGTGGAGTAGTGGATAGGTGATAAACCCAGAATCCACAGGGTTGCAGGTTTGAATCCTGGTGGTGCCTGACACAGAGCATTAAACTCGATGTGACCTGGCATTCTTTCATGAAATTCTATGATGGTCAAATCATATAGTTCTGATCTTTAAAAAGCCTGATATAGAAACATAAAATTCTATGGCAGATAAGATATTTTTTTTTTTTGCTTCTGTAAAAACCTCAACTCTAATATGGTGATTGCATGTTTAAATTGCCTCGCTGTATTAACCACTACCTCCTTTCCTAAAAGCACTTTAAGTCACTTACTGTGTTCATATCTGTATGCTTGTGATTACCTGTCTGTGTCTCTCTGCTTTCTCATATGTTTTACCTTTCAGTGTGTTTCTATACTTCTCTCCATGGTATTCATTTCGCCAGTGTAACTATGTATTGAGGGCCATCTCAACTGTTTATGGGCTGGTGTTTTTCCTATAAAAAATGGAGAGCAGAAATTGCCTAAATATCTACACTTTCTGACCTAGATCCTCTACTCCGCGACTACTGGGTATATGAGGGCTCTCTTACAATGCCACCATGCAGTGAAGGTGTCACTTGGATACTATTCCGATACCCTCTGACAGTGTCTCAGGCACAGGTTGGTGAAAATGTGTATGCCCAGTGTTTTTTTTTATACCGCGTGTTCTTTATTTAGAACATTAGTTAACTCTAGTAGAAGTAGATGCAATCCTCATAAAGATTCAGTTTATCTGTATATTGTGGACCTTAAGGTTAATGGTTGAGCGCTATCATAAGACGTCTCATTAGTGATTGTGAGGTCTTCGAGATAATAGCTTGGTGTTTTCACATGAGTTGCATTTAAAAACAAAAAGTTGGGGAAAAAAAGTCTACATAGAAAGCTAAAAAACCACTTTCCGCTACATAATTCAATGGCCCTAAACCTTTTACTCCATATAAATATGTTGCTCTTTACACATAAACATTTCATCTCTTATTCTCTTTGAGCAGATATATTTTTTAACAAATAAAGGTTATGGTCTAGATTATGAATCGGGTCACTAAAATGCCACACCTGACATCTCCTCAAAGAAAACACGTATTTCCCATCTTCAAAAGCAATTCATATGTACATTTAGAGAACAGCCTACAGAATGCCAGTGGTTCTCTTTCATATATTGCTTTAAATATTACAGTCTCTATACCTAGATATTAACTGTGATTTACTCTCCTTTACAGAGGACTGAAACATTTAGATTTTATCATAATGTATATATCATTATTATTAGATTTTATTTATATAGCACATTTTATGGTACATAGATTAAAAGTGTATAACAAATCTAGAATTGACAAAGACAGACAAACCAATACATTAGGTAAAGGGGGTATAAGTAGGTGTTACTTCATCTGTAATACCTTAAGTATGCCCGTTATTCAGAGATAGCAGTAAAATTATCACTTAACATATGTTTAAAAAGAACACATGCTGGGGCTAATCACCAATGGAGAAAAATTAGGTTGTATCACAAATACTGTAGGTCTGCACTTATTTATCTTACACCTATTTGCCAATTTTTATGCATATTTATTTTTTGTAAATCACACAGATATTTACATTCTGTTTCGATTACACATCATTGACACGTGTAAAATTCTTGGACGTATCCTGCAACCATTAAACAAATCTGAATGCCTTCAGTGGCAACATGATGATGCAACATTCAGTTATCCTTGAATAAGTTGGTTTTTTTAAAAATATATATAAATACTCACAGGGTCAAAAGCTGGCCTTGTGACTTGCTCATGGCCATAGCAAAGGAAAGAGTCATAGAAAATTGTAATCCTTACTGAACACATGGCTCATATAAGCAGCAAACAACTTCATATTTTTCTTAGAATACTCTAAAAAATTCAGCAGTGTATAGTCATGTTTAAATTATTTGCTGTGACATTGACTTATGTATATACTGGATTGTTTTTTTTAAATTTTATAACAGATATAGTAGCGTATTCTCCTAAACAGGCAAATGATCGCACACATTTTAATAATGAAAATGGATAAAATAGATGTAGCCATAGTGGTCCAAGAGAAAATTGAGTTTTTAAAAAAGACTGTAGGATGTAGAGATTAAGTAGCATACTATCTGAAGAAGAGACTTCAGAGATCGTAAAAGCTTATGTGACTCTATATATTATAAATCACCTACTTCTAAAGACTACACATTTTTGTACACGTGTTGCGGTAGTGAAAATTGGTGCACAATGCAACATGGTGGTGCCATCTAATGTAATGATAAAATATCACAGCTTCAGGGCAGACATTTTATTGTAACGGGAATTTTTAAAACTAAATGTACTCCGATACACTCTTGCGATGGCTCTTCATTCCACGTATAGGAATATTCAACCAATCAATGTTAGTTTTTATGAAACACGGCAAGAGAGGAGAAACCGTCACACGTTCTACTAGTTTTGAAGCTTTTTGATAATTTTTTGATAATGGGTGGCGACTCATATGTGTAACCTTTTTATATTTGAAGCTGTATACATACACATCTTCCTTGACATGCAAATAAAATACATTGCTGTATCCTGGTGACAAGAATTAACATTACCAATTACCCAAAAGACCTGCAAATAAAGCAGATTACTTTATTATAGATTTATAAATCCAAGCAACATTCTGTTACCAGACTCGAGACAATCCAAGGCTTTTAGTACAGTTCCCCTTTGTATTCAAAATTCCCTGAGATTCAGGTGACTTTGAATGCAGCTAATTTAAAAATAACTTTGTTTTTGTTAAAAGAAATCAAACTTAATTTTATGATACACCAAGGATTTTTAGAAAGCAGCTTGTACTGCTTTATCTGAGCTACAGGGCTTGTCTGCATGCAGACATCGATTCAGTCATTAATAGTCAGCCATTCCTTTTGCAAAAGACATCAGCTGTCTTTCTTTTAACTATTTATAGAAGGAATTTCAATTTGGGTTGGAAAAATAAGAACCGTATGCTTGTCCCCCTTCCTTTATCAGCCTATTGGCTGAGGCATGCTTTGATACTGATCTAAGAGGTGAGGAGTACAGACAACATGTTGTATCTCGATAGACTCACTGTGTTTTGGAGTATTTCAGCATCTTTTGTCTTCCAGAAGTATTTTAAAACTTTAGTGTTCGTTTTGTCTGTTTATTTACATGGGGAGTATTTATTTTGACATTTGGAGCTAGCTAGATGTTCGTAAATATAGGAGGAAGGATGAAGATGTAGAAACACCTGATATTTTACCTTAAATGCTGCATGGTAGCATGGTATTACTCCCAACATTTCCCATGGCTGAAGAAGGAAATGTTATTTAAGGGTAAGTGGCTGGTATGTAGGAAATTTCATTTTTACCTGCTGTCATAAGCTTGGATACAGTATTTTCCTTTCGCAGTTGGATACTTTTGTATACCATGAAAACTCCACAGTTGATGCGTGATGGTTCAATATAATTTATTGTTACATACACCAAAATACTACGAATCTGTTTTGCCATTCATTAGATATGATAATATGTTTTTGTGTATCTAAGCTGACTGTCTGGTTTTTGTTATGTACAGATTGAAGAATTTAGACGTCTGAGAATGCATGTCAAGGGAGCAGATTTGGAAGATGGCTTTGACGGAATACTTGCAGATAACTTTAGACCAACGCAGCCTCTCAGCGACAGAATAATACGAGCAGCATTCCAATAAGAGAACACTAACTTACATTAAGTAAGTTACTTCGACCTTAAAAGTACTTTATGGGTGTTTCTGGATCATTCATGTTACATTCATGTAGTGCGGCAGCTCCAATTGTTTGTTCAGTAGCAGGAAAGTGTACATCTAGTATACACCTAGAAAGGGCCTGGACAGGGAGGGGGTATGTATGTCTTTATGTATGTGAGCATTAGTGTGTATGTGAGCATAGATGTCTATATATAAGGGTATATCAGCATGGATGTAAGGGTATGTGAGCATGGATGTCTATGTATAAGGGCAAGTGAGCATGGATGTCTATATATGTAAAAGTGTTTTGTGTGAACATGTATGTGGTGTGAGATGGAATGTGTGTTAGCATGAGTGGTGTAAGATGGAGTGTGTTAGTGAGCGTGAGTGTGTTATCATGTGTACATTTGTGTAAGTGTGTCTACATATGTGTTCCAGAGTCCATGGTGGAGGAGAGACAATATGGCACAGACAAGCTGTTTGGGGGCACTGACAAGCTGGGGCAAAGATCGCAATAACTGTCTGTTTGGGGTTAGGATGGCACTGATAAGCTGCTTTTGGGCAAAGGTGGCACTCACAAGCTGTTTGGGGTCAAGGGTAGCATTGTGGGACATGTTCCTTGGTGGAGTTGGCGCGCCATGGGGCAATTTTTGCACCAGGTTCCTGAATGGGAGTTCCATGAATAGTAAAGGTGTTAGAAACAAGGAAAATACTTAACAGGGACTATAATGACAATAATAAAGGATACTTAATACAAGATGATGAATCAACCAAAAATATTTTTTTGTGATAAACGTTCTACATTTATGTAAAGCAAATGTATATCAATGAATTAAGATTGCAGTTAGTGGATAATTAATGAAATTAAACATTTTTACTCAGTAAGGCCATACAAGTATAACAATGTGCATGTACTAAATTTAAAGCATATGGAATTTGATGGGGAATGTGACTTTTCATTTCAATTTTTCTCTCGTTGATATTGTGGTAGAAGGCAATGCATTTTTAATAAGCTCTTGCCTAGCAACAAAAAAATAGAAAGAAATTCTACAAGCATGTAAGACTTCAAATTAGATACAGTAAGCATTAATACAAATAAGACACCAAAGTTATTTATGGATTTATGTAAAGAAAAATTGTACAGTGCCTTTTTAATGACACATGTTATAAATATTCTGAACTAGAGGAACTGTTTCTCCAACTGTTTCCCATTTTAATCTAATAATTTTTGAACTTATTTACTATAAATATATACTTTTGCTTACAATCTTAAGAAACTTAATGTTTTTTTAAAAAAAAATTAAATTTACTTTTTTCTCAGAGGTCCTAAAAAATAAAATTAGATTTGGTGAATTCTTAGGCTAAATTGAGAAAATTAGCATATTTGAAAGAAAATGTGACATAATATTCTATTGTGTTACACAAACCTTGGTCTTTGATAGATGGAAATTAATTATGGGAATCTCAATTGAATAAGAATGTGTGAGTATGTATGAGGTGTGCTAGAGGGAAAATTATGTATGTTTGGGTGTAAAGGTTTGAAATTTGTGTACACAGGGCCACATCAGAAATGTTGGGGCCCAGTACTTCGCTCCCATGGCCCTCCCGTATACCTGCCCATGTCCATCCCATGTCCATCCCACTGCTCCCCCATCACTCCGCCTTAAGATCCTCCCACACCTTATGAGAACAGGGGCAAGCTTAGGGTTGGTGGCGGCTGGGTGCAATATTTCTTCAAGGTCCCCTATAACTAACACACATACATAATAACACCCAAACTCGCTTTAACACCCACTCACTCAACCACCGTACACCTACGGAGACACACATTCTTTCTCCTGCTCGTCCTTTGTTCGCTCCCAGGCACCACTAACCCTTGGCTCATCCCTGACACTCCAGACTACAGCCTAGTGGTACATTGTGGAGGGCAGTTTCCCTATTACTATAGGGTACCATAACATGCACTACATGACCCCGCTGCAGTAGGGACACTGCAGCCAAGCAGGGGGTCTGGTCTCCCTGCCCTCTCAGGTAATAGAACTGGGCGACTGGGCCCCCTACCTGGCCAGGCTCAGGAAAACTTGTACCCCCCCTGATGGATTGTATTAAGAAATAAACCAGAGAGTGTGTCTATCAGTGCCCATTTTATACATGTATCAATAGAGTAATTCTCCTGAATAAGTTTAGCTAGTGTAGCTAGAAAAACACAGTAGCCTTTAGTAGATATATCTGAATACACATCTGGGTTTCGCTGATGTATGTTCGGGTATATCTGCTGATGGATCAGTTGTAAGTTCAAGCATTCTAAAGCCTCTTCCCATGACTGTATGCTATACGTAAAGCACATATTAATCTAACAATATTTTGATGTAATTATAGTTATTAATAATTGCTAATTATTCATTAATCTTAAATATGAATAATTAAGCAATCCTATTGTTGGAAAGTCAACACAATCCTGATGATATTCTTAAAAAACAAAAACACTGCAAATCAGTATTTTTAATCTAAATATTTCCAATATCATTTGAGATATTTTGTCTATGGCCAGTACATGCGACTTTAAGTTTGACAGGTTTCAGCCAATGCCAGCAAGTTGAATGCAAACTAGTCTGTCCTCACACAAAACTTGCAAAAATGTAAATTTGGTTGGATGAGTTTGGTGCAGAAGAACCTGACTGGCCCATACACAGCCCTGACCTCAACCCCATCACACACCTTTGGGATGAACTGGAACAGAAATTGTGAGCCAGACCTTCTCATCCAACATCAGTGCCTGACCTTACAAATGCTCTACTGGATGAATGGGTGAAACTTCCCACAGAAACACTCCAAAGGGCTTTACATGGCCGAAAAACGCTCCATACACCTGACCGGGCCCTAGCTGAAAATCCATGGAACTGTGCAGCGGCTAGAAACGGCAGAGATGCCGGCCGACAATTAGAACTGCATCACTAAGGACACCTTGTGTCCCACCACGTCGCTCTTTTGTGGTTACACTATGCTCGTGGTGGCAAGCACTCGATCGTGGTTATGGAGAGGGAGCTCATTTGGGAACCTGGGAATACCGTGCGAACTATTCCTGGAGACGTTTCCGCCCCGGTATTGACACCGCTCCCTCAGGATCACCCTGAAATAGTTTGTCAGGTGGACATTGCTGTCCATGTAACTGTATGGAGGTGCCGGGCTGTCTGGTAGTTGATGGGATTAAACCCCTAATCCTATCATGTTTCTGTGTGTAAATATCTCTTCTGTCTTCCCTAAACTGAACCCTGTTTTGACCTCTGGTGTCTCGACAATCAGCGTACAGGGCGTTCGTCACACTCCCATAGGGTAAAGATATACAATTTAACTTCCCATCACCCTGAGCATTCACGACTCATGGGCAGCTTGCAGGTTAAATAATCTCCAAGTTTTTGATGTTGTTCAACTCATATCCACTTGGCTGTCCTGTTGGTGAGTTGTGACTGATTTTTTTTTTTGCAAGTTCTAATGTGAGTTCACTTTAGTGGATTTGTGATTTTCAATCAGTGAATTAAACTAGCTTGTATTTTCTTTGAAAAATCTGGTATTTTTCAGCCTGATGCATATTTCATTAACAGTTGCCATAAAACCTGTCCTCATGGAATGTGTTGGCATTACTTTTAAGGATACCCATTATTGAGCCCCGATGAATAAACCAAATCTATTTTTTCCACCTGTCCTCACTTTTAGGTGTCCTCAAGTGCCTTGTTGAGGTATTTAAAGGCTGGTTTGATGATCACTATTCTAACAGATGTGATGAAATTATACATTGTTATTCGGTCATTCATAAAATATAACTACAGGTTAGCTGTCACAAGTCACTGTACAGCCCAATGTTCAATTTAAAGTCATTAAAAACATTAAGTGAGTTTAAACACTTTAAAACCGACTCGAGAGGAATATCATTAATTTTCACATTCATGACCAACTTGCTCCTTATCTGAAGAAAAGCTGTATCCATCATAAAATAAGCAGCTGTAATTTCCAGCAATTAAAGTTTTTAAATTTCAACCCCAACACGATAAGAATAGACTGAATAAATTAAGATGTACTAATTTTATGCCTAATATTACCGTATTTGCTCGATTATAAGACGAGGTTTTTTTCAGAAAAATACCCCTCGTCTTCTAATCGGGGTCGTCTTCTAATCAGACCTCAAATAGAGGTCTGACTATGAGACTGAGATCCAGATCCCCCGCACCGCTTCAAGGGACCTGGATCCTCCTGTCTCCCCCCCCCACCACTTACCGGTGCTTCCTGCTGTATTGCCGGGGCAGCAGGTTGACGTGTAGACAACGTCCGCTGCAGCCGGAAGGAGGTGTGGCTAGCACCGGTGCGGGGAACTCTGATCTCTGACAGCCGGGGAAGGTATCCGCGACGGACGCAGACAAACCCCCGCTGCCAACTCCACCTCCTTCCGGCTGCAGCGGAAGGAGACGTCAACCCGCTGCCTCGGCAATACAGCAGGAAATTGGAAGCACCGGTAAGTAAGTGTGTGTGTGTTAAATGGGGGCATAGGGCATTTCTGGAATGCCTCATACCCCTATATCCCACTCTGGCACTTAGGGGGTTAAAAGGCATATTATGGGGCAGAGTGGCATATAGGGAGGTATAAGGCATTTCAGGAGGCAGAGTGGCGTTAAGGGGGCATTTAATAGAGCACTCTGCCTCCTGAAATGCCTTATACCTCCCTATATGCCACTCTGCCCCATAATATGCCTTTTAACCCCCTAAATGCCAGAGTGGCATATAGGGGTATAAGGCATTTCTGGAGGCAGAGTGCTCTATACAATGCCTTTTAACTCCCTTAATGCCACTCTGCCTCCTGAAATGCCTTATACCTCCCTATATGCCACTCTGCCCCATAATATGCATTTTAACCCCCTAAATGCCAGAATGGGATATAGGGGTATAAGGCATTTCTGGAGGCAGAGTGGCACATAGGGGGTCAAAAGGCATACCATGGGGCACAGTGGCATATAGAGGGTTAAAAGGCATATCATGGGTCACAGTGCCATATTGGTGTGGCAAGCCTGGGGGCTGATGTGCGTAACTGGGGGGCAGGTTGGAAAATACAAGGAAATAAAAACAAAAAAAATATTTTTCTCAATCATAGCTTTTATTTAAAAAAATAGTTAATGAATTAACATTTACTGGTAAAACTTTTTTCCTTTAGGGTCGTCTTATATTCAGGCTTTTTCTTTTTTTCCTAAGTTAATATTTGGGGGGTCGTCTTATAATCAGGGTCGTCTTATAATCAGGGTCGTCTTATAATCGAGCAAATATGGTATATCTTGCACCTATTTGGTTTTAAATTGAATTTGATTAATGTTGATTTCATATTTTGTGTATGCATTTATATTTATTTACAAATGATTTGACATTTCTGAGATACCATAAAGAGTTTCCAATGAAGTGGACATGCCCTTAGTTCAAGGTAACCTTCAAGCATCTATACAATTATTGAGAATAAATCATGAATACATTTGGAGATGATGTTTATTTGCTGGCGAGTTGTGATTATTTTCTAATGGGTTTTTTTTTTTTTATAAATAAATTGACATTTTATAACATTAGGATGTATCATCAAAATGCAAACGTACATGTAGTACAGAATGGTTTAGCCCCTGAATTTTAAGGAAAATAAGAAATATATAATTTGGTATGTTTCATCACTGATGTAGTGGTTACATTTTGGCATACGTTTCTACATATAATATGTATCTGTTCTTTAAGCTACATAAAATGAATTATTATTGCATTCGATATGTACATAGCTCGATGTCTTGATAGAACTTTTCATTGTGACATCAGAAAAAGAGAGAAAAAAAATCAGTAAAAGTTAACAAGTAGTTTCCAGTGTCTAGCAATATGTCAATACAGTATCCGCACAGAATAATGCTGTTCAACAATATGTAGGCATAAGGTAGCTCATTTAAACAGTGGCAAAAGGGGATTTTAATTGTCCGAATACCCATGATACTGTATGTCACTCTAAGCTGAGCTCATGGTGGACAGGAACCTCCTGTTAAGCAAAAAGGCAAATTGGGGTATGGATTGAGGTTCTCCATCCTCTTTGCCTCACTTTTTGATGTTCTTGGAACTTGATCAATTTATAAAACATTTAGTGTGTCTGAAAGGGACTAGGCAAGTGTGAGGTTAGAAATTATTTTGAGTATTTTCCTCAAAGGGAAGACCACATTCTCGTGAATCCCAACTCTATTCTGTGACCATCTCAACTCTTAGTGATTAGACTGCATGGTTTCTCTTATCTGATTTCTTAAGGTTTAGATGATTCAAAATTAGGAAAGAAAAGAAGGAAGCCAGAAGGTTTTGGATAAGTGCTTGAAACAGTGAGAATATGTGTATAGTATCTTATGGGTGACCAAACAAATGTTGCTATGTTTTTAGAGTACCTTGCAGTTTCTTAATACCTGTAGTCATACATTAAGAAGAAATATTCTATTATGTTTCTACTTCTACTTTGCGAAGTTTAGCTTCATAAGGGATCATTGCCGTGATCTCAGTCTGGAGGCCATATATTAGCTTGTTGTGTATTTTTAATGGGCAGAACTTCAAATTTGGTGTTGGTTTTGTTGGTTGAAACATTGGCCTTATTCCTTCTTTCTTGTGTCTCATGTATTATTTTCTACAAAATAAATATTTCAAGCATGATGTAAATATTTCTGAAGGAATACTGGGCATTTCCCAAGAGGAAGTTCTCACAGATTTGGACTTTCCTGTTTTTTTATTGGTCTGAACAGGCAAGTTTTATGGTTCTGTGTACATACTCGTTTCTTAACAATATAAATATGGGATTTTTTTTGTTTAAAAATATGAACTTTGTATAACATACCTAAATGTACTGGTGATGTCCATGCACAACAAATGTTGAAGGGAACTTTAATTACTGTTAAGTATTTGTTCTGTACAGGATTGGGCAATAGAGAAATGTAATTACAGAATAATCCACATTGGATAGGTGCAATGGGTAAAATCACATTTGGCATAATGATATGTAGAGACAGAAATAGGAGCAGTCATGCATACTTTATAGATACTTTTGTTGTGAATACGATATGCAATTTCAGGTGTGGTGATTTATTTTGTGCGGTGTTTTTCATGCAAAACCCAACAAATATTTATACAGAGAAAAGGCACTTTAAATGGCTTGCTAATTTTCATTCACAAATACATTTGTTCATCCCAAAGGTGTTCGATGAGGTTGAGATCAGGTGTGTGTGCGGGCCAGTCAAGTTCTTCCACACCAATCTCATCCAACCATGCCTTTATGGACGGGGCGCAGTCTTGCTGGAATAGAAAAGGACCTTCCCCAAACTGTTCCCACAAAGTTGGAAGCATAGCATTGTTCAAAATGTATTGGTATGCTGAAGGGGACATCTGGGGATTAATAGGAATTCTAGCACCCAATATGATCTCTTATATTTTAAGGCTTCTTCTGTTTGAAGCTGGCTCAATGGCTTGTAAACAAGACCAGAAAGTGATACAACAGAAATCTTGAAAATAAGTTTACTTTTGGAGCTTTGCATTACTGTATATGATTTATTTAGGCAAATACCATTATTTACAAATGCTTTTGCACCATACTACGTTTACCACATAGACACTTTTATGTAACTCCATTATTTTATATTGACTTAAAACGAAAATGCCTTAAAATACGTTTCCAGGTTTAAAGGATGTTATTAATGTATGACATAAATAGAAAGTGAAAAGAAAAAAAATCATTGCAAACTCGACCTGCCTTTGTTTTAACATTGTTAGTTCACACATCAAGACAATGAACTGTTTCTATTTTGTCTAGATATTAAGTATTGAGCCAAATTCCTTTTACTTTTCACTCCACAAACATTTAAAACGGCTGCAAAAACATTCCATGGAGATTCGGTATTAGTACAAGAGCAAACCAAAATTATAATAAGTAATAAAAATGGCAAAACAATAAAGCTGCTTATTACATGAGCACCTGTTAGCATTTGGTAATGTAATAATCTTATATTAAATACAGTAAAGTATGCATGGCTTATTCTTGTAGTTATTCAATGGGTAATGACTCTATCGTGGTTTATTCCTATAAAATAATTAAACATCATTATTTCATTATATGGTATTTGCAATATGAATGTGTTAACAGTCGATAAAGCTTTGTCAAGTCACAGGGGTTAATGAAAGTTTCTAAAATATCCCCATTTCTATTATTTTTACTGCTTAGATTAACGAGAATATTTGAAGCCACTGACAATTGCTGAAAAACAAAGTAAACACCCGTAATAAAATTGTTCATCATACAAATTAGCCATTTGTGGCAGCTTTCTGCAACAACTTTTCACATTTTCATAATAAACAGTGTGTCCAAATACTTACATTTGCATATAATTAAGCTCTTAATGCAAAGCTTCCTCATTATGGCGGCTGGCAAAATCCCAATTCAACTTAATTTCTTTGACTTTAATTTCTCGACCAAAAGCATTAGCTTGAACATGGGAAAAATGTATAATGTGCTCATTCAATTAGGAAGTAATTAGATATTCAATCAACCATATATCACACTTGGGATTAGGCAAGGAGGAAGAAAGATGGGCCTCATTCTTGAGCGTAAAACAATTTTGTTAATTAGTTATTGCTAATTGAGATTGAGAAAGCATCATTATGCCACCATGCAGGTCTGCTTCAGCTGTGCTGTAAGAAAAAAAACCCACTACATAGGAAATTGCTGCAAAGTAAGATAACAGAATTGTATGTCTCAATTCTATGTGCTGTGATAAATGAAACAATAGATATTTAAAGGGGTTCTTGTAATATTTTTGGAAAATCATGTTCGCATTGTACTGCATTTGGTTTGGCAGTTTTAAAGCAAATTGTGTTGATCAAATGAAGTGGCTGGCTTGAAATCGTATATACTGGTTTGTTTTGGATAACATAAAATGCTTTTGTACACCCCTAACCGCTTTTCTATGGCAACAATCTCACTTGAAAAGGTTCTACCGTGTTACATGTTAATAATGTGCTATGTCAACAAGCTCTTTAAATTAATCTGTTATAGAACAATTGTTTTTCATTTTTCTTTTAAAGAAATGGTTAATAATGTCATTTGTATTGTTAAAAATGGTTCTATGAAACTATGTTTCATGGTTGGCCACCTCTGATTAAAGGCAACTAAACGTTTTTTAAGCACAGAGTGACAACATTTTTGGTTTAGTAAAAGTTACAGCATAAAATAAATAATCTCCCAGAATAGGCTGCAGAAACATAAGGTTTCAACGAGGGGCATAACTAGAAACCACATGGCCTTGGTGCAAAGATTTTCCCCAAGGCCCCCAACTTCACCAAGCAACAGTGCAATCTTTCAAACAAGTTAAACGCCAGCTCAGAGCATATGCAAATGAGTCATATGACGGGTAAGACAATCCCACATGGGTGCTCAAGTATCTACTCCGACCATGAAACAGCTCAAAATGTAAAGCGCTGGCACTCCATGAGCACTTCCAATCTTCAATTAAAATCCAAAATATAATGATACAGAAAAAGAACATACCAGTCAACAGAAAAGACAGTCTGCTTAACGCGCTTTGCCTCAATAGCTTGTGTGCGCCACTTTTGCAAGTGCCTTTGCCCCAAGCAGCTTATACGTGCGTGCTAACCCCCAAACAGCTTGTCAGTGCCCCCACACAGCTTATCTGTGCCATCTTTGCCCCAACCAGCTGGTATGTGCCATCATTGCCCTCAAACATCTTGTATGTGCCTCTTGCCCCCTTCCAACATACACTCTGGAAGAAATATGCAAACACACTTACACAAATTATACAGACTCATACTCGCTAACACACACACATACACATTCATTCTAACACACACTCCATCTTACCCCACTTACACATACTTGGACACACACATACATTTATACATACATGCTCACACTCACACAATTAAACATCCATGCTCACACTCACACAATTAAACATCCATGCTCACAAACACCTTTACACATCCATGCGCACCCACTTATATACATAGACATCAATGTTCACATACATACATTTATATACAAACATATATACATAACCCTGTCCACCCAGGCTTACCTCTCACGGCTCCTGCAGCTTTCTGTCCCCATTTCACAGTGTCATACGTTCCTGTCTCCCCATGCCTGTTAAAAATATTTTAGAAAGTGCCCCTCCAACCTGGACTGTAGCGATTGAGAAGGGCTCTTTCTAAACAATTTTGAACCGGTACGAGGAGACAGGAACACTTTGGCTCAACTCAAAAGTCTAACTCAGGGGAACCCCCCCCCCGAAAAAATATGTAATTCAGGATGTACTTAGTAGTGTTCTAAACAGTTTCTAGGTTCTGAGATAAGCAGTAGACTAATAGCAAGAAATATATGTGCTGAGATATATCAATATACTAGCTTTTACTAAGCACAATTTGTAAAGTTCCTACAGTCAAATATTTGTTAAAGAGATGTGCTAGATGTTCTCACTGCCATGCTGATTTTTAAATGTACCACTTGCTTTTATATATTTATTATTTTAATCTGTAGAAACCAAACATAGTGTCTACATACATCATAGTGTAGTGAACTGTGAAATGTAGTGTATTAGAAGATAAGAAACTATTGCAGGAAGATAACTGATGCTAAACCACTCAATAATTTAATAGGTACAGGTAAAAACACTAAGCCAGAAAATGTATTTTGGCTAATATAAGAGTACAAGTAAATTATTGTTAATCACCAAAGCTAACAGTATAATTACTTAATTTATATGTCAACTTTTCAACATTAGGTAGAAAAACTACTTTAATGCATGTGATAGATGAGTGGTCCCTTTAGGTTTGCATGTGGTCCCTCTTGCAAATGCATGGAAGGATTATGCAGAATCTCCCGTCCTAAGGTACTTGCTTGCTGGAAATGTGTTTCTTTAGTTTTTCTACAGGTTAAATAATGCATATAAAATTGTTTACAAAGTACTTTAATATGCATTCTTTGTTGATAAGGCTTACAGGGACACTAGACTGTCCCTTTAATTCAGATGAACATATTATATTAGTAAATTGGAGCCAACGAACAGGTTTAGCTGCTAAAATATTTACTACACATAAAGATAATTTTCAGTGCAATGCAGATTGTGTAAGATGATGCTACCCCCTCCCCCATCTTCTTAACATTTGCCTTTGTCTGCTTTTCTGCTTGGGCAACACTATCTTTCAAAGAGACTGCTAAAGAATTCCAGTAACATAATTGTTGCATTCTTTTTTTCAGAGCAAAGAAGACAATGGGTCTACAGTGCACTCAGATGAGGAATGGAAACTTTTGGGATTTGTACTTTAGCTAAAGCACAGAGGCAGTATTGTCCTTGATTGACAGCCGCGAAGCTGCTCTATCCATCGATTGCAGCATGAATCCTGGAAGTAGAAAGGAAGGAAAGCACATTAAAATGTCCAAGTCCAATTAACATTTATTTGATTCTATTGCCCAGGTCAAGTCGCATAATGTATTTGTTCATGTAAGATAAAATTTACAAAAAAGACATGAGACAGAACAAGTAAAGCTAATACGGACCCATATTCGTGTTGTAAAAAACTATAGTAGAGTAGATGAAGCATTTTTAGCTTATTTATAACAATTTGTGGAGATTTATTTACAGGTAGTAGAAAAATAAAAAGTTTCACAACTTTCATATTCAAGTGGATGTTGCAATGCAGAACTAGTTTTTTAAATTGACTTGGTAGAAAGCACACTTATTTTTTTGTTTTCTTTTTAAATGAACTCTTAGTGATGTGGTGATTTGTATTTATAAAAATTGTTATGTTGTTTCTGGGTTAGCCACCTCTGATTAAAATCACCTAAATGCTTACCAAGCACAGAGTCACAAAATCCGTCTTGTACAGTTCTGTGCTTTATTTCTCAGTAAAAGTGTTGATGTACTTTTTTGTACTCATTTTTAAAACATTAATCTTTAAATCGGTAAAGTATCTTTTATTTAATTATATTTAATAAATAAGCTTTAAATGAAGAGTGTCTAAGTTCTTGATGGCTATATTTAACTGGAAAGAATAGCCAAAGTTTCTTTGTATCTAAGCAAGCTACATAGAAATATATTGGGGTTTTTGTGTTGTATGGACATTATTGTATGTTGATTGAACAAGCAACTTGTGGAACCTGCAAAAGGCTCAATTATTGGTGAATTTACCAATCACTCATTGCACGTTTCTATAAGCCATTCTGACAAAAAGTTCTAATATATGTTATAGTGGTTTATTCACTATGAAATCAAGTGGCTTTTAGATTAACTTGATTGGCCAGCCTCAACTGTGGTAGTGCACACTTTCAAAACAACTTGCATATTCACAACAACTTGCAAGTTTTTTTATGCTTGCAACTTTAAGGTTTGCAAGTGTCAGGTGAGTACGTGTGAGTTCAATTTACAACACCGCAAATACACATAAAAAGGAAATAAATATATTTTTTAAGAAATTAACCCCAGGACCACCTATTTACTCCATGTTTACAATACCAGTAGCTGCATGTTCATCATTTGTAAACATTAGAAATGTGGACTTCACTCTAGGTGGCATGATCAAACCCCAGACAGTGTTCCACACAGTAATACTGGCCTACACTTGACTTCTTAGGATCCATTTAGTGAGTCAATACTTGATGATCTGGTACTCAGTGCTTGTTTGGGATCTACGTTTTTCCTTAAACCATTAAGATACAAAGTTAATAATTTGTCTGACTGAAACCAATCACCAGTTTGTGAGACTACTGAGGAAGTATTAGTGTATTTTGAGCTCTATTAAACTATGTTTTTAATGCTGTGCCCAAATTCAACTTAGCAATATTATTAACTGGCTCCAAATGTTAGTCAGTTTGCTTTTCTTAATCTAATCAGGGAAAATGTGCAGAGTGTTGTGCAGCTACACCAGGATCAACCGCTCAAAATACTATATTGTCCCAGAAATGGTATACTGCCATGTTCTGTTGCATGGCCTGACTGAGGATTTTAATTGGCTCTGGCACTGTAAAGCCGATAAATGACATTTAGTGTTGTGAAAAAGTATTTGCCCGTTCCTAATTTCTTTTATTTTTTCTATTTGCCACATTGAAATGTTCCAGATAATCCAACTTAATTTAATATGAGTCAAAGATGTGAGTAAACACAAAATGCAATAAATGATCATTTCATTTATTGAAGGTAAAGAGTTATTCAAATCCTTTATCATGCATGTGAAAAAGTAATTGCCTCCCAAAACCTAAAAACTGATTGTGCCACCCTTGGCAGCATCAACAGCAATTGTTTTAATTCAGCCACATCGGAGGGTTTTCCAGCATGAAGTCAGGTTCCATTAATTCTGGCGAGTGGCCCAGGTCATGAAGCGGCAAAGCAGTCCCAGACCATCATACTATCTTCACCATGTTTGACTGTTGGTCAGATGTTCTTATTGAGGAATGTTGTGTTAGCTCTATGCCAGATATAACAAAACCCAAGTTTCACTTTTGACTCATCAGTCCACAGAATTTTATCCCAAAAGTCTTTAGGGTCATCAAGATGTTGTTTTGGCAAATGTAAGATGAGTCTCCTTGTTCTTTTTGGTCAGCAATGATTTTTCTCTTGCAGCTCTCTCACGGATGCCATTTTAGCATGGTCTCTTTCCTTTTGTGAAATCGTGAACACTGACCTTACCTGAGCCAAGTGAGGCCTGCAGCTTTTTACATGTTAGTCTGGGTTCTTTTGTTACATTGTGTTTGAGTCATCACTGCACATGTGTGCACTGTTCCAAGTTTTCTCCATTTGTAGATAATGTCTGTTACACCCACTTTCACTGTAAAAGACCTTACCATGGACATTCTTCAGCCATGAATCACCTAGCAAGGAATTCAGCCTCAAGCTAAAAGGACTTAAACAATCCCAAGAGTGAGAAAGCACAGGTGTGGGCAGGTAATATTCAGAACTGGGTTTTATAGGCAAAGCAGAAGTCACTTATGGTGCACTGGTAGATTAATTGTAGCAGAATCGCCAGGCACGAGAGTAATCAGGCATGCCAAGGGTCAAAAACAGCATGATATAAGGCAGCAAACACTATAGCAGGACACAAGGGTATCTGTGATGAGCAGGATTTTTAAATCTGGTGCCTGGTGTTGGCGGGAACGCATGGATGACGGGAGGATATCAGTGTGGAAACTCGCTGGAAGGGTATCTTTATATATTATTTTTGTATTCACATATATTATTTATTCACTTATTATTTGGGTGTGCAGACACTTGTGTGTTTTTTGATTGTATTTCATTTTGGGGCATTTGGGGAGTTTGTCCCTGTGTTCTTGCGGTGCCACGTCACTACAAGGTGTTATATTTTATTTAATTAGAATATTGCGTTTCACTTGTTTTGTATTTTAATATTAGTTTGATGCCAAGTTAGTTATTAGTTTGACAGTTTTTGACATATAAGTATGCAAAAATAAAAGAAATCAAGAAGGGGCACATACTTTTTCATGGCACTGTATGTGTAGCCACCTGTTGGATGTCTGCAGTCACGTGTGCCCAGCTACCAGCTACATACCAAAGGATCAGATCTCGTGAGTGGCAGTAAAGGTAAGTTCCCCACGCCAAAACACCAAACACTTAGATTTTCCAGTTCTGTACTGAGTATCCCAGCTCAAAGATGCATCCAAGACGTATTTTCTCCCATTAACCAGCAGTGGAAGTGTGACCAAATCAGTTCAGATGCAAAGTATTCAAATTGGACCTGTGGCAGCTGGTAGATGGAACAGCCTTCTATATGTGGTAGATATATGGAACAGCCTCCCATCAGATGTTGTAGAGGCCAGTACAGCAAGAGAATTGAAACATGCATAGGACAGACATAAAACTATACCGAATCTTAGACAAGACCATGAACTGATTAAGTGACTAGATAGGCCAAATGGTTCTTATCTAACATCAAATGTATTATTTATATGTTGTATTGCCTGTTTGAGAGCACAAATAGCTACCAACATCTAGTTTGGGCTGTTAGGCACCACAGTAGGGTCCTTCTTACCAGATACAGTGTAAAGTGGTCAAAGTTCTCCCTCATGAAAGCATCTCTGGTCTTCATAAAGAGTACATACGTATCATTGTATACCTTGGTATGTAGCTCTTGGTCCTGATTATTATTTATAGTTTTTTTTTTGTTAGCAACAGCATCGCAGACTGAGTTTTGGCCCTTACGTGTCAGAAACTCAGTCAACCAGTATATACATGACCGCTTGACATTACTCTTCTAAGGCTTACCTAAGGACATAACACACTTTGATAGCAAATCTTTTCATGACAATTATTATTTCTACCAAATAACGGTGACATAGCATACATGGATTATTAATTGTCACAGATATTTCCCCACACACAATATATGGGTAAAGGATTACTCAGAGAATGGTTAATATACAATGCAATATCTGCAATGAAGTAGCATGCATCAGATATCAAGTACTTACACAGAATATAATATAATTTGTTAAACAGTTTCCATTGACATTCAGTAGTCTCTTATTAGATACATTGCAATGAATTTATTTGTAAAAATCACAATATCTGACATTTTCTAGGAGAAAAAAATGTATATAATTATTGTTACACAGATCAT
Source organism: Spea hammondii (assembly GCA_029215755.1). Lineage (NCBI taxonomy): Eukaryota > Metazoa > Chordata > Amphibia > Anura > Pelobatidae > Spea > Spea hammondii. Next base: position 25,014,769 of record JARDYJ010000005.1, read on the forward strand.
GGAATGGTACACTTTCGTTTGCATTGGCTGTAGCACGGCTTATGACCGCTTCGCCTGCTCAGAGTATAACAGATGTAGTAACCACATCGGATTCTTTGTATCATAGAAACTTTAATCATCTATAAATGATGCAATGATTTGTTTAGTTAATATCCCTGCCTTTCCCTTTCCTCCCTTCCTGTGTTTGCGGCTGCTTCCTTTGTTACTATGTGCATAAAAGTGGTTGATAGTAACCCTTATGATCTAATAAAGGGATCAGTGTAACAAAATGATATTTTAAGCATTCAGTTTTATACACATGAGTTATAAACCAGATTACTCCTAATTAATTGTTACAAAGATACTCACAAAAGCACCTAAAAAGTCTTGATAAAAACCCTGCCCTATAACATCATATCTAACCCCAACCACTAAGACAAAAGTGTCCCCCTTTGGCGATTTATGATTTTGGGATGTATAATTTGCTATATAAGGAACAGTCCTTCAAAGTTCGGAAGCAATCAGGATGGAAACCCAAGAAAATGTACTTCCTGATTCCTCCATATTTTTATCAGTACTGGTCTTTATAGTTAGCCCCTTAATGTGTTGTTTGTTTTGTATATATACAACTGTACTTTTTGTCCCTACTCTGCATTACACTGTATATTGTAAAGTGCTTCATGATGAAAAATATACATACATTTTTAAAATGATTTTATATATATACCGGTAATATATGTGTATATTTATAATGCAATACCTCCTACAGCCACTAGGGGATGTGCTAAGCTAATTTATGGTAGAGCACAGACCCAAAACAAGAACATTAACATCTCCAAACCTTGTGAATTTTAACATATTTATCACAATCTTTTATCCTAATTAATTTACAGAAAATACTATTTTTGTAACTTTGCTGATTGAAAGTTTCTTAATCTGCCAGTTCACAATTATATTACAGTTTATCATCTTTCTTAAGAACAAATTATGCATAACATATAACAATTGCTTAACCTAGATTTATCATAATGAATGCTTATTAATGCAAGAAAAGAAAATCTTATATTTGTATCAGACAAATAGGATGAACAAAAATGTGATTTGTTTGCATTATTGTTTTCTTTAGATGTTTCTGAGCATAGCCTTAAGTTACATCTTAAAGACAAAAGACTTCGTAAAGTTCTATGAACATTACATCATTTGTCCACCATAAAAAGTCTATGTCATTTGTTCAGTAGTTCTCTTTGATCCCAAGGCTATGTCTCTCTATGTCATAAGTTAAAGATTTCATTATTTTTCATTGGGTTTTTATAGGTTATTGCATAGATAATTACTAACGCAGCGTAATTGCTTTCTTTGATTTTATGGGAGCAATTCTATAGGCAGTCAACCAAATCTAAAAAAAACCCAAACAAACAACATCTAATTATAATATTTTAAATGAATGCGTTTATTCTTCCTCTGTTAATGATGAAAAACAACAGGTTAGGAAAGAAAATGTTAAATATATCTTCATATTTACTTATCAAAATGATTTAAAAAACAATTAGGTAGGAACATGTTAAATATATCATATTTTGAAGCAGTGTGCAATAATTGTACATAATGTTCATTGTTTTAGTTGAAAACTTGTATTATTTTTTTAAGATTTGTGATTAAGGAACATGGATATTATAAACATAATTACAACAACCTGCCAATCTAGGTTTAGAATATGTCAAACAAACCTATTCGCTTATGAAAGAGGGGATTAACTGGTTAGTGTGGGAAAATTGAATTGCTCTGTCTTTATTGTCACAATGTACAATTTATGCTGCTGTGTTATTTGCATGGCACTGCAAGTATTATTGAAACACATTTATTTCCATTTTACACACAAGAACTAGCACATTATAAATTGTGCATGACAGGCAACTGGTTTATTTATGTATTGGGACTACACATGTGTTAGGATTTGCATTTTTATTTTTCTTATATTATTTGTTAGCTGTGTCTCACTAGGGACGTGGCTCTTTGGGTTGAAAATGTGCAGACAATTAGAAACGGGAAGAGGCATATTAGCGTTGTAGAGCGTGGCTTAGTAGAATCTTGTTTTCAGTGGACTTCTTTTTTATGCATTAATAAGAATCCACTATAGTTTTAATAATGTTTTGAACATTTATAGGTTTTATTAAAAGAATATCTGATCAATCTGAAATAATGTAAAAAAATTCTTAAGCACATCCACCATGTGTTTTAAGCAAATTTGTAAATATTTAGTGTCACTATAGAACAGCCATTGAGTTGTGGTATTTCCAGGCCCAGTATGTGTTGGAAGAAGGGTTAAATAATGTACAGATGTGGCATAACTGGGAACTCTCTGGGTTTGCCCTTGAGCCTCACAATTTCTAAATTAATGTCAAGGTCTCAGGGTTAATAAGCAAATTCTCAGGGTCACACGGTCTAGAGCAGACTCTTTAATATTCTACTCTGATTTAATGATATTTGAGCATCCCAACAGATGTGTTACTCACTAGTATATCGTATTTGAAATTCCCATTTGAATACAGAATATTTAGATAAATACCAGTTTTAAAACCATTTGGTTGCCACCAATAGCCACTCACTAACATAGAATCTTTGTGGAGGGCTATTAAATGGTTAATATCTGAAGAGTCTCAAAGTCATCTTGTTAGTAAAATATCAATATACAGCAATCTGGTGCTAATTAATATATTTATAGTTTATTGGAATTACAATGAGAATGCAAAAAAGAACAGAGACGTAGTACTATTGCACATATGTTACTTGGCTATTCGTAGAAACTAGACTTGGGCACCAGGGGGCTCTTCGTGTTCGTCTTCGTGCTCGTCTTCGGAGAAAAAAAACCGTTCCTGTCTTCTTTTCGGGCGAATATTCGTGGACATTCTTCGTGCTCATTTCATCTTCGTTTTCTCCCGGCTGCATAGCAGGGGTTAATATGGGGTTAAGAACACATCGGAGCAGCAGCAGCAGCAGCAGAGCAGCAGATGCGTTCGCGCCGTGAAGGTACGTGTGTGCGACTCTATTGGTCGCCGGAAGGGGGCTGGTCTGGCATCAACAAATGAATTGCAGAACTGCAGAATGCACCTCATTTGTTGATGGCAGGCGAGCCCCCTGCCGAAACGACCAATAGAGTTGCACACACGTACCGAGGTGTACTGTACACAATACACATTGCCCGAAACTGAGGGCCAAGTTCCTCTGAGTAGTTGTCTTGTCTGAGACCTAGACAAATGCTCCAAGGAACTTGGCCTCCTTTTTATCATACACAGTCACACATCCATAGATGTTTAATAAAAGAATAGGGATTATTTTACATTTTTAAATCGATTTTGGACCACTTTTAATACATGCCTTACATGTGCTACCTATTTATAATGGCATACTTTGCAACAACCCAACTTTTACTGGACAGGACTGGAAAAAAGCAGGACTGTCCACGAAAATGTTGGGTGTGTTGGCAGGTATGCAAATGGGAAAATGTTGGACAAGAACTAAAAAATAGCTTAGGGTTAATGTACGGTTATGTTTAAGATTATTAGCAGTGCACTGTTTTGGTTAAAGATGTATTATGTCTAAATAATAATTTAATTTTAATGGGTATATTGAATTTTATTTTAAAGTTATATTTATTATTATTTACTTTATTATATTTATTTAATGTTGTAGTGCTACCCTACCCAGCTATACCTATGTGCACTAGCGTACGTGTGTGTGTTATGTGTGTTATGTGTTATGTCACTGTGTTATTTGTGTTATGTGTGATGTCATTGTGTTATATGTGTTATTGTGTGTGTTATGTTTGGTAGATTGTGTATCAGACGGAAAAAAATGAAATGGAAATGGAAATGGAAAAGGCGAATGAGTGGGCAATTGGCGACCCGCTCACCTGTTTCACCCCAGAGCAAAGCACCCAAACACTGTCAGTCTTAGACGTTTGGCAGCAGACTTCCAGAGCTCAGACACAAGGCCCTAGCGTAAGCTGGCTACTCCGGCGGAGGTAGCAGGCGTTGCCACACCGCAAACAGACGCAGCCAGGGGGGAGAACCCACCCAAAGGCTAAACATTTTCCTCATCGCATGCAGAATATTTTGGGAAGTGTGCTTTTCATCCATCACTTCTGCATGAGGAAGGAATGATCGGTAGCCTGCTGCAGCAGCTTCCTTGGGCACACCGGGCTGCCACCAGTGTGCTGTCAAAGAAAGAAAGGCATGCTGCCCACTAGGTGCACTCCACAAATCTGTTGTGAAATGAACAGACTGACCAGCAGCCTTGGAAAGCTCCTCTTTCACTACTGAAACACAGGACCGATACAATGAGGGGACAATTTTCCTGCTGAAAGTGGAACGTGACGGAACTGTATATTGTGGAGCCACAGCCGCCATCAATTGTTTGAAAGGCTCCCCTTCAATCATGGAGAAGGATGCCCCTCCAACAGCAATGAACTGACCAATAAGTCTGTTTGGACATTGACCTTTTTGATTGGAATGCCACAAATTGTTCCAGGGTGGGCTGGACATACAGTGCTCCAACCTGCCTTGGTCTCTGGCTGCCAGCACTAGCTGCTGCTGCTGCTGCTGCTATTGGCTCAGAAGCAGCTGTTGGGGTTTTTCCACGGCCACCAGCTATGCTGCCTGCACTAAGTTTTACTTCTGCATCTTTCCCCAATAGCACAGCGTTGGGTTGAGTGCTGAGGTGATGCTTCATGCTAGCACTGGTAAAATGGCCAGACATTTTCCCTCTGCTTATTAGCTTCCCACAATGTTTGCACTTTCCATAGCGCCCTTCTTCAACATTTTCAAAGTGCTCCCAAATTGGGGCGCGCATACCCGTGGAGTGTGCCTTGGGTGCTGCTTCTACTGCTCGGGGTGGATGAACAGAGGCAGAACTAGTGGTGGTGGGACTGGTGGTAACAGTACTGGCCATAGTGGGACTGCTAATTGCTTTAACTTTAGATTTGCTAGGTTTTGCTGCTGCTGGTGGTGGTGGTGATGATCGTAGCGGAGAAGGTGGAGGCTCAGGGGAAAATTGTGCACTAGTCATTTGGACACTGCTCCCTGAGGAATCTGATTCCTGACCACTCATCTCCTCTACTTCCTCTAGCTCATAGTCTAGTTCTTCATTAGCCAGATCAAATGGAATTCCTGCTAGGCTGGAGCTAAGACTGATATCGTTGTGACTAGTAGTAGTGCGAGCCGGAAGAACAGACTCTGCACTTGGCCTCTCAGGCTCCTCTGCTACCTCGCTAGGTGGAGTTCCACTATGTGTAGCCCTCTCTCTAACTGTCTTTACAAAAATATTGTAAGGACTTGGTGGCTTGCTAGAGGTACTAGGAGGACATGGCGTGGCGGTACCGGTGGGAACAGTAGGCGCAGCACTAGTGGTGGTAGAGGCAGTAGAGGTGGTGGTGGTGGTGGTGTCTTGTCTCATCTTGTCTTGCTGCTAATTTGGCTCTGCTTAGTACCTTGCATGCTGCTTGTGGATGGGGAAGAAGCTGCTTGGGGCAAAAGGCACTTCTTTTTACTCACTGGGCTAGTAGAAGTACTAGTTGTGCTACCCTTTAACTTTGAACATGCTTCTGATGCTTTAGGCTTTCCGTAAAAAAACATAGAGCTTGTGGGCCTAGCAGCACTACTACTGCCTGCTTTTGGTGCCTTTCCTTTACTTGATGATTCTTCAAGCAATGCTTCCCCAAATGATAAGTTATACAGGGCGAGCAGGATATTACTGTGCTGCAAAGGGATCTAGATAGACTGAGGGACTGGGCACACAAATGGCAGATGAAATTCAATGTAGATAAATGTAAAGTTATGCACTTCGGGGTAGCGAATGCACAAGCAACCTATACCCTAAATGGTAGTGAATTAGGGGTAACGACAAATGAGAAGGATTTGGGAATTGTTATAGACAACAAACTAGGCAACAATGTGCAATGTCAGTCTGCGGTTGCTAAGGCCAGTAAGGTATTGTCGTGTATAAAAAGGGGCATCAAGTCGCGGGATAAAGATATAATGTTGCCTCTGTATAAATCAATGGTAAGGCCGCACATTGAATATGCTGTGCAATTTTGGGCACCTATTCTAAAGAAGGATATCATAGCACTAGAAAGGGTGCAGAGGCGGGCTACAAAATTAATAAAAGGAATGGAGCACTATAGTTATGAAGAAAGGTTAACTAATTTAAATCTGTTTAGTTTAGAAAAACGTCGCCTCAGAGGGGATATGATAACATTATATAAATATATTCGGGGCCAATACAAACTAGACTTGTGCATTCGTCTTCGGGCGAACATGAAAACGAACACGAAGAGTGCGTTTTCGTTCCGAAGACATGAAGAAGAGAAGACAGTGCCGGTAAAACGTAGGCGAAGATGAAGACTCACACACGAAGAATCTTCGCCTTCGTCTACTATTCTCCCGGTCCCTTCCCCATCTAACTTACCTTATCTTCACAGCATCGCGTGAGTTGACTGAAGTGGAAATCCGCAGGTTCGTCGTCAGGGGTTACAGGGCAGTGTGAGTGAGCCTATTGGTCACCTGCAGGGTCTTCCTCTGGCATCAACCAATCGCACGGCCTTTTTAACTCCTGATTTCCGCTCCCGTTAACCCCTCCGATGCTGCGTTGGATAACGGGAGCAGAAATCCGTAGGGTAAAGGGCTGTGCAAGCGACCAATAGGCTCACTCGCACAGCCCCTTACCTCTAGTTGCTAGGGACCCTGCTGCAACAGTTAAGAGTCCGTGCCAGCGACCAACAAAGTCGCCGGTACGGACATTTAACTTAGCATAAATAACTTACTACAACTTCGGACACAATGCTGCCCTCTGTTGGTTTTACATTAAGTAGCATATGCTTGAAATCCAAAGTTATTATGCTACTCAGTGTAAAACCAACAGAGGGCAGCATTCTGTCCGAAGATATATTAGCCATATGTGGCAGTGTGTTCATTTTCATTTATTTATTATTTAAATAAAATATATCCCCATGATCCGCTGGTCTCCCCGCTGCAACAGTTAAATGTCCGCACTCACGGACATTAATTCTGTCGAACTTGCAAACTCTTTTTTTCTATTTATTTTGGGGTTTTTTTGTATTAAACCATTACACGAAAGGATCATGGGAATATATTTTATTTGAATAAATGCAAATGAGCTCACTGCCACAGATGGCTAATATATGTTCGGACAGAATGCTGCCCTCTGTTGGTTTTACATTAAGTTGCAAAATAACTTTGGATTTCTTTCAAGCATATGGAACAATGCTACTTAATGTAAAACCAACAGAGGGCAGCATTCTGTCCGAACATATATTAGCTATATATGTTCGGACAGAATGCTGCCCTCTGTTGGTTTTACATTAAGTAGCATTGTTCCATATGCTTGAAATCCAGTTATTTATTATGCTACTTAATGTAAAACCAACAGAGGGCAGCATTCTGTCCGAAGACATATGGCTAATATATGTTCGGACAGAATGCTGCCCTCTGTTGGTTTTACATTAAGTAGCATTGTTCCATATGCTTGAAAGAAATCCAGTTATTATGCTACTTAATGTAAAACCAACAGAGGGCAGCATTCTGTCCGAACATATATTAGCCATCTGTGGCAGTGAGCTCATTTGCATTTATTCAAATAAAATATATTCCCATGATCCTTTCGTGTAATGGTTTAATACAAAACCCCCCCCAAAATAAATAGAAAAAAAGAGTTTGCAAGTTCGACAGAATTAATGTCTGCGAGTGCGGACATTTAACTGTTGCAGCGGGGAGACCAGCGGATCATGGGGATATATTTTATTTAAATAATTAATAGATGAAAATGAACACACTGCCACATATGGCTAATATATCTTCGGACAGAATGCTGCCCTCTGTTGGTTTTACACTGAGTAGCATAATATTCTGCCCGAGAATATATTAGCTATATATATGGTAGTGAGCTCATTGGTCCCCAGCAGGAGGCCCCCTGCTGGCGACCAATAGAGTTGCTGATACGCACATTTAAACTACTGGCGCCAGAGCTGCTGCGGTACGCGTTAACCCCGTATTAACCCCTTAACCGGAAAAAACGAAGAAAAAACGAATATTCGCCCGAAGAGAAGACAGGAACGGGCGAATATTTTTTTTTTGACGAAGACGAGCACGAAGACGAACACAAAGAGCCCCCTGGTGCCCAAGTCTAATACAAACCATTATGTGGATATCTGTTCATAAACAGGACTATGCATAGGACACGTGGTCATGCGTTCAGACTGGAAGAAAGGAGATTTAGACTAAAGCAGAGGAAAGGGTTTTTTACAGTAAGGACAAAAAGGATGTGGAATTCTCTGCCTGCAGAGGTAGTTTTATCGGAGTCTGTACAGACATTTAAACTGCAACTGGATGGATACCTGGAAAAACATAATATTCAGGGATATAATCTTTAATTATGGGGAAGTAGCTTATTGATCCAAGGAGAAATCTGACTGCCATTTTGGGGTCAAGAAGGAATTTTTTTCACCGGTTAGTGCAAAATTGGAAAGAGCGAAACCGGGGGTTTTTTTGCCTTCTTTTGGATCAACAGCAACAAATTAACAGATATAGGAAAGGCTGAACTTGATGGACGCATGTCTTTTTTCAGCCTATATAACTATGTAACTATGTAACTATGTAATAAGCGATAGCTTGGCCTACTTGGCCAACTAGACTGACGCAAAGGCTGCATCTTAGAACTGGTGGTGGTGCTGGTGGTGCTGGTGGTGGTGGTAGATGGAGCTTGTCCCTCCTTAGTCCCAAAAGGAGGATCCATTTCAAATTTTGTGTTGTGTGTGTAGTGTAGTGTTTAAAAAAACCTTTAAAGAAATAAAAAAAAAGGGGGATAAAAAAATTAAAGACTTTGAATTTACACGGGCCTAAGAGCCTAGCTTACTACCATGCTAAGCCTAAAGCTATATTTCTTAGTATTCTAGTCTAACTCTAGGCAGACGCTCTCAAGCCCACTAAGCTAAAGTGAGGTTAAATTATATATAATATTATATTATTAATAGATTAGAATTACTTATATTATGGATTATAGATAGAATATAGATTATGAATTAGAAAGAATTACTTATATATATTATAGATTATGAATTAGAATTTATTATATTATGTTATATAATAATTAATATTAGAAGAATTACTTATATTATGTATTATAGATAGAAGAATATAGATTATGAATTAGAATTTAGAATTAGAATTACTTATATTATAGATTATGAATTAGAATTTATATTGTTATATATTATTTATAATATATTATAGATTAAGATTAAAGAAGATTAGAATTATTTTAGTACTACAGCTAGTAACTTGAAGCTTTGCTTAGTACAGCTCGTCACAGTCAATTTTTCTTGAAAAGAATTAGAAATAAAATAAAATGTCACAGCAAAACAGTTAGCTTCACTGCTTGCTGAACAAAAACACACAGCACTTATGCGGCTGCACTCACTAGCCCAACAAGTTCACTTCACTGATGGACTGAGGTGAGCAAAACAAATGAAATAAAATGAAATATTATTATTATTAATTAAGAAAAATTGACTTGGTCTCTTGCTGTTGCTAAAACAAAGCACAAACTAAAGAGCTGCAGCACCAGTACTAATAAGATTAGCTGAACTATAAGCTAGTAGTAATTAATTATTAATTTTATTTATAGCTAATTAACTATTAAGCTAGCTAAAATGAATTATATAATTATTAATATTACTGATTTTAGATTAGACACTAGTAGATGTCTTGAATGTCTACAGTACACTCTACACTAGTATACTAACTATCTATAGTATATATAACTGACAAATATATATATATAATTTTATAATGTATTCAATTATTATATATTCTATTAAATTATTTATAAATTCTATTATTTAATTTATCTAAGCAGGACAGGCAGTAGGCACTAGTGCCAGCCCAGGGCAAGGGCACCCCAGTGCCAGTGAGGCACTGGGTACACTGTCAACTCAACAGCACTACACAGTTGATGACAGACAAAAGCACTGAAAAAAAATTAAATGAAAAAATGAAAAAACACAAATGTGCTTCAGCAACTTGCAAATGCAATAAAACCATCTTGTTTTAGCACTTGCAAAACAAAGCTCTTAACCTGCATACACTTCCCTGTAGGTGAGCTGAGATCATGCAACAACCAGGGGGCTCCCAACCTCCCATGCATAAACATCAACATGCATGCACATGCTCTCACCTAAAACTTGCAAAAGATGTTTCTGTAATTGGCCTTTTGAACAGTGCTAATTCTTCATGCAAATCTGAGTTTATAGTTTCTTTGTCATTATTTAATATTCAGATAATTTAATTTCATTTTAATCAAAAGATTTTGATATTCAACATTAATAGATTTTTTTTTCTATTGGATTTCAGTAATCATTGTATTGTTTGTTGAAAACATCAGTATTTATTATTTTGTTAATTACTTTCATTTTAACTAATTTACAGTCTTTGTCTTTACTCCAACCCAAATTCCATTGTATAATGTACAGTGGATATAAAAAGTCTACACACCCCTGTTAAAGTGCCAGGTTCTTGTGATGTTAAAGAATGAGACAATGATAAATCATGTCAGAACTTTTTCTACCTTTAATGTGACCTATTATGTGAACAATTAAATTGCAAAAGAAGCTGAAATCTTTGAGGGGGAAAAAACTCACAATAACCTGGTTGCATAAGTGTCCACACCCTTAAACTAATACTTTGTTAAAGCACCTTATGATTTTATTTCAGCAATCAGTCTTTTTGGGTAGGAGTCTATTAGCATGGCACATCTTGACGTGGCAATATTTGCCCACTCTTCTTTGCAAAAGCGCTCCAAATCTGTCAGATTGCAAGGACATCTCCTGTGCACAGCCCACTTTTACGATCACCACATCTACATGCCACCGGCAAATAAACCTAATCCTGTAGAATGAGCAGTGCTAAAGAACATATTGTTGTGGATTGATGACGTGTTGTCAATAGACTTGTGCATTCGTCTTCGGGCGAACATGAAAACGAGCACGAAGAGGCCGTTTTTTTGTTCGTTCCGAAGGAACGTAGAACAGAATACAGTGCCGGCAAACCGTAGGCGAAGACGAAGACTCACAATCACGAAGATTCGAAGATTCTTCGTGATCGTCTTCGTTTTTGCCGCGCAACCGCCAAAATTTCAAACAGGAGTGAGCTGATCCTCGTCTGTCCAATCAGCTCACTCTTGTGACGTAACGCTAAGGGTCTCGTCCAATGCCTGTGCTGCTGTTTTTTGAATTCTGAAGGCGCCTTTATAAGACCAGAGCTTGCCTGAGAGATCCATTCATTTTTCGCTGTGACTGCTTTGGCAACACTGCTGTGCTGCATCCGAGCGTTACAGAGAGAGATTGTTCTGTTCTGTGTGAGACTGGTAAGCCTTAGCCTGCCATTTCTCACTGTGTACTTCATCCTCACTTCAGTGCTACTTAATTAATATATTTAATAATAATAATTTGATTAATTTAATTTTTTTAAAATTAATTTGTCATCAACTTTAGTGTAAGTGCTGTTGAGTTGACAGTGCACCCAGTGCCTCAGTGGCACTGGGGTGCCCTTGCCCTGGGCTGGCACTAGTGCCTATTGCCTGTCCTGCTTAAATAAATTAAATAGAATTTATAAATTACAATTTAATAGAATCTATAATTTAATAGTTCATTATAATATTATATATATATATATATTTGTCAGTCATATATATATATACTATAGTATACTAGTGTAGAGTGTACTGTAGACATTCATCTACTAGTGTCTAATTTAAAATCAGTAATATTAATTAATATAATTAATAATTGAATTCATTATAAAATTATATATATATTTGTCAGTTATAGTTAGTAATAGTATACTAGTGTAGAGTGTACTGTAGACATTCAGAACATCTACTAGTGTCTAATCTAAAATCAGTAATATCAATAATTCTCTAATTCTTTCTTATCTTAATAGTTAATTAAATTAGCTATAAATAAAAGTAATAATATTAATTAATTACTACTAGCGTATAGTTCAGCTAATCTTATTAGTACTGGTGCTGCAGCTCTATAGTTTGTGCTTTGTTTTAGCAACAGTAAGAGACCAAGTCAATTTTTCTTAATTAATCTTTCATTTTATTTCATTTGTTTTGCTCACCTCAGTCCATCAGTGAAGTGAACTTGTTGGGCTAGTGAGTGCAGCCGCATAAGTGCTGTGTTTTTTTTTGATCAGCAAGCAGTGACGTTAACTGTTTTGCAAAGATTTTCTCATTTATTTTACATTTTATTTCAATTTTATTAAAAGTACCCTTAGTGTTTTGCTCACCTCAGTCCATCAGTGAAGTGAACTTGTTGGGCTAGTGAGTGCAGCAAGCAGTGAAGATAACTGTTTTGCTGTGACATTTTATTTTATTTCTAATTCTTTTCAAGAAAAATTGACTGTGACGAGCTGTACTAAGCAAAGCTTCAAGCTACTAGCTGTAGTACTAAAATAATTCTAATCTTCTTTAATCTTAATCTATAATATATTATAAATAATAATATTCTAATTCATAATCTATAATATAAGTAATTCTAATTCTAAATTCTAATTCATAATCTATATTCTTCTATCTATAATACATAATATATAAGTAAATTAGTTCTAATCTATTAATATTATATAACTTAATATTAATTAATAAATCATATACTGAATCTGATTTAACCTCACTTTAGCTTAGTGGGTTTGAGAGCGTCTGCCTAGAGGTAGACTTATAGTAAGGAAATATAGCTTTAGGCTAGCATAGTGGTAGGCTAAGCTCTTAGGCCCGTGTAAATTCAAATTAAAAATAAAATACTGCTAGTTATTAAATAGTTAATCTTGAGTTAATAATTTCAATAACTTTAGGATTTTGGCAGATTGCACACAGCACAGTGCAGTAGTGCATAGTTTTACTTTTTAAGCAGTAGCACTGAAGAGAACTTCCTCTAATTTTTTTGTCTTTAATTCGTTTTTCCTTTTTTTTATTTTTATTTTTTTATTTTTTTTTTTATAGTTTTTTAAACACTACACTACACTACACTACACTACACTACACACACAACACAAAATTTGAAATGGATCCTCCTTTTGGGACTAAGGAGGGACAAGCTCCATCTACCACCACCACCACCACCACCAGCACCACCACCAGCACCACCACCAGCTCTAAGATGCAGCCTTTGCGTCAGTCTAGTCGGCCAAGTAGGCCAAGCTCTCGCTTATCATTTGGGGAAGCATTGCTTGAAGGATCATCAAGTAAAGGAAAGGCACCAAAAGCAGGCAGTAGTAGTGCGGCTAGGCCCACAAGCTCTATGGTTTTTTACGGAAAGCCTAAAGCACCAGAAGCACGTTCAAAGTTAAAGGGTAGCACAAGTAGTACCAGCCCAGTGACTAAAAAGAAGTGCCTTTTGCCCCAAGCAGCATCTTCCCCATCCACCAGCAGCATGCAAGGTACCAAGCAGAGCCAAATTAGCAGCAAGACTCAGAGGGGTCCCAAACCAAAGCGATCTCATTCCTTTGTAGGGAAAACCACCACCACCACCACCCCCGCCTCTACCACCACTAGTGCTGCGCCTACTGTTCCCACTGGTACCGCCACGCCATGTCCTCCTAGTACCTCTAGCAAGCCACCAAGTCCTTACAAAATTTTTGTAAAGACAGTTAGAGAGAGGGCTACACATAGTGGAACTCCACCTAGCGAGGTAGCAGAGGAGCCTGAGACTGAGAGGCCAAGTGCAGAGTCTATTCTTCCTGCTCGCACTACTACTAGTCACGAGTCTCACGACGATATCAGTCTTAGCTCCAGCCTAGCAGGAATTCCATTCGATCTGGCTAATGAAGAGCTAGACTATGAGCCAGAGGAAGTAGAGGAGATGAGTGGTCAGGAATCAGATTCCTCAGGGAGCAGTGTCCAAATGACTAGTGCACAATTTTCCCCTGAGCCTCCACCTTCTCCGCTACGATCATCACCATCACCACCACCAGCAGCAGCAGCAAAACCTAGCAAATCTAAAGCAATTAGCAGTCCCACTATGGCCAGTACTGTTACCACCAGTCCCACCACCACTAGTTCTGCCTCTGTTCATCCACCCCGAGCAGTAAGAGCAGCACCCAAGGCACACTCCAAGGCTATGCGCGCCCCAATTTGGGAGCACTTTGAAAATGTTGAAGAAGGGCGCTATGGAAAGTGCAAACATTGTGGGAAGCTAATAAGCAGAGGGAAAGTGTCTGGCCATTTTACCAGTGCTAGCATGAAGCATCACCTCAGCACTCAACACAACGCTGTGCTATTGGGGAAAGATGCAGAGGTAAAACTTAGTGCAGGCAGCATAGCTGGTGGCCGTGGAAAAACCCCAACAGCTTCTTCTTCTGAGCCAATAGCAGCAGCAGCAGCAGCAGCAACTAGTGCTGGCAGCCAGAGACCAAGGCAGGTTGGAGCACTGCATGCCCAGCCCACCCTGGAAGAATTTGGGGCATTCCACTCCAAGAGAACGATGCCCAAACAGCAGGCCAATAAAGTAACGCGACTTATTGGTCAGTTCATTGCTGTTGGAGGGGCATCCTTCTCCATGATTGAAGGGGAGCCTTTCAAACAATTGATGGCGGCTGTGGCTCCACAATACACAGTTCCGTCACGTTCCACTTTCAGCAGGAACATTGTCCCCTCGCTGTATCGGTCCTGTGTTGCAGCAGTGAAAGAGGAGCTTTCCAAGGCTGCTGGTCAGTGTGTTCATTTCACTACAGATTTGTGGAGTGCACCTAGCGCCCAGCATGCCTTTCTTTCTTTGACAGCACACTGGTGGCAGCCCGGTGTGTCTAAGGAAGTTGCTGCAGCAGGCTACCGATCATTCCTTCTCCATGCAGAAGTGATGGATGAAAAGCACACTTCCCAAAATATTCTGCATGCGATTAGGAAAATGTTTAGCCTTTGGGTGGGAGCAGAGGCGGGCACCAATGTTGAAGTTGGTTTTGTGGTAACTGACGGAGGTGCCAATATGGTGAAAGCGCTGCGAGATGGTCATATTGTTGGTGTGCGCTGTGCAGCCCACATCATCCATCTTGTAGTGAAGGCAGCAATGTCAGAAGGAACTAATGTGGCAGCAGTAGTTCTGTCCCGCTGCAGAAAGATCGCTGGGCACTTTCACCATAGTGTTAAGGCTAGCCAACTTTTGAGGGAAGAGCAAGAGAGGTCAGGTCTTCCCGTACACTGCCTACGTCAGGATGTCAGTACACGGTGGAACTCCACGTTAGACATGCTAGAGAGGATTTTGGAGCAGCAGAGGGCAATCCATAATCTTGCCTCAGAGCACAATATTGGGATTACCTCTCCATTGAATAGGGAGGATTGGACAGTGATCGCCCAGCTAGTGGCAGTCCTTAAACCATTCAGGGATGCCACAGAAAATTTAAGCTCAAACACTGCCAGTCTGGCCCAGGTAATCCCAGTGTTCTCCCATCTAGGCAGCAAGATGGATGTGTTCCTTGGAAACCGTGAGGCTGTTCAAGGTGGCACTCTACATCCTGACGTAGCAGCCATAGTCAGGAAGCTGAAGGATCTGCTAAAAGTACACCTTCGCAAGCGAATGGAAGAGAGTCCCGAAATGATGCTAGCGTGCCTTTGTGATCCAAGAATTAAGGGAAAGCTAGCTTTGAAATTCAATGTTCTCAGTAGCTACCGGGAGCAATTGGTCAACAAGGTGCGTGACTGGCAGCGTAAAATGGGAATGCTGTCCGAGGAGGGTGAGGTGCAGGAGGAGGAAGAGATGATGTGGTCTGCTACCCCTAGCAGCAGCATCAGCAGCAGTGCCACAAGCAGCACAACACAGCTGAGTGGAGCAGCTGCGTTTTGGGAAGAGGCACTTGGCAGTATAGTTGGACCATCTGACAGAGCTAGCAGCAGAAAGGAGAGTAGTGCTGCTGAAATGGTCAAACTTTACCTCTGTGAAGTTCCTTCTGCTCCTAATGTTGATCCTCTTAGCTACTGGGATGAAAAGAAGAGTGTGTGGCCTGCACTCTCATGGGTTGCGCAGCAGCTTCTATCATGTCCGCCAACCACTGTTCAAAGTGAGCGCGTGTTTTCTATGACTGGAAACATACTGAGTCCACAGCGCTCACGCATGGCACCTCATCTGATGGAGCAGATTGCCTTTCTTAAATTCAATCTGCCCAAATTGGGTTACCCAGCTCTTAGCTTGGAAAGTTAAATTTTTTCTCTCTAATGTTTAAGGTAGTTTCTCCCCCTGGTTGCACTTGCTGCGGTGTGGCAATGCCTGCTACCTCCGCTGGTGTAGCCAATTTACGCTAGGGCCTAGTGTCTGAGCTCTGTAAGTCCGCTCCCAAACGCCTAGGACTGACAGTCTTTGGATGCTTTGCCCTGGGGTGAAACAGGTGAGTGGGTCGTCAATTGCCCACTCATTCACCTTTTTCCGTTTCCAACGCTGCTGCTGGTGGTGGTGCCAGTATCTTTTGCCAGTTCGCTTCCTGGCTGAAATCATGCCTCAGATGTCCCTAATGGAAAGGGTAGTTTCTCCCCCCTGGTTGCACTTGCTGCGGTGTGGCAACGCCTGCTACCTCCGCCGGTGTAGCTAGCTTATGCTAGGGCCTTGTGTCTGAGTTCTGTAGGTCTGCTCCCAAACGCCAAGGACTGACAGTGCTTGGATGCTTTGCCCTGGGGTGAAACAGGTGAGCGGGTCGTCAATTGCCCACTCATTCGCCTTTCCCAATTCTGCTGCTGCTGGTGGTGGTGCCAGTGTCTCTCTTCAATGCCAGTTCGCTTCCTGGCTAGTGTCATGCCTCGAATGTCCCTGATGGTAAGGGTAGTTTCTCCCCCCTGGTTGCACTTGTTGCGGTGTGGCAACGCCTGCTACCTCCGCCGGTGTAGCCAGCTTACGCTAGGGCCTTGTGTCTGAGTTCTGGAAGTCCGCTCCCAAACGCCAAGGACTGACAGTTTTTGGATGCTTTGCCCTGGGGTGAAACAGGTGAGCGGGTCGTCAATTGCCCACTCATTCGCCTTTTCCAATGCTGCTGCTGCTGCTGCTGGTGGTGGTGCCAGTGTCTCTTCTCTGCCAGTTCGCTTCCTGGCTAGTGTCATGCCTCAAATGTCCCTTATGGTAAGGGCAGTTTCTCCCCCCTGGTTGCACTTGCTGCGGTGTGGCAACGCCTGCTACCTCCGCCAATGTAGCCAGCTTACGCTAGGGCCTTGTGTCTGAGCTCTGGAAGTCCGCTCCCAAACGCCAAGGACTGACAGTGTTTGGATGCTTTGCTCTGGGGTGAAACAGGTGAGTGGGTCGCCAATTGCCCACTCATTCGCCTTTCCCAATTCTGCTGCTGCTGCTGCTGGTGGTGGTGCCAGTGTCTCTTCGATGCCAGTTCGCTTCCTGGCTAGTGTCATGAATCAAATGTCCCTAATGGTAAGGGCAGTTTCTCCCCCCTGGCTGCCTCTGTCTGCGGTGTGGCAACGCCTGCTACCTCCGCCGGAGTGGCCAGCTTACGCTAGGGCCTTGTGTCTGAGCTCTGGAAGTCTGCTGCCAAACGTTTAAGACTGACAGTGTTTGGGTGCTTTGCCCTGGGGTGAAACAGGTGAGTGGGTCGCCAATTGCCCACTCATTCGCCTTTCCCATTTTTCAATGCTGCTGCTGGTGGTGGTGGTGGTGCCAGCATCTCTTCTCTGCCAGTTCGCTTCCTGGCTAGAGTCATGCCCAAAATGTCCCTAGTGGTAAGGGCAGTTTCTCCCCTCTGGCTGCGTCTGTTTGCGGTGTGGCAACGCCTGCTACCTCCGCCGGAGTGGCCAGCTTACGCTAGGGCCTTGTGTCTGAGCTCTGGAAGTCTGCTGCCAAACGTCTAAGACTGACAGTGTTTGGGTGCTTTGCCCTGGGGTGAAACAGGTGAGCGGGTCGCCAATTGCCCTCTCATTCGCCTTTCCAATTTTTCAATGCTGCTGGTGGTGGTGGTGGTGGTGGTGGTGGTGGTGCCAGCATCTCTTCTCTGCCAGTTCGCTTCCTGGCTAGAGTCATGCCCAAAATGTCCCTAATTGTAAGGGCAGTTTCTCCTCCCTGGCTGCCTCTGTCTGCGGTGTGGCAACGCCTGCTACCTCCGCCGGAGTGGCCAGCTTACGCTAGGGCCTTGTGTCTGAGCTCTGGAAGTCTGCTGCCAAACGTCTAAGACTGACAGTGTTTGGGTGCTTTGCCCTGGGGTGAAACAGGTGAGCGGGTCGCCAATTGCCCTCTCATTCGCCTTTCCAATTTTTCAATGCTGCTGGTGGTGGTGGTGGTGGTGGTGGTGGTGCCAGCATCTCTTCTCTGCCAGTTCGCTTCCTGGCTAGAGTCATGCCCAAAATGTCCCTAATTGTAAGGGCAGTTTCTCCCCCCTGGCTGCCTCTGTCTGCGGTGTGGCAACGCCTGCTACCTCCGCCGGAGTGGCCAGCTTACGCTAGGGCCTTGTGTCTGAGCTCTGGAAGTCTGCTGCCAAACGTCTAAGACTGACAGTGTTTGGGTGCTTTGCCCTGGGGTGAAACAGGTGAGTGGGTCGCCAATTGCCCACTCATTCGCCTTTTCAATGCTGCTGCTGGTGGTGGTGCCAGCATCTCTTCTCTGCCAGTTCGCTTCCTGGCTAGAGTCATGCCCAAAATGTCCCTAATGGTAAGGGCAGTTTCTCCCCCCTGGCTGCCTCTGTCTGCGGTGTGGCAACGCCTGCTACCTCCGCCGGAGTGGCCAGCTTACGCTAGGGCCTTGTGTCTGAGCTCTGGAAGTCTGCTGCCAAACGTCTAAGACTGACAGTGTTTGGGTGCTTTGCCCTGGGGTGAAACAGGTGAGCGGGTCGCCAATTGCCCTCTCATTCGCCTTTCCAATTTTTCAATGCTGCTGGTGGTGGTGGTGGTGGTGGTGGTGGTGCCAGCATCTCTTCTCTGCCAGTTCGCTTCCTGGCTAGAGTCATGCCCAAAATGTCCCTAATTGTAAGGGCAGTTTCTCCCCCCTGGCTGCCTCTGTCTGCGGTGTGGCAACGCCTGCTACCTCCGCCGGAGTGGCCAGCTTACGCTAGGGCCTTGTGTCTGAGCTCTGGAAGTCTGCTGCCAAACGTCTAAGACTGACAGTGTTTGGGTGCTTTGCCCTGGGGTGAAACAGGTGAGTGGGTCGCCAATTGCCCACTCATTCGCCTTTTCAATGCTGCTGCTGGTGGTGGTGCCAGCATCTCTTCTCTGCCAGTTCGCTTCCTGGCTAGTGTCATGCCTCAAATGTCCCTAATTGTAAGGGCAGTTTCTCCCCCCTGGCTGCCTCTGTCTGCGGTGTGGCAACGCCTGCTACCTCCGCCGGAGTGGCCAGCTTACGCTAGGGCCTTGTGTCTGAGCTCTGGAAGTCTGCTGCCAAACGTCTAAGACTGACAGTGTTTGGGTGCTTTGCCCTGGGGTGAAACAGGTGAGCGGGTCGCCAATTGCCCTCTCATTCGCCTTTCCAATTTTTCAATGCTGCTGGTGGTGGTGGTGGTGGTGGTGGTGCCAGCATCTCTTCTCTGCCAGTTCGCTTCCTGGCTAGAGTCATGCCCAAAATGTCCCTAATTGTAAGGGCAGTTTCTCCCCCCTGGCTGCCTCTGTCTGCGGTGTGGCAACGCCTGCTACCTCCGCCGGAGTGGCCAGCTTACGCTAGGGCCTTGTGTCTGAGCTCTGGAAGTCTGCTGCCAAACGTCTAAGACTGACAGTGTTTGGGTGCTTTGCCCTGGGGTGAAACAGGTGAGTGGGTCGCCAATTGCCCACTCATTCGCCTTTTCAATGCTGCTGCTGGTGGTGGTGCCAGCATCTCTTCTCTGCCAGTTCGCTTCCTGGCTAGAGTCATGCCCAAAATGTCCCTAATGGTAAGGGCAGTTTCTCCCCCCTGGCTGCCTCTGTTTGCGGTGTGGCAACGCCTGCTACCTCCGCCGGAGTGGCCAGCTTACGCTAGGGCCTTGTGTCTGAGCTCTGGAAGTCTGCTGCCAAACGTCTAAGACTGACAGTGTTTGGGTGCTTTGCCCTGGGGTGAAACAGGTGAGCGGGTCGCCAATTGCCCACTCATTTGCCTTTCCCATTTCCTTTTCCATTTCATTATTTTCCTTCTGATACACAACCAACCAAACATAACACACACAATAACACATATAACACATATAACACACAGTGACATCACACATAACACACATACACACACACTTACAATGCACAAAACACAAGGACCTTTTCCTTGTTATTTGCCCTGGCCTTCACTCACTAATAGCATTACATTAACACTATAACTCACACTTCACCCTATAACATTTTTCCATCCACATACCTGCCAACAGACCCAACTTTTTCAGGGACAGTCCTGCTTTTTTCCAGTCCTGTCCCATCTAATTTAGCTAAACTAGGTATGCAAAATGCAAATACACATAGGTAGTTATAGCTCGGTAGGTAACGCTACTATAAACATTTAATAAATATAATCAAGTACTAAATAATAAATCTAACTTTAAAATACATTTAAATAAACCCCTATTTTTTTTTAAAAAAAAACATTAAAATTTAATTATTATTATTTAGACATAATCCATCTTTAACCAAACCAGTGCACTGCTACTAATCTTAAACATAACCGTACATTAACCCTAAGCTATTTTTTAGTTCTTGTCCAACATTTTTCCATCAGCATACCTGCCAACACACCCAAGATTTTGGTGGACAGTCCTGCTATTTTCCAGTCCTGTCCAATAAGTAAGTTGGGTTGTTGCAAAGTATGCCATTGTAAATAGGTAGCAAATGTTAGGCATGTAAAGTGGTCCAAAATCAATTTAAAAATGTAAAATATTCCCTATTCTTTTATTAAACATCTATGGACAGTACACCTCGGTATGTGTGTGCAACTCTATTGGTCGTTTCGGCAGGGGGCTCGCCTGCCATCAACGAATGAAGTGCATTCTGCAGTTCTGCAATTCACTCGTTGATGCCAGACCAGCCCCCTGCCGAAACGACCAATAGAGCTGCACACACGTACCTTCACGGCA
This sequence comes from Spea hammondii, assembly GCA_029215755.1. Lineage (NCBI taxonomy): Eukaryota > Metazoa > Chordata > Amphibia > Anura > Pelobatidae > Spea > Spea hammondii. Next base: position 25,035,810 of record JARDYJ010000005.1, read on the forward strand.
GCTGCTGCTGCTGTGATGTGTTATTAACCCCGTATTAACCCCTGCTAGGCAACCAGGAGGAAAACGAAGATTAAACGAGCACGAAGAATGTCCGCGAATATTCGCCCGAAGAGAAGACAGGAACGGGCGAATATTCGCGGAATACGAAGATTTTTTTTTCCCCGAAGACGAGCACGAAGACGAACACGAAGAGCCCCCTGGTGCCCAAGTCTAGTTGTCAATCTCATCATCTAAATACACAGAGACTGACACAACTGCCTTCTCGTGAAGATGTCCTCATTCCATTTCCTCCCCTGCCCTTCATTCCACTAAAGGTTTACTGAGCTTCATGTAGGAGTGTGGTTACAGATTCCATCCTTGCACTTCCGCCTCTCCTCCAAATATCTTGATCCAATGTTTCACTGTGCAGGAGCTGTTTTATATGTTTTATTGAGGTTTTCAACTTTTGTCTATTTTTTGAATGTTTGCTTAATGCTAAGATCAATATAAATGAATGACAGAGAAAAGTCTGTTCATTAAAGTTGTAGTTTTATTCATATTGCAGAACTCAGTGGTGTCAACTCAACTTCTTAGCTCCACTACTCGCTAACAATTGAGTTGAGCTTATGTAAACTGGAATTATGTCACGTTTAAAAAAAAAAAATGCAGATTTCAGATAATTTGGCAATCTATTTGCAACTCACAGCATCTACAAAAATCCTCATGCAGAAAGGAAATCACCAGTGTTTCAGGTGGGTGTTTTTTAAATCACTTAACGAATGACAGATGTTTTGTTTATAGGTTTGATGACACTGTCATACACTCAAAATAATCACCCATTCCATTACAATGGTGAAAAAGCATACTTTTATAAATACCAAATTAATTGACAGCCCACAATTATTACACTACATGGCCAACCAAGTTCTCCTTTATATTGCATAAGATATTTTTGAACCAATGCATTTAGGGGCATTATTGTCTTAGAAGGGGCAACTGCATATATGGGGCGGCGGGTAGGCCCAGTTGACTATAATTTCCCCTTGAAAAGTGCCAGCTCTCCCTCCTCTGATTGCAGTTCTCCCGAAAACACTTACTTTACTAAATAGGTCTCTATGTTTAGATCAGGGCCATTCACTCCTTCTGTATTAGTAAATAGGTTAATTCTTATGCTTTGGAATATGCTAAGGATGTGTTACTTGAATTTAAATGATTAATTAAATAAAGACATAAGAAAGAAGATAGTGTATATCAACTGGTATAATGGTAATTGCAATTCTTGAGAAGGCGAGGTGAGATTTTCGAGTTGGAACACTTGTTCCAACTCACAAGCAGCTATGGAGTTAATAATTCCTGCTACTGTGAAGAGCACATAGTTCAAATGAATATTAAAATTGAGGAATTCAAAAAGTAATGGAGTTGCATAGTTAAAAAACAGTTTATGTAAAAGTTGTTCATTAAATTGTAGGAAATTTAAGTGATATTTGCCAACTGGCAAACAAGCTATACCTTCCTTTGCCAATATTTCTTACTAAAGACTCTGAACAGGGTTCCAATTGTAAATGTATAAATGGTAAGGAAATTAAGGTTTAAACACAAGATCACACTTCATCAGTCCACCTGACAGGCTGATGTCAAATTCTGAAAATCAAAAGGATCCATAGCAGAGAAAACTTGGTACTTGACAAATTAAAATAGTCCACTCAAAGGTCATTTAACACTGAATGCTCACTAGTGAAAAACTAAGCTTTCTTTCCAGAACCATTAACATGTTCTCTCTACAATTTCTGCTAAGTAGAACAGTAGGTATTCAGGATAAAAGCCTGAAAATAAGCTGTAAGCATTATTATAGATAATATAACTTACGTACATAACTATGCAAAAACAAGTAACATTCAGTAAAAAATGATAAAAAAAAATGTACACCTTGATTCACCAACAAGACGTTGGGTATCTCAGCTAAATTGTGAGAGAATGTAAGTTGGCCAAAAAACACAAATTTGCTCCAGCAACTTGCAAATGCACTAAAACATCTTGTTTTAGCACTTGCAGAACAAAGCTCTTAACCTGCATACAGTTCCCTGTAGGTGAGCTGAGATCATGCAACAACCAGGGGGCTCCCAACCTCCCATGCATAAACATCAATATGCATGCACATGCTCTCACCTAAAACTTGCAAAAGTTGTAGCCACTCACATGCACTTGCAAACAACTAGCATTTTACAGATTATGCAAGCTGCTTCTCAACTGTTAGCATGTGATGGCATGCAACCTCAGGTGAGTAACTCTTAACTTGATTGGCCACTGGACTTCTTAGTGAGTAGACCCAAGGTAGCTTTCCTAGAACCCAACACTAAAAATGTTAGATTAAACATAAAGGTCATATTTTTGAATTTGCTTTATCATTAATAAAAAATGAAAAGAAAAACCTTAACACCTGTATATGTGCTGCATGTGTTTTTTTTCTTTTGGGAAAGGACTGAACAAAGATTTCAAAAGCTCTGCCATAAAGCAATAATTGGTATTGTGAGATGTAAATCAAAATTAACACAACAATAATTAACAAATCACACTTTTCTTCTGTCTTGTACCTTATATTACTGTATGACAGAGGCCAGTCCTAGACCACCGGGTATCCCATACATGAATATGCTTTGGCACCCTTTAGGTAACATTACCTAAAAAGTTATTCCTTTTTTATAAAGACATTTTGTGCTGTCTTGCTGCTTCATCTAAAAAATATGATTTTCAGGACTGTTGAATACTGTAATACACTAATAACTAGACTTGTGCATTCGTATTTGGGCGAACATGAAAACGAACACGAAGGGTGCGTTTTCATTGTTCACCCTGAATACCGAACATACGAACATGGGGGCAGCAAAACGTAAACGAAGACGAAGATACACAACACGAAGAATCTTCCTTAGTCCCTTCCCCATCTAGCCTACCTTATCTACGCAGCATAGCAGGGGTTAACGGGAATGGAAATCCATAGGTTCGCCGTCAGGAGTTAAAGGGCTGTGCGAACTACTCTATTGGTCGCCAGCAGAGGAGGCTCCTGCAGGCGACCAATAGACTCACTCGCACGGCCCTTTAACTGCTGATGGCGAACCTACGGATTTCCATTCCCGTTAACCCCTGCGATGCTGCGCAGATAACGGGAGCAGAAATCCGTAGGTTGCCGTCAGGGGGGAGACAGGCCAATTGGTTGATGCCAGAGGAGGCCCCTGCAGGTGACCAATAGACTCACTTGCACGGCCCTTTAACTCCTGACGGCGCAACTTGGCCTGGGGAGACCATGCTGCTGCGTAGTGCGTACCGCGTTAACCCCTTCTACATTAAACGGCAAAAAAAACGGCTTGAACTGACAGCGTCATTTAACTTTCTCTATTAAAATATGAGGAGAGTAGAGATGATATGTCTGAGAGTATTGTTTTGAGAGTATGTAGTTTTAAACCAATAAGAAATGAGCATTGGTGAAGAGGTGCCATTAGTAACTACTGTAGGTTAAAAAACACAAAAGTCTATTAGTGTAAGCCATTTCAAGAACTGTTTTGTCTAAGTTGCCAAAGGCAGTTGACCAATGGATTAACATTACCAATGCTGAATGTGATCATTGTTATTCCCTATATCTGGATTTATTTGAAAATAATTCAAACATTTCTGAAGGCACGGTATAGACAAAATCTAGAGCCAAAACGTTACTAGGGATTGAAAGTCACATCTTAATTGGATTTACTGTACTAATGCTTTCCTGTCCTCACCATGAAATCTCATTTGTTCTAACATCAAAGAATGCCCCAGCTTGAATTGTGTGGAAATTGCTTCACAAACTTAAGAGTGGGGTGTGCAGAAGCACTTGGGTCTAATTCTTATTTGTTCACCACTCTTTAAGCTTTATTTAAGACATCTTTATTCCTTCATCCCATCAAGACATGTTGCATTTAAATATTCAGTCAGGTTTCTCAAAGTTCTCTTGGAATTTTTAAAACCTGACTGTGATAGCAATTAATTCCTGCCACAAATAAAATCTACTACTATCCCATTTAGCTATCATATGGGGTACAGTGGCCTTCAAATGTTGCTGATTCAGTGGATTTTTCCCACATAAGACTCGGGAGTAGATGCATTCCTTTTGACTGACACTATTAATGTTTACAATATTTATACTGTTATTGCACTGATGTCAAAACTTATATATCTATTTATCTTGTGGTATTTTATTTCTGGATAGAAGTAGCTTATTGTGAGATTTAGTCTATCCAATATAACGCCATTATAATAAGGTCTAGTCCTTACTGCCACCTTCTTTTTTCTCTCGTATAAACACTCAACCTGCACACACTTGACTTCAAGATGGTTGATTAGATGGCAGCAGAATAAAGCAAGCAACTTGAGGAATCATTAACCCACAGGTTGTTTGTGGGTTTGCAAATGCAAGTTGGAATTTAGTTCCCACTCACAAATTTTACTTTTTCAGGGACAGAAAATATCCCGAGATTATCTTTATGTTGCCAGTAGTATGGACGTCAAAACATAAAGCAATTGTTCAGGCCTCAAATCTCTCTGCATGTTTCATCCCCTGATGTTCCTTTTGTCTGGGATCACAGGATGTTTGCTAGGTACATATGTATTTCAGTGTTTTAAACAATGTGTATAGAAGCAGCAGTAAATAGATCAATAAATTAAATTGTGCCAATGGAGTACATTACTCAATTATACAAATAGCTAGTGATGGGTTACAAAGTCACTTAAAAATTTAGGTAAATCCCCTAAAGCCAAAAGGGTCCCTCTGATTATTTGAAATGTTGTTAAATATTACCTATGGGATATACTAAAGCGTAGAGTTAAACTTGGACACTTTTGCCCAGCTTTTAAGATGGTTCTTACTGTAACAACCAGAGCAGAAATGTCCTTCCTGGGGAGCAGGGAAACCACTGATATTAGCAAATGTGGCGATCTTGTAATGAAATGTTATGTTACCCCATGGTTAAAACACGGCTGCAGTTGAAAGGAGCGGCTAAAATAATCCATTGTGAATGTAAGGGATGAGGGGTAAAGGGGTGATGTGAGTGAGTATGTATGTATGCATTTATTTTAATGTGTATGTGTGTCGGGTTTAGTAGTCGGAGCCCAATATGCAAGGCTGGAGACGTGGGTGAATCAAAAGCGAGGTACCGATAGGGATGAGACGTAGACGAAGTCAGGATAAGCAGAGGTCAGTTCAGGCAGCAAAGGTTCAGACACGATAAGGCAATTGAAGGGTCAATATCCAATGAAACAACGATAAGGCAGCACTGATGTATATACATAGGGAGCACAGTATATCTGAGCAATGAGTGAACTAAAGGACACAGATTTATAGGAGGGAGGGAGGGATACTCCCTCTGATGTCAAGATTAACCTGATTCTATACACCTGGGAATATTGCAGACTGTGCCTTTAAGAAAAGGAGTTGTATGCGCGCGCACCACTAGAGGGCGTGCGAGAGACGGAACGTGTTCTCCGTCTCTGTTGGGACGGCCCTGCTGTTGTGTTCCGGCCATCCTGAGGATCACAATGCCGGGAAGAAGATCGCGTGTAAGTGTGTAAGTGTGTAAGTGTGTTAGCATTATTATGTAAGTGTGTGTTATAGTGTGTGTGTTGAATGAGTATGTATGTGGTGTATATTAGTATGTATTATTGAGAGAAAGTGTGTGTGAAATATGTGCCATAGGGAGTGATAATATTAGGGTATAAAAATTATGATGGGGAGGAATGATGATGATGATGGTGGGAAGCATGGGTATACATACATATATACACATGGCCTCTGTAACACCATAAGCTTATCACCTACCAACCCATTTTAACAACATACACTTATACACACATACAGACACAGCCTCTTCCTTTTGCCTTCACATGAAATTAAGGGCAAAATGGCAGCGCTTGCAGTGACGTCCTTTCCACTAATTGCATGATCGGGAGAGGACGTTACCGCAGCTCTGCCATTTTGACGGACAAGATAGAATAGAGAAGAGAAGGGAGAAGATATAAAATGAAGAAGATGTGGAAGTAGTCGGCAGAAGCGGAAGTGGTCGACACAGCAGGTAGGGATCCATTCAGAGAGCGTGAGAGAGAGTGTGAACGAGAATGTGAGTGTGAGAATGTGAGAGAGCGTGAGTGAATGTAGACCCACAAATTTCAGACGAAAATTCTGAGCTTTTTGCTTGTGTATGTACAAAGCCAAATGCACAAATCTATTATCTATTTGAAAGTGATGTCTGTGTTTTAAAGAACTTTGTTTTCAGTATTTATTTAAATAAACTTGAAGTGGTTAATTTTATACTATACTGATGGATTCCCAATTGATCCCAACCCCTTACCTGATATTAAAGGCCACAGTGATATTAGTGATAATGTGTTCTTCAAATATACCTACAAAATGCATGATTTGTTAAATTTCAAACTCAACGGAATACATTAGGACATATGATTTATAAGTAAGGCATCATACATGTAATTCTGAATTAAAGAAACCTTTTTCAGACATTTTATAAAAGCCCAGTATTTATGGTACAGGCATACATATGTTTTACTTGGTATCGTCAACTGTATTTTCTGCCAGAGTGATTTCCAACAGCACAGTAGTTTTACGTTTGTTCAGTAACATTAATGTAGGACACTTACACTAAGGAAAATTATTAGCCTTTTTATTTTCCATGCAAAGTTAAGTTCACCAAAGAGACTTATAATGTCCTATGTTTAATTACAGTGTATATTCAAAAGCCAAAATGTTCTCTTAAAATTGTATTGGTATATATTTTTTTTCCTAAAATTCACCAGCTGTATTGTTTTTCTTGTCTTTTTCTTGATTTTATATAAAATCATGTATTTTCAGCTGCATCTATTTTCTATTCTGTCACAACAGGGACGCATCCATATACCCTGATTAATGAAACTCTATTTTTGTTATCTTCAAAAATAATAATGTATATTTTTCCTTATGGTTGTCATATGTAAAGTTCATTGATGTTGATGATGTGCCCTTACAAAAATATTTTCACTGTGATCTTTATTCATCTAAAACATTTACTGTTTATGATGAATTCATTTTTTGAATTGTTCTGCCCTTGTAAATGTGCTCTGTTTCTTTTTTGTTTTCTGTTGAAACATACGGCCTGTTTCATTTGCAATTGTTTCAGACATATTTCACTTGACTTACGTGTTCTGTGTTATTGCCAGATTCAAACATGCAATAATAACTCTCTATTATATATAAATTGATTATTAGTTTACCAAGGATGAAGATACACCTATATAACAATAGAATTAAACAAATTCTCAATGTGTATGTCCTTTAATGAATCAAGTCATTTGTCTTAATGAAAGGGCTTGATTCATTCCTACAAAAAAACACAAATTCAGTACCTATAGATTACTGAATACCTATTCTTCTATTATATGGGATATATATATATATTCTATACTGTATATTATATGGAACAACAGACATTCGATTATTGTTTTTCTCTAGTATTGTATCCAGCTAACTATAGGATTGTTGTCAGCAATACTTCTAAACATAATAATTTAGTGAAAAAAATAGATATTTTATCATTTCATCTCGTTTTAGATTACAAAATACATTTGTTGGACTAGTTTTGGATAATATTGTGGAGATGTCCTGTAAGGGTGCAGTAAATGACTTTGTGACTTTGTGACAAATTGTAATGTTGGAGTCTCTTACCGCAGATGATGGAGTCCGAAAGTAGGAAAGATAACCGCACACATGCAAACAGAGACATTGTTCCCAGTAGTTGGTGATAGGAACAACAGCGGTGACAGTGAATGGGTGCACAAGGACAATAATTACAAAAAGTGTAATACAAGAGGATGAGGCAAAAGGCGTAGTCAAAAAGAAAGCAGAGGCGGCTAAGGTTCTTGGTCAAGGAAACACATTGGAGGTCAACCCACAAAGTATTAGTGTAACAGCAAACAGGAACTACAACTGCTTCCATTGTACAGTAACTTGTGTATGTGTGATTTACAGACCCCCTGGACAAGTAGATGAGTTAGATAATCTACTAATTGAGATAATAGTAAAAATGACATTGAAGGGGGAGTTATAATCATGGGTGACTTTAATCTTCCTGATCTGAACTGAAAAACCAGGGTAGCTGGTTGTGCCAGGAGTACAGATATTCTAAACTACTAGGATTATCTTTAAAACAAGTAGTTGAGGAGCCAACTCGTAAGGAGGCCATATTAGATTTAGTGTTCACAAATGGATTTTATTAACAGATATTACTGTATGTAAAAGTTTAGGATCTAGTGATCATCAGTCTGTGTGGTTTAATATACTAACAGTAGTCATGGCACCACAAAAAAGTTTTAGATTAAAAAAAATTAGAATCTGTGTAAAGGAGTCATTATTAGGCTGGATCGATTTAAATGGAGTCCAGGAGAAAATGAATTATATAAAAGTTGAATTATTAAAGGCAACAGAAAATTTTATTAGGCTTGTCTGTAAGAGCAAAAAAGAAAGTAAACAACAAAAAGTTATCAATTATAAAAAAAATAATCCAGAGTGAGAAAGATAGACAGATTCATACAATTAGACAGAAGGAGCCAAAGCAAATGATAAGAACTTCAAAAACACACACAGAAAATAGAGAAAATAGATAGTAAGAATATATTTTTAAATGCGTTAATGAGAAAAAACTAAGGATTAGTTAGATTACAAAGAATGAAGGGATGTAGATGTGGATGCACGTTTGGCTGATTGCCTCAATTACCGTATTTGCTCGATTATAAGACGAGGTTTTTTTCAGAGCAAATGCTCTGAAAAATACCCCTCGTCTTCTAATCGGGGTCGTCTTCTAATCAGACCTCAAATAGAGGTCTGATTATGAGACTAAGATCCAGATCCCCCGCACCGCTGCAGGGGACCTGGATCCTCCTGTCTCCCCCCCCACACACTTACTTACCGGTGCTTCCTGCTGTATTGCCGGGGCAGCGGGTTGACGTCTACGCGATCCGCGTAGACAACGTCCGCTGCAGCCGGAAGGAGGTGTGGCTAGCAGCGGGGGTTGTCTGCGTCCGTCGCGGATACCTTCCCCGACTGTCAGAAATCAGAGTTCCCCGCACAGGTGCCGGAACTCTGATCTCTGACAGCCGGGAAAGGTATCCGCGACGGACGCAGACAACCCCCCGCTGCCAACTCCACCTCCTTCCGGCTGCAGCGGAAGGAGACGTCAACCCGCTGCCCCGGCAATACAGCAGGAATTTGGAAGCACCGGTAAGTGTGTGTGCGTGTGTGTGTTAAATGGGGGACATAGGGCATTTCTGGAATGCCTTATACCCCTATATGCCACTCTGGCACTTAGGGGGTTAAAAGGCATATTATGGGGCAGAGTGGCATATAGGGAGTTATAAGGCATTTCAGGAAGCAGAGTGGCGTTAAGGGGGCATTTAATAGAGCACTCTGCCTCCTGAAATGCCTTATAGAGTGCTCTATACAATGCCTTTTAACTCCCTTAATGCCACTGCCTCCTGGAATGCCTTATACCTCCCTATATGCCACTCTGCCCCATAATATGCATTTTAACCCCCTAAATGCCAGAATGGGATATAGGGGTATAAGGCATTTCTGGAGGCAGAGTGGCACATAGGGGGTCAAAAGGCATACCATGGGGCACAGTGGCATATAGAGGGTTAAAAGGCATATCATGGGCCACAGTGCCATATTGGTGTGGCAAGCCTGGGGGCAGATGTGCGTAACTGGGGGACAGGTTGGAAAATACAAGGAAATAAAAACAAAAAAAATATTTTTCTCAATCATAGCTTTTATTTAAAAAAATAGTTTACATGAATTAACATTTACTGGTAAAACTTTTTTCCTTTAGGGTCGTCTTATATTCAGGCTTTTTCTTTTTTTCCTAAGTTAATATTCAGATTTTGGGGGGTCGTCTTATAATCAGGGTCGTCTTATAATCGAGCAAATACGGTAATTTTGTTGTTTTTACAGATGAAAATGTAGGAAAGGGACCTCAGTTAAGAAAAAGCATTAATGAGTCATTTGATACATTTAAGTTTATTGTGGAAGAGGAGCTACTCCCATCAAGACAAATATGTTGATGGGGCTTGATGGGAAAGACCCAAAGTTATTTAAAGAGCAAAACCATTAACATAGTTATTTAACCCATCATTGTTAACAGAGATAGTCCCAGATGATTAGAAATTAGCAAATGTTGTGCCCATTCACAAGAAAGGTAGTAAGGAGTCGGGCAACTAAAGGTCATTAAGTCTTTTATCAATAGTGGGAAAATTAATAGAAACTATGTTAAAGGACAGGATTGTTGAACATCTAAAAACGCATGGGTTTCAAGATCAGAAACAACATGGGTTTACTTCAGGAAAATTATGCCAAAGTAATCTGATTGATTTTTTGATGGGATGACTAAAGTGATGATCAATGATAAAGTAATGATAAAGGTGGCGCAGTAGACATTGCATATCTAGATTACAATAAGGTTTTCAACAATGTCCCACATAGAAGACTGTAATCTTTGAGTTTGAATCCCAATAGACAGCGGCAGAGTGCCAAACAACAGAGGGTTGTAGTCAATGCTGTCATGTCCTTCCCAGGCTGCGGAGCTGCATATCTCGCTCTTGTTTCATTTTCCCTGTTTTGCTTCAATCCATTCCTGGATTTTCTTTTGCTCTGTTCTGATCTTCCATTCCTTGCTTCTGCTTCAGCTCTTTGCTCTGTTTCCTTTATAAGGTGAGCCCCACCTGTGTGTTCTGTTTGTCTCAGTCTTCAGTCTAAGGTATGTCTCAGTGCTATGTGTTTGGTTTACATGTTTAGTTTGTTTCTTACCTCTGTCAGCAGGGATTAGCGTTAGGACCCACCGTCATTGGAGTACTTTGGCGTAGTGGTGGGCTAAGCATACTATGGCCATAAGATGTGACAGAATCTCCAATAGTTATCATACAGTCCTAGGCTAGTTTCTGTATTTATGTGTTTCAGTTTGTCCTGTATCCCCGGCAGCGGGGTGTCCTGTCCTGTATCCCCGGCCGCGGGGTGTCCTGTCTTGTTCCCTGTTGTGCCTTGTGTTTATGTATATCTTGTCTGGTTATGTTTATTCCTTGTCTTGTTCACTGTTGTGCTCAGTAACATGTATATCTCGTCTGGTTATGTTTCGTGCCTGGTCTCCCTGTCCCTTGCTTGTTATGTGTCTGCTATATTTCTCTGCTTAGCTTCCATACTCCCAGCCTGCAGCATCCTGCACGTGATTCTTGTGTGATGTCTCATGCCTGTTCCAGGGTGCCTGCAGGATTTCACTTTGTTCTGGACTACATCCGCTGCCATATCAGGGCGCTGGTGTTTGGCTGCACTACCCTAGGTGCTCAACACCTGGGTGAGTGTGGTCACCCTGCAACCAGGCCCTGTCCAAACTCCACTACTGCACCGTGACTCCTGCATACAATCATCGGGCGCGCTGGGTCCTTTCAGTCATCTGTTTGGACCCAGTCCGTGACAAATGCAGTATATTCGGAGCAAGGTCTTGTTACCAGTGGGATACATCAGGGATCTGTACTTGGACCCATAAATATTTTAATTAGTGATATTACAGAAAGATGGTAAGGTATGCCCTTTTGCTGATGATACAAAGACTTGCAACTGTGTTAATGTTCCCAGTGCCATATGTGCCGCTGAGCTGATCAGGACTTGCGTCTCCCGACCATTGAGGTGGTAAGGCATCTAGGGACATGACACAAATATTCTGGAAATCCACTAAAAATAGATCTCTAAATGCAAGATTCTGCCATAAAAAGTGCTGCACCTATATTGAAATATTTGTATTTTGCCCCACCCCTCAAAATATGGGAAACCATCATATCTGAATTGGTGAAATTGCTGATATAATAAGGTATAACATTCTACTTATACCTTTTCAACTGCAAAACAAGCACAATATTGAAGATAAATAGATAACAATCCATATTTCCATTTGCACATTAAAATGAAAGTATTCACAGATTCACAGATTTAAAAGTAATCTGCAGGCAAGACTGATGTTAGATCAGCCACACCTTTTCACCCAAGGCCAAATTAGCTGCTATCAGGTTTTAGCCAAGAAGTTGGATTCAAACACATTTGCACATAACATGGAAGAGCAGCCACACCGCATAATCCTATAACTAATGCTGTTACACCTGGCAAGAAGAACTGGTTCAGGGGTCCTAGGCACAATAATCAATTTATGGTGAATTCCCATTACAGCAGAATGGCTTCTTAAATATCAGAAATGATCTAATTACTGCAGAATGATCTACAAAGTAATTTTATTTTTTTGTCTTGGATACAAATTATTTTATGAAATATACCATAGTAAAACCAGTAAACCAGTTGTAAAACAATCCTGTAGGAAACAAATGTTCTCCGGGAAAGATAAGTCCAGCCTTTTTCACATTCTGTTATTTATATGTCTCAGATAACCCGAAGCACTCTTCAAAAGTCAGGGAATGCACTTTTTGCATCGACTATCCCACTTTAATGTTTTTAAGCAGTTTAATATATATGTGTTCCCTGATGATGAATGGAAAACTCAGGTTTTGCATGATAAAATAAAGTTTAACCCATTCTGGGCTTCATACAAGTTCATTTAAACATTTAAAGATGGAATGTGGTAATTATATATACGGTATATATATATATATATATATATATATATATATATATATATATTATAAAGTCAAATATGCATTTGCCAAAGGCTTGATAAAGATTTCAATTTTTTTTCCCTGGTGGAACAGATGTCTAATCCTAACTCATATATCTTTTGGATTTTTTTTGTGTTCTAGCAAAAAATACCAACATTAATTTTAGAAAAAAATCACTATATATTCTTACTTTTTAATGCTTTATGCTTTGCATTTTTATTTTGGTTATATATATATATAAAAAAGCTTTACGATGTTCAAACTTCTTGTCTCATTTAGCAGCTACTATGTGCTTTACAAAAAAATTACTAATTAAGTAGCCCCTTTTACCCACAAAAGAAGTGTGCAATACTCATACCTGGGAACTTTTTCACTCCAGCTACCCAGAGCCTTCTCTTGCGGGACACGGCTAAGACTGCCTATGTCCTTTGTTTAGGATATTGGTCCTATTGATGCTCCTTGTCAGCTGTGGGCAACCCAGGCATGGCTTGTGTCATGCATTGGCCAGTTATGGCCCAGGTTATGCAACCTATGGATATGTCCATAAAATTAGGTGTTCAAGAACCATGTGTAATTGAAAAGTAGGTTGGGCAAATGAATCTTTTACCCAGGGATGCATGTAATAAACGTATACTGCAAAGCCACCAACTGGTTACTATAACATAAAATATAAATAAACAGACAATATACTGTATATATCAATTGAGGGACACATAGATGTGCTACTGGTTCAAGAGTCTGGTTTGTACTAATAAAATAGGATATCTTGCATTAGACACAAAGAGAAGGAAATTAACGCAATCATTTGAAGATAAGATGGTCATCCACAAGGAAATGATACTGTTCATGGGTTAATTACCATTCAACAGTGGAATTATGTTTTGTAAAAATGTGTCAGACCGTATAAGAATACACAGAGTTGGGAAAGATTGATTTACTTGAAACTAAAAAGAAAACAGCCAATTAATAACAATAATGCAATAAACCTTTAATATACAGTATACATTATTACAAATATAATGTAAAAATAAGAAGGAAATGACTATATAAAATCAAGTTAATGAAAATAATAAAATCCAAACTCAACCTGTTAACATCCCATTAGTTAATATTAGACAGTTTGCACATATTTGATAAAACCCATTAATTTATGGCAATATTTTGTATATATATGAAATATATAAAGTTAATATCATTAAAGGTAATTATCATTAAAGGTAATATCATTGTATTTTCATCCATTTTAGACTTCTAGCCAAGTCAAAATAGTAAAACATGTAGTACAAGAATCAAAGAAGCCCTGAGCAAAGTTTGAAAACAATACATTGTAAAAACTAAAGTACATGTTGAAAAGTAGAGAATGCAATGAATTTGTTACTAAAATGACATTTTCAATCACTGTATGCTTTGAGCTAGAAATACTCACAAAAATGAATTGTGATATTTCATGTCCAGTAGAATATATATAATATATTTACATACAACACGTTTACTGTTGTAAACAGTGAATACAGTTTTAACCACATTTTAAAAGGTGTTTCTAACATATTAGTATACTCTGTGTGATTTGTGTGCTTGCAAGATTATCTGCAGATTATTATACTACCTCATATTCGGTTTGTTGTAGCTCGTTCTCCAAACTTGACCTCTAGATGTTTTACCAATTTATTCACTGGTGGAAAGAGGTGTTACAAAAACATCATGGCTACAGACTAACAGTAGCTATAAATATGGCAAAAGCCAGTTTATGTGTTATGTGTATAATTTACACAATAACAAACAACATTTTATTTAATTTATTATTAAATTTAAAAAATAAAAATTGGACACCATTAGATTACATTACATTATGTTGATTTATACAGCTCCATTACAATCCCACCACACAGGCACTGGGCTTATTTCTTTACTCCCATTGACATTGTAGGGGTTCTATTGTCTGCAGAATCCCTTCCTATTGGTTTCTGAAGCCTGATTACATATTTCTGACACATGCTTTTCAAAAATACAAGATCGTTTTACTCACTTGTTTACTTTCCCTGCTTGGTTTTGTTCTGTGAGATTGCGTTATTGTATTATTCATCCAGTTTTGACCCAGTTTCTACTTGTTGTTGACCCTGTTTGATGCCAGCCGTAATGACCTCACATTGATTCTTAATTATTGTTTGCCAACACCACCTCCCAAATTGCCTATATTTACAATGCCAGTTTTCTTATGCGGGACCTAGGACAACACGGATTATGCACCCACAATGCAGAGACGGTAGCGTAGCACAGCACAACGGGTATTGGAAGTTCCACAGTCGAGGCAGGCAGCACAGGAGCAAGGTCAATATACAAGCCAAAGTCGGGGCAGGCAGCACAGGATCAAGGTTAATATACAAGCCAAAGTCGGGGCAGGCAGCACAGAATCGAAGTCAGAAAACAAAGCCAAGGTCAGGAACACGTAGATCAATCAGAATAACTCACGATAACCCAGAGATACACAACAGTGACTCTTTGAACGGTCAATGAACTAATGGGACAGGGGGTTTAAATAGGAAGAATGGCGGGAAACACCATAGCAACCAAAAGGAAACAACAAAGGAAGACGTCATCGCGACCAGCGCACATTAATGGCGTCGGCGCGAAAAATAAATAAACAAACCGGCATCTGCGTGTGCTACACCCACGAGCGCCGCGGGTGTGCCACATCGGCAGATGCCGCCGAAGTCGAGCCCCGCGAACGAGTCGCGGCAACCCGCTCATAACCCTGCGAGTGCCGCCGACTCGTCGCGGCGGCTCGCTCATGACCACTGG
Organism: Spea hammondii; assembly: GCA_029215755.1. Classification (NCBI taxonomy): domain Eukaryota; kingdom Metazoa; phylum Chordata; class Amphibia; order Anura; family Pelobatidae; genus Spea; species Spea hammondii. The sequence continues at coordinate 25,051,302 of JARDYJ010000005.1, forward strand.
CGCGTCGTGGGCGTGCCACGGCGGCTCGCATGTTATCATGCGTCCGCCGTGGGCGCGCCGCATCGACGTGCCCCTCCGTCCGTGCCGCGCGCACAGTACACCGAGAAGACGTGCCCGCGGCACGTCCTCTCAGTGTACGTGCCGCGGGCACGTCACACTGAGGGGACGGGAGCGCGTCAGCGCGCAAGCGCCGCCCACCAGCGGCAGACCGGCGAGGGACCGCGGCGGACACGGCAGGTATGACAAGTTTACTGGCAGACTTTAGTTCACTTCTTTTTCTGCCAAATTCATGTATACAGTAAGTCATCTGCTTCACTAAATAATCATTAGCGTTCAGTTGCCATACAAACAAAGTGACCTGGCTATTGAGTGATGATGTCGGTTGAAGAATAATCCAACTCAGGACAATCAGTCCTTACAAAGGTTATAGGATTCATGACAAATTTAAATTGTGAAAAAGCTGTTTATGATATTCTACATGTGTGCAGATTTCATATTTCGAGTGGAAACTTATCTCTTACCCTGTCTGCACTAGTTTTTCCAACTTATTTTCCATGTTTTTATTCTGGATGTTCAAGCAGATCTGACTTTTTTGTGCATTTTTTTTTTTTAAAGAAATGGAATAAAAGTTGTTCAGGAAATATTTGTATAATACATTCCAATTAGTGTAATGTACATTACTATATTAATATGCTCTTTTTTCAATTCAATCCTCCAGGTGCTAGCATGTACAAAAATGTATTAGTGCAGTATAATCCTCATTTGTTTTCTGTTCTCAACAGTACATTTTATTCCACTTTAACACGTCTAGCATGGGCTGAGCTAGCAATGTTTACTTTTCATTTTAATTGCACTGTAATAAAAATGGGGGAAAATTACAAGTATTTTGGATTTTAATGACAGCACATTTTGAATTATACATATATATTTATATAACTATTTTCTTAGATTTTAAAGAGTTTTCATACCTAATATAATTTTCTGATTCTGTATAGTATTAACTAATATGTTGCTACAATACATTTTTCAGTTTTCTGTTGATTTTTATGTATTTGTTAACTGTAATCATGTTACTGCTTAAACTTTTTATTTTTTTATTACAACCCATAATCAACAACTGTGTTCTGGACAGATTTTGTGAGAGTTGTATTGCTTCTCTTTTCTTTTTTTGCTTTTATTAAATGCATTATTTTTTTATGGAGTGTCAGCATGTTAACATTATGATAAGGTACTAAATACTAGACATGTGCAAATGGGCCAACGACTGTTCTGATGAATTTTCCGCTCGTTTTTGGCTCATTTGTTTTCAGGCAACAAATTACATTCCCTGCCCATTCGGTTCAGCTGAAAATTTCGGGTCATTTTTAATTCGGGAACAAAATCCATTGTCCGGTGCCTACATTCACCCTCACTCTCTCTCACTCTTTTACACTGTCATTCTAGTTCACTCTCTCTCATGCTCTCTAAATGTTTACCTACGTTCTCTGCCGACCAATTCTGCTTCTGGTGACCAGTTCCGCATGTTCTTCTATCTTCTCCCTTTTCTTCTCTCTTCTCTTCTCTCATCTATATTCGATCTTCCATATTTAATCTTCTATCTTCGTCCACACCTCCGCGGACATAGCCCCGCGGGATCTTCTGCCCAAGTGGCAGTGGTTGCTGTGATGTCCTCTCCCCAATCCTCCAATTAACAAACATTAATAGTCAACAGCACAGCAATATGCCCGTCCTCAGTGGCATATTCTGACCTAGACCATCTTCGCTTAGGGTGGGGGAAGCAGACTATTTGCCACATATTGGCAATTAGGCTCCCTGGTGTGCCACTTCTCCATTGGCTGGTTGAGAGCATATATTTCTCTTGTAACTGGCCCACATACATTATGGAGGGACGTCCCTAGCTGGCACAGCCTCCTTAGCAAACTTACCTCATATCCTGGCACTTGGCATAGAGGACTGTGGCCACAAAATGAAATGGTGAGAAGCAGCTGGGGCTCATCCAAAGTATGCCACTGTCCATACTGATGCAGGTTACCATACAAGAACTTAAGACAGAGTGACTTTATCTGTGTTTGCCATTTCAAAAATATAAAGTAACATTAACTTAAATGACCATAAGTCATACAGACATAGAAGTTGTAGAGCCCTTCTTTTGGGGGCTTACATAAAATTGGAAGGTTGAGAAATTATAGTGATAGAAGGTAAGGTAACTACTAGAACGAGATGATTGGTTTTTAGAGAAACAAATTGCTTGTAAATATTGGAGTTGGTGGAAAAGTAAACATTTATATGATATCATCGGATTGCCATGCTTAATATAAAACATAAAGCACATATAAAGTTCCATTTCTAGGCTGAATTGACTTGCATGTTCCTTTCATATTTCTTATTTAAACTGAATCAATAAAGTACAAGTCTTACTTGCATTTTTTAATAAAAACACACTTATATTTCAACATCACAAATGTTGCTTACAATGTTAAATTACAAAGAACATATTCAAGAACATTTTCTAAAAATCTAGATCTGAAAAAGCATTTTAAAAAGCTTCCTTTTTTTACCATAAAATATGTTCTTATACATTTTGAATCATGAGGCAAGGCACTTTCATTTCCTTATTCTATTATAAAGTAGGTAGCCACCTGAACCCGGCAATGAACTTGTTCTATTGTGTTTTTCTATTTTTAATCTTATAAGAGTAAACACATTTCTCATCGGACATGTTTCAGACTTCAACATGTTGGTGAGATTTATGAAGGTGCCATTGGGTTATTACAGTACCATTCATTTAGAAATAACTGTCCAAACTGAAAGAAAACCATGAATGATAACACCATTTTTATCTTTCTACAGATTCATATTATAAAATATATCCTGTTTATTTATACATCCTGTGGTTTGCTACTGTTCACAATGTCTAATTTTGAAGTGATTTATATTGTTGCATTGAATGTACATGCATGATATATGATGGTGAATTTCAGCACTAGGTGCAGGCAGAAACCTATTATATGATTATTGGAAGACTAAGTGTATGCATGAGTCCAGATATATCCGTCTGCAATAATAGTACAGAGAACATATATATATATATATATATATATATATGTGTGTGTGTGTGATGGCCAGTGACGGAGTGAGTTATGATGTGTGATAGGTGTGATGGGAATGATGTGCGATAAGTGTGAGGGAGTGATGTGTTTTGTGTGATAGGTGTGAAGGTGTGAAGTCCTTTTAAACTAGAAGACCTTAAAAGTAACACCCGTTCTGTCACAGATCCGCAGCCAGAGCAAAGAAGACAGAATTAAGATTTTTTTCTGCAGTCTATACTCCACTCCTCACCTCCCTTTTTATATATTATCAATGGTTCCTCTAGCCTAGGGCCTGAAAACTTCCCTGCATATGCAGAAGCTAGCCAGAAAAGAACAGTAGCTCAGAGCTGACATTCTGTCATATGAACCCCACTGGACTCTTTAACGCGTTCAACAAGAGAGCTGTAGTAACTCCCAGAGATCACCCACATGTATCCTCCTGTTATCCCCAAAATCACCTCCAGCACCAGTCAGCATGCACACCTTGGAACCCTGCTATGTGTACCCAATAAGTAGACACAGCTACCTTGAATTGAGTCCAGCAAGAATAAACAATTTATTGTTGTAAAACATAGACTCATATAGCCACAGAACTGCATTAACATAGATAAACAGATACATGTATACAACCCAACCTTTAATCCCCTGGCAGCAATCCTATTAATGTGATTAGTTAAACGATGGCGTTCCTACCTGTGCTATCTTTGTTTGGAAGCCAGGCTGGAGCCATCTCTGAGTACCTTGGGGCCCTGCATTACAGGTCATTCTGTCACAGACTCCCTTAGGACTTTTAAAGTAATAATAGATGATCTGGCTCCATAAAAAGCTGGTTGCTGGACACATGAAGTGACTCTCTATAGAGTGGTTTGTGTGTAGTAAGTAAAACCCTAGAGGCCAGAATGCAATTCCTTTGGCCACCTATAGCCTAGTTTTTTTCAGGGCCTGTATTAGCCACCTAAGTGGTTAGTCTTGCTTTAGCTAGCTCACAAACAATAATCAGGAGCAGGTACATTTCATATGTGATTGCAGCATGAAGTAAAATAAACTTTCAGGAACATCCATTCAATGCATTAATGCACCCTTAGTGGCAACGCATATCAACATAAAATCTGTGCTAAGCAAGATTGTAATGTTTTTATTAATTTGTATATTGATAGTTCATTTTATATCCGTCACTCATTGTAATAGACCTGAATAAAATGTAATAATAATTATAAGTGTTTATGAAAGTGTGTGCTATTAGCAGGGGCGTAACTAGACGCCTCAGGGCCCGGGTGCGAGAATCTGTTAAGGGCCCCCCCACCCCCTCACCCCCACCAAAAAACATGATTTTTACCCAACAATTTTTTTCAACTAATTCAACAAATTCAATTTACATATTGAATCATATCTGTAAAAAAATCAAAGAAAAAGGGGCGCATGTACAAAGGGCATAATCCAGGGGTGTCCAAGTTTTTTCTGCAGTGGGCCACTTCATCAGAATTGTATACGTGCGCGGGCCGCACTCATTTTTCACTGTGACAAAAAATATGGCCTTTAATAAAATATGCAGATTAAAATAAAGTAAAATGACACAAAACCTTTACTCTTCCTCTCACGGATTTCTGGGCCTTGAAAGTTTTGCGACTACAAATTCAGGATTCCCTAGATGTATTCTAGGGATGAACTAAAATGAAAATTCTGGACCAAAACATTCAGGGTTCACTTAGCCAAAACCGAAAATGACCCCCACCTTTAAAAATAATAATAAAAACTCACATGTTTAATAAAAGTAGGTAACACACAATTGGACAAAATTAGCAATATGACTTGGCATGATAGGAGTGTGATTGCTAACAGCAGTCACACTCCTATCATACCCAGGCAACCAGTAAATGCTGGTACCTAGGCATGATGGGACTGTGCTCGCTGTGATTGCTGTTAGCAATCATACTCCTATCATGCCAAGTCAGCCAGTACATGCTGGTACAGGGTGGCTGTAAGTGATGTGCAGACCCCATACTGCTGGCAGCATCACTACACAAGGGGGGCAGCTAGCTAGGTTTCAGCATGTACTGGCTGACTTGGCATGATAGGAGTGTGATTGCTAACAGTAGTCACAGTCCCATCATGCCTAGGTTCCAGCACTTACACATCCATCCAGTAAATGCTGGAACCTAGGCATGATGGGACTCTGATTGCAATTAGCAATCACACTCCTATCATGCCAAGTCAGCCAATACACGCTGGTACAGGATGGCTGTAAGTGATGTGCAGACCCCATACTGCTGGCAGCATCAATACACAAGGGGGGCAGCTAGCCAGGTTTCAGCATGTACTGGCTGACTTGGCATGATAGGAGTGTGATTGCTAACAGCAATCACAGTCCCATCATGCCTAGGTTCCAGCACTTACACATCCATCCAGTAAATGCTGGAACCTAGGCATTATGGGACTGTGATTGCTGTTAGCAATCACACTCCTATCATGCCAAGTCAGCCAGTACATGCTGGTACAGGGTGGCTGTAAGTGCAGACCCCATACTGCTGGCAGCATCACTACACAAGGGGGCAGCTGGCCAGGTTTCAGCATGTTCTGGCTGACTTGGCATGATAGGAGTGTGATTGCTAACAGCAATCACAGTCCCATCATGCCTAGGTTCCAGCACTTACACATCCATGCTATCACACACACACACACACACACTCATTTATTCATATAATCATTAATTCACAGATTCATTCCCTCAATCACACACACTCATTCAAACACCATCCCCACCCCCTTACCTGCACTGCAGCTCCCTCGATGCCGCTCACAGACTTCAGCAGGGGGCGCGGCCTCCCTCTGCCTTCTCTGCTAAAGCACAGAGGAAGTAGGATGTCACGTGAACTCCGCTTCCTCTGTGCTGTCCAGAAGACCCTCCCACAAGTAAGTAGCAGGGCTTGAGGTGCGGCTCGTGTAAGATCGGTTGCCCTGGCGAGGGCCGCATGTTGGACGCCCCTGCCTTATTTAAAAAAAAAAAAAAACTTAAAAAAGATTTCGGGCGGCCCCTTGGCTTGGGCCCCCCTGCCGCCGGGGCCCGGTCGCAGTCGCGACCCCTGCGACCCCGGTAGATCCGCCACTGGCTATTAGTACTTGTCCGTTGTATGTATATCATAAAGATAAATCAGTAGCATCTATACACAGTGGGCTACAGGCGACAGCTTCACATCAGCTGCACATTAGTGTGCGGCCGAGACATCGGACGCACTTACTGTATGGCATCAGGTGGCCACTGGCCTTTAAATGCCAGGGCAGTTTCGTCATTACCATTCCGGAATAGATATAGAAGTTTTATTTCTCTGATCAGACCATTTTTTTCGTGGATATATTATATTAATGCAGTAACGTTTTGATTCTTACAAATGCTGACAAGTGACAAACTGAAAAGAAACCTATATTACATCTGTATTAAGACACACAGTAGCTACTTTACTAGCTTTGCTTCAAAAGAAAATTACTTTTAATAAACTAAATTTTGAAATAAGATCTAGTTAAATTTTCATTATGGCATTTCAGCGGGTAACATATTACACATTTTCTGCATGTTTTTATAAAATGTTCCATTGGCTGATGTATTCATCATATTAACTGCAATTGCAGAAATGACTAATGTTTAAATTTAAAGACAATCTATGTCATTATCATGAATCATTATGTGAAAAAATGTGGGTGGAATTGAGGTTTAATGGTTTTATAATTTGCTTTACCTTTTCAATGTAGTTTTCTGTTACATTAACTAAATCATTTCATTTTATAGTTGTAAAGACATAGAGAGGGAATAAAAACACAGCCATTAGCAACAACATTGTAAATGCACATAGCTAATGGAAACCATTTTGACATTTGTGTTTGATTCCATAGTATTGTTTCTTGAATCACTCCTCAGGTACCTTTATAGAAAACGTTATATTTTATTTCTCAGTGAAGTACAAGTAATAGCCTTTAAAATTACCTTTGCACTAAAAGTATTATGTCTCAGAAATCAAGAAACATTTTACTTTGTTTGAAGCAATATATCAGCAAAATGAAGCAATGTACTATAGGCAAAATTGGGGAAACAGCAACAACAAAAAAAATAGTACAGGCTGAAAAAATTACAATAACAAAAAAATGAAACAGAAAATTACAAAAATACCAATATGCAGCAGCATGGAGAGATGAGCTAGTTGACAATATGCAGGAGAAAATGAAGCTTTTCATTAGGTTTCTGTCCAAACACACTGCTTTAATGAAACATTGACATCAAATGAATAATGAACACAATTCCACACATAATGTGATATTGTTCTTGTTGGAAATTGCAGAAGTAAATTGTAGAAGTAAATTGTATGTAATTCAAAAAATGCAAGTAGCAGAGTATTTTTTATGTAATATTTTTGTAATGTTTTTTTTTTCCATTGGAGACAGAAGAAAACATATTTAAAAGAGAACATTACCTGTAGTGAATATACATATATACATATATATATGTATATATATAAAATAAAATATAAATATATTTTATTATTATTATTGTATTGTAGATTTCTCTCTGATATGGGTATGTTTAGGAAGTGCTGTTGTATTGTACTTTAATTTTAGATATTTTTGCTATAATGTGTAATTATTTGTATAACATACATATAATATATCAAGGTTGCTGTCATCTGAAACGTTGTACAAGAAGCACTTTTTATAGAACCCATGCTGCTGCAAACATTGGCTGTCAAAAGAGAAAAGTATTTGGCCATGTATTTCATTACATTAGATGAATTTTGGAGTACACAGAACTTGATCCTTTAACGTATTTTAAGTCTGATCTGCAAAAATATCTCAAGAAGTAGTTCCTGGTGAATTATATTGGTAAAATGTTGTCAGTAAACATGTTATTATGTACATCGTTACAACCCTTAGAGGATTTGAAGCCAACCCCCACTTCAGTCCCTCACAGGTTTTCTGGAATCTGACTGCATTCTATGACAGATGCGTAATAATTGAGGCTTACAATGTAAAGTGAAACATATTTGATTTTATTTCCACTTAATGTGATGCTCTATGGAGAATCAACACTCTTGCCACACTTATATTTGACAATTTAAGACAAACTCAATTAATACACATAAATAAATAAACTCAATTATATGTACAGTGGATATAAAAAGTCTACACATCCCTATTAAAATGCCAGGTTCTTGTGATTTTAAAGAATGAAACAAAGATAAATCATGTCAGAACTTTTTCTACCTTTAATGTGACCTATAACGTGAACAATTCAATTGCAAAACAAGCTGACATTTTTGAGGGGGAAAAAAACTCAAAATAACCTGGTTGCGTAAGTGTGCACACCCTCTTATTAACTGGGGCTGTGGCTGTGTTCAGAATTAACCAATCACATTCAAACTCATGTTAAATAAAAGTTATTACACACCCGCCATCATTTAAAGTGACTCTGATTAATAACAAATAAAGTTCAGCTGTTCTAGTAGGATTTACCTGACATTTGCTTAGTTGCATCTCAGAGCAAAACCGATGGTGCGCAGAGAGCTTCCAAAGCATCAGAGGGATCTCAATGTTGAGCGATATCAGTCAGGAGAAGGGTACAAAAGAATTTCCAAAGCATTAGCTATACCATGGAACACAGTGAAGACAGTCATCATCAAGTGAAGACAATATGGCACAACAGAGACATTACCAAGATCTGAACGTCCCTCCAAAATTGATGAAAAGACGAGAAGAAAACTGCTCAGGGAGGCTTACAAGAGGCAGTAGGACAACATTTTCTTTGTTGTAATGGAGGTGATATTAAAAACATGCATTATCCAGGGCATAGACAAAGTAATCAGTTCAGATAGAGGTGGGGACCTTTCACATAAATAAACAATTTAGAAGCCAAGTGGATCTTTAGATTACATTCTAGAAAACCAAAAAGACAAAATTCTGAATTTGATGTGATTTGTTTTATTTGATGAAGTATAAAGTATATTGTAACACTAATGCAGAAGGTATTATTTAATTTAAGTTTGTATGTGATTCTGTTCTGTTCTCCCCCCTTTATCGGTGTATTCTAGTTGTCTTTGTTGATTCTGAATATTTAGAATTACACCTGGACTATTTGACCTATGAGCACAAAAGTGCCTGTGAACACAAAACGCATAAGGTTGCCAAGCCAGCAACTTTTTCCATATCTCAAGGAGATTGCAAGGAGCAATTTTATTTGAATCAATGTTTCAATAAAGAAATTATTTTATTAATGTATCCAGTTGAGCCTGCTTTTAAGTTCTGCTGACTTCCATACTGCCAATTGCGAGCTCCTGGACATTGCCACCATGCAAATGGATCTTCCATGAGCTTACTTCTTTTCATGCACAAAGGATCCTCCGCGAGAACTCTGAAGTAATAAATACGTCTATTGATATTTTAAAAAAAGGATAACAAAAAATTAAATGGCAAAAAAATTCATTAATGCCAAACTTCATTTCTCAAATGGAAAAAAACATTAAAATACAAGATAACCTTTTTCAAAATTAAGTTCACTCCCCTATGTGATTTTGATAATAACATCAGACATAACATCACCAATGGCATCATGAATGACACAGTGATGACATCACCAATGGCACAGTGATGACATCATCATTGGCATAGTGGCTACATCACAAATTACATTGCCAATGCTTTCAATGAATTACCTTACCAATCACAATGAATTACATCACAATTCACCTTATGTGTATAACATCAAAGATCTAGTACCAGTACATAACATACTTACTTAAAGTTCTGGTAACACTTAAGGTGATTTTTGATGTAATTCATTGTGACTTTCATGCAAAATGTCATGCAATTGATCAATGATCGTTTTTTAATATTGGTCATTACTACCTGGCATCTGTTGAAAGATAATTGGAACAAAGTTTCCCAAAAATATATTTCATCACATGTAACAAAGTCTGAATACTGTACATTTTTACAGGAAGCTAACATTTTGATGCCCAGAAGAATGTTTATATCTTGGGACCTTAAACAGTTGCACATATAATAAACAAAAGTAAACAATAAACAAAGTATTTACAGAAATGCCAATGTTTCTTCCTCCCAAGTTATGGTTTAATAAAGAATATTATGTAATTACTTTAACATGAGTTTAACTACTGTAACTTGGTGTCTCTTTCTACCTCTTGTTCTCTTTGTTGGCATGTTATAAACCTCATTTTCTTTCCCTTTTTGTTTTTTGTGGATAAACCGTGCTTGTACAGTAGGTTATTGTGGGGCTCCCAGAAGGAGAATTTAATTTTATAGCACATCCTAGACTGACAGCCAGAAACAGTTCTATACCACCCCAGTGCAAACAAAATTAGCTTCTCACAATATTTTTGCAGATGTTAAAGGTCATTAATAGAATGGAACCAGATGACTAAAGTAATACATTTGGAATGACTGAGTTTTATTTTTCTTCACAGCTTGGAGATACTGAATCTTTTTTTCTTTTTCTGTCCATTTGGCCAAATTCCAATGGTTGGTTAACATCTTTTAGCAATAACACCTTAAAAATCATTGCAAGTCAATTCACAGGCTAGAATATGTGATTGTTGGCTCAAATTTCATAGCATATATTGAATAACATTTGTGATGAGTGTTTTAAACTATTAAGGGAAAATGTACATTGTGCACAAAACTAGATCAGATAACAAAATAGAAATATGAAATAAGACAAGACTGCCTAATTGATTATAAAATTGGGAAAAGATCATAGGTCCTATCAGACCAGACACTCTTTATTAAGACACACTATATAGTACTGTGCAAACAGTGGCGTCGCTACAGGGGGGCAATTGCCCCCCCAGGTTATTCCTTGCCCCCCCGTTGCCCCCCCCCGCCAAATTTGGAACCACCCAACGGATTGCCCAGGACAGTCCCGCAATGGGACTTTAAGTCCCGGGCAGCCTCAAACGCTTTTTTTTTTTTTGACGTGGAGGAAAGAGAGGGACGCCTAGCAACCGCTCGGCCCCCCCTCAGTCTCCTCCACGAGGCCCCTACCTCCGCCGCGGTGCTGGTGTTTCATGCTGAGCGCCGGTATATGACGTTATATCCGGCACCCAGCAGTGAAGCAGCGCGCGCCGCGGCAGACCAGGAAGATGGAAGCCTCGTTCTCCGGCCGCAGGACTTAAAGATGAGTGAAATACAAAGGGGGAGAGGGTAGATAGTGAGTAGGGAAAGAGGAGTGAGAGGGGTTAGAAAGTGATAAGGGAGGCAGAAGAGCTAGAAAGTGATAAGGGAGGGAGAAGGGGTAGAAAGTGATAAGGGAGGGAGTGGGGGTAGAAAGTGATAAGGGAGGGAGTGGGGGTAGAAAGTGATAAGGGAGGGAGTGGGGGTAGAAAGTGATAAGGGAGAGAGTGGGGGTAGAAAGTGATATGGGAGGGAGTAGCGGTACATAGCGAGAAAGAGGGTAGTAAGAATATTGAATTGAAGTAAACTGCGAATGAGTGAGATGCATTGTCTGAATGAGGGAGAGCATGAGTTAATATGTGGATGAATTGTCTGAATGAGGGAGAGCATGAGAAAATATGTGGATGAATTGTCTGAATGAGGGAGAGCATGAGTTAATATGTGGATGAATTATCTGAATGAGGGAGAGCATGAGTTAATATGTGAATGAATTGTCTGAATGAGGGAGAGTATGAGTTAATATGTGGATGAATTGTCTGAATGAGGGAGAGCATGGGTTAATGTGTGAATGAATTGTCTAAATGAGGGAGAGCATGCGTTAATGTGTGGATGAATTGTCTGAATGAGGGAGAACATGAGTTAATGTGTGGATGAATTGTCTGAATGAGGGAGAGAATGAGTTAATGTGTTTGTGTGTATCATAGATGTATAATTGTGGAAGGGCAAAGATGGCACTAGCAGGATGTTTGAGCCTTGGGGACCAAGATGGCACAGGCAGGGTGTATATGGGACAAAGATGGCACAGGCCAGGCTGTTTGGGGACAAAGTTGACTTGCACTGGGCTATTTGGAGACAAAGATGGCAAATCTTATGTGTGTTATCTGGGTGCTGGTCAGGTTCTATGTGGGCAGTGTGGACGCCAGGGCTGGCTTTGGGGTGTGCAACCTGTGATCTATGCCTGTAATTTAGGGGGTTTTAAATATACCTTTAATGTCGAGTTTTTATGTGAATTGCAATTGATCTGTGCCTGCAAAGCTTGGTTTTGTGTTATTCTGTAGATCCATATCTGCAATGCTACGTTTCATGTGTTATTATTGTATACCTGCAAATACAGGATTTGTATGTCTGATTCTGTTTATTTGATATATACCTTCAGTGCTGAGATCACAAGTGAATTTCAATTGATCTATACATGCAAAGCTGGGTTTGTGTGTTAATGTGTTGCTCTATACCTGCTATCGGCAGCAGGGTCTAATATTTATATATATTTATATATATATCGGCAGCAGGGACTAATATTAATATATATGGGCAGCAGGGGCTAATATATATATATATATATCTGCAGCAGGGTCTAATATTAGGCCCTGAAATCATGTAGTGGAAAAGTTAAGGTATTGTGTTGTTTACTCTATAATATTTATTTCAAGGATTAGTCGTACTAAATTGTGGCTTCAGGCTTTCCATGTTGAATGATCAAGTATTGTATTGTCCAATAACAAAAGTATCATTCCATAGCACATTATATATGTTTTTTCAGTGGTATGATTTAATGGTGGAAATTATTAATGCCCCCCCCCAGTTTGACTGTGGTATATTTTGTGCTATATATTGTTTCTAGAGTCGCCACTGTGTGCAAACATTTTAGGCAGGTGTGAAAAAATAAGGATGCAAAAATAGACATGTTCATTTTATTTTGTATCATTTAACACAATGCAAAGGGAGTGCACAGAAGAAAAATCTAAATCAAATCAATACTTGGTGTGAGGGATTTTGTAGGCAAATAGTTGTATGATTAAATAATTATATGAACCAGGTGCTAATGATCATCAATTTCTTATGTAGGTTGAAAACAGCTATGTAGGAGGGATAAAACTGGTTGAGGAACAGCCAAAGTCACTAACAAGGTGAGGTTGCTTCAGACAGTTTACTGTCAAAAGTTGTACACCATGGCAAGACTGAGCACAGCAACAAGTTAGAAAGAAAATATACTGCATTAGCATGGTCACTCCCAGCCAAAATATCGAGGGCAGACAAGGGTTTCCAGATGCTCTGTCCAAGCTCTTTTGAAGAAGCACAAAGAAACAGTCAATGTTGAGGACCTTAGACACAGTTGTCGGCCATTAAACTTAGTCCAGCCGGTGAACGGCACATCCTGTCTACGTCACTTTGCAATCAGAAAATGTCCAGCCGTGTCCTCAACTCAACATTGGCAACTGTAGGACCCTGGTACATCTACTGTCTGGAGAAATCTGGTCAGAAGTGCTCTTCATAAAAGAGTTGCAGAAAATGAAAAGCCATACTTCCCATGTAGAAACAAGGCCAAACTAAAGGTGCAGAAAATGGCACCAGGTGCTCTGGACTGATGAGTCAAAATTTGAAATGCTTGGTAAAAGTGTTTGCAGGCAACAGTGAAGCTGAAGTGATGTTCCTTGCAAGTTTGAGAATCCATTTCTGTAAATGGATTTGGGGATTTGGTCTGAAGTCAATCATAATTGCCAGATTCTAAACTCTAATACCCTACAAACACCATAATACTTTGACAAATTATATAATATCTTACTCCCTCAACCTGATGAGATTCCTGAAGATTTCTAAGATTTCTGTTATTTTAACAGTAGTTATTTACTGACCTGCTGTACAACAAGACTGATAACTCTCGTAGCAGAACTAAACCAGTGCATTATTAAAACATACAAGGCAGATGAGGTTAGTAACCATAGATCCACTAAAACACATGACTAATCATTAAAATAAAATTACCAACATACAAATCTAAGTTCCTATTTATCAAGGAAAAAAGAAAAAGACTAAAGACATGTAACACTTTTCTGTAGAATTGTGCTTGTTTTGCCTATATTGATAAGGTCCTAAATGGTTTGAAACACACTACACTTGTTTGTAGATGTTGTCAACTATGGTATTATCAGGAACAAACACATTGAAGCTTCTTTTTAGCATGTGGGTCTTTGCAAATATTGACTTTCTGATTTTAATCACTTTACAGTTCTTGGGGAGAAAATTTCACAACAAGGATACTTTTCCTTTCAAAGGAGAAGATATGTATGATTGGATGGATTTGTGTGTAGTTCTAACAACATATAATCTGTGGTTGTTTTGATCAAACTAGGGCAATCTTTATCATTCAATTTTATTGATATGTTTACTGCATGATGCTATCATTATCACAGTTTCTCTTTTTACACACAAATCAGTAAGCCATCTTTACTATGGAATATTGTCATGCATATGGGCAACACATCCATTTTTAAGGTAGTTGCTATTATGGTGACTTACGTTGTACATTGTGCTATTCCTTTGCTCTTAGTGTACAGACCACTTCTTTTCATTGTTTTTTTAGATGGATACAACACTCTAAAGTGGTAAGAGAGAAATGTTCTGTCGTATTAGTTTAGTCATTAGTAACAGTAAATAAGTAATAGAAATCTGTAGATTTTTTTCTACTTACTATTTCTGTTTACCTTTCATGGATTGTGCATCTATCTATACTACATGGACAAAAGTATTGGGACACACCTATTATTGAATTATTTAATTCAGGTGTTTCAATCAGACTCATTAATACAGGTGTATAAGATCAAGCACCTAGACATGCAGTTTGAGAAAAAAATGGGTAGACAAGGAAAATCCAACAACAATCCAGAGGTCAGTAAACCAAAGGTATCAGTCCAGAGATCAAAAGGTTAAATCAGCAGGCAGAAGAGTAGTTAGGGCAAAATCCGGATCATTAGCGTTGGTAATCAACAGGTTAAATCAGCAGGCAGAAGAGTAGTCAGGGCACAATCTGGGTCAGTAGCGTTGGTACAATGGTAATCAAGGGAAACAGGAACTGGATACTAGGAGAACAATAAGGAGAGCACAGATATGGAGAGACACTGAGCCAAAGAGGTAGCATCAGAATACCTCAGCGCCGGCATCAATGTGAGCTGGGTTTTTATAGGTAGATGGGTTGTGACCACACCTCCCCTTTCGCTAGCCCCCCAGAAGAACACCCCCCGTTCAGCTGTGGGAGTAGGGCACACAGAGGAGGGTTCCATCCCCTCTTCTGAACACACCCCCTGCAGGAGAACAGAGAACTGCACTGAGGTCAGAGCATCAACTCCGCCATGCGTCCCTGCACCTCACAACGAAGCGGAGAGGGAGGAGGCAGATGACCGGAGCACCGCTCACCACATAGGCGGAGGGAGGTGACAGCCCGCCACATACCCTCTGACCCCTCGCCAGCGGGCACCCTGGGATGCACGTCACTGCCTCAGGGTAGGTTCCTGACAGATAGGATGCCACGTAAGTTTAGGAATAGCAGCAACTCATCCATGAAGCTAAAGAACACATAAAGTCACAGAACGGGGTTAGTAAATTCTGAGGCACATGGTGCGTAAAAGTCTCCATAGCTGGAGAATTCCAAACTTCCACTGGCATTAACACCATCACAAATACTGTGCAGAGCTTCATGAAATGGGTTTTCACGGCTGAGCAGCTGCATGTAAGCCTCACATCACCAAGTACAATGTCAAGCATCAGATCGAGTGGGGTAAGGACTCACGCTCCTCTGTCTGATGGGTTTGGCAGATGCCAGGAAAATGTTAACTGCATAACTGCATTTTGCCAACTGAAAAGTTTGGTGGAGGAGGGATGGAGTGGTTTTTCAGGAGTTGGGCTAAGCTTACTTCCAGTGAAGGGAAATCTTAATGCTTCAGCATATCAAGACATTTTGGACAATACTATGCATCCAACTTTGTGCGTACAGTTTGGGGAAGGCCCTTTTTTATTCCAGCATGACTGTGCCCCAGTGCACAGAGCAAGGTCTGTAAAGGCATGGTTGAATGTGTTTGGGAAGAACTGTGGATTCTCACAAAAACAATCCAAAATCTTGTGGAAAGCCTTCCCAAAAGAGTGGAAGCTGTTATAGCTGCAAAGTGGGGACCAACTACATCTTAGCGTCTATGTATTTACAATGCAATGTCATAAACGTCCCTGTTCATGAATGGAGAGGTGCCCCAAGACTTTTGTCTATATAGTCTATCTATCTATCTATCTATCTATCTATCAGACAGGCACCTACACTCCTTCATTACAACACATGCGTAGGCCCGGCCTCGTGATCGCCAGTCCGGCCATGCACATGCTATACCACATTATTTTGTAAATGCCTTTTAAAATAGTAACCTTGGTGTTCACTGTATTTTATGTGATTAAATATATCTGGACGCGGTAGCAAATTAATTGTTTATTGGGACTACCTATAAATTACTTTATTAACTTTTTTCTCCAAACATGTTCCAACACTTAAAGGCAGGGCCCTACAATGGAGCAGAGCGGGGCACTTTTGAAGAGACGGCACTTTGCCGCCCCAATCGCTTTTTTTTTTCTTTTTTTAGCGGAGGAGAGAGAGGGGTGCCAAGTGGTTTTCGCTTACCAAGTTGTCAGTACCCGCTCGGCGCCCCTCTCTCTCCTCTGCGAGCCCTCTAGCTCGGTCTTGGTGCTGGCTTGTAATGCTGAGCGCCGGAAGTGACGTCAATTTCTGGCGCTCAGCATTACAAGCCGGCACCGTGGCAGAGCAGGGAGACTCGCCGCAGGACCGTTTAAAGGTAAGTACAAAGGGGGGGGGGATAGGGTAGATAATAGGGAGGGTAGATAATAAGGAGGGAGGGTAGATAATAAGGAGGGAGGGTAGATAATGGTGTCGGCGAAGTTTAAAATGCTGCCCCCCTCTGGCGCCGGCAGGAGGGGGACATTTTAGACTTCGCCCCAGCCGGCATTATGTCTTTGGCCGGCCCTGCTTAAAGGATACTTTAGATTATTTTTTTCAATATGACCAGTTTAAATTTGTTTACCTGGATTAAATAATATTCTGGATTGAAATATTACTAAGACATTTTATACACGCAGAACACCATTTACATGAAATACTGACAAATTAAATGCAAACCTAGGTAGCTATCTTTCACACACACCCCCCCAAGTGAATATCAATGTAATTTGCATTAAAAATGATTAATGGCTAAAATTTTGCATTAATTGCATATTTTAAAAACATTAACCCTAAATATCCCAACTGTTGAACAAAGTAGAACTGTATTTAAGCAAACTGCTTTCTAAAGCACTTTTTTTGCGAACAAGGCTGACATTATGTCTTTGAATAGTAGAGAAATGTGTTGTTGGAAATTGTCCTATAACTACAAATAGTTCTACAAGACTATGAATAGGTATTCATTCAACATAATTGGTCATACGAAGCAAGGTCATAGATTTTGTGATGTAAACTACAACTCTTTCTGTATAGAATTTTTACAGTATATATTTGCTGTTTGTGAACTGCATTAATTAAAGAAAACATGTCATCTTTTATTTGTGTTGAATATCTGACTTCTATTTTAATATAGCGATTCCATGTGATATCTCGTAGTAAACAGACTTAAATGTAAGAGTAAAGACGTACAAACTATGGTAATTTTGCACATAATGCGTGAAGGGTGTTAAGCTTGACTGAGCATTTGTGTAGGTCTCCATAAATAAATATAAGGAGTACCAGGAGCTATACATATGAAACAGGAATGGAAATGTGAATGCCGTATTGTAAACAAAACTGCTTGTTTGGAACATTTGGTAACATATACAT
Organism: Spea hammondii; assembly: GCA_029215755.1. NCBI lineage: Eukaryota > Metazoa > Chordata > Amphibia > Anura > Pelobatidae > Spea > Spea hammondii. The sequence goes on from JARDYJ010000005.1 coordinate 25,069,200, forward strand.
GTATCAGTAATTTTTTACATATTATAAAATCAATATTTTACACAAAGAAAAGAAAAGGTTCTAAGTCAGCCTTGTACATTTGTAGTTTATTTGGGGCTTTCTGCAGGACTTTACAAAAACAGTTGTATGAAAAAGAAAGTACACCGTCCTTGAATTCTATGGTTTATGGTTTTATATCAGGACATGATAATAATCATCTGTTCCTCAGCGGGCCAAAAACGTGGTAAATACAACCTTAGATGAACAGCAACACATGACATATTGCACGTGTCATGATTTATTTAACAAAAATAAAGGATTTCATGGTCGACTCAATGACTGCAAGATTTCCAGTTCTGCAAAACATATCATCATCCCTCCACCATTTTGCTTGATAGTTGGTGTGAGCTGTTTGTGCTGATATGCTGTGTTTGATTTTCTCCAAACGTGGTGGTGTGCATTATGGCCAAAGATTGGCAACTGTCTTTAATGTATTCTACTTTTGAATAATCTGTCCCACTGTAGAATTATGGACTTTAAATTGTTTGGAAATGTAGCTCTTGTAACCCTTCCCAGATTGATGGGTAGCAACAATTGCTTCTCATCATTGCTGATGTATTTCCTGTTTGGTATTGTATTAACACACACCTGAATGCTCGAGAACAGCAGGTGGTCATGCTTGCTGATGATCAATTAATCAAGGGTATTTGCACCTGTTTGTTACTTAGCATCTTAATTCCTATGGAAGCAGTAAGGATGTACTTAGTTTTTCACACATGGCTTCTCTATTTTGGCTTTATTTTTGTTGAATAAATCATGACACGGTGTAATATACCATGTGTTGTTGTTCATCTGAGGTTACATTTACCTAATTTTTAGACCCACTAAGGAACAGATGATGTCTGTTTTATGTCCTAATATGTAAAGCCATGGAATTAAAATAGAATGTACTTTCTTTTTCACATGACTGTATAAAGCAATGACAGTTTGGATGTTTGCGTGATAAACAAATACAATTTTAATGATACTGTAGTATTATTAAAAAAAATACATACTTAAAACAAAATTCAGTTGCTAAGTTAAAAGTGTTATACATTTTCTGTATATGGCATTCTATCAAAGGGGTCTCCATAACAATTTAAAAGAAACACATTTTTTGCCATTTGACAAGAATCTATTAATAAAACAATCTCTTTTGTGTGAAGAAAATCTTTCATCTTTCTGCCATACCATTTTCAGTACCATTTTCATCTGTTTGTGATATAATTTATAACAAAGAAAAGGGGGTCAGTTTTTCAAAGTTTACATGTCTTTGAAGAAAAGTAATAGAATATTATTTCTAAAGAAAAAATATTTAGCTTTAATGTTTTCATCAAGCAAAAAGATTCCTACATAATTGTATCCTTTTGTTATACAAAGAAACTTCCTTTCCCATAAAGGTAGTAGCAATGTCTACTTTTATGTTATGTTCAAAAAAAGGAAATTAATTACGTAATAGTAGCATTTGGAAAAAAAACCTAAAAATTATGATTGGCATTGTGGCAATATTCTAAGTATTATCAGCAATGTCTTTGCACATTTTGGAAAAAAATATTGACCAATAAGAAAGGTCATTTTTATCACAAATGCAAAAAGTAATGTTGGGACTGAATGGCATATCAAATAGTAATTGTAAAGAAAAAAATATTATGTAAAAATGGATTATAAAAATTCCAGATATATTAAACTGACTCAGATGGGCTCTGGGCTGAGTGTTTAGCACTAGTGCAGCCATGCTTGTCCCTTTACTAACCTTGTCAAAATGTGTATGTGGGAACGAATTTATGGAGGATGGGAGTTTTCTCTCTTTTGGTACACAGTATTGCGGAACTGCTTTTGGATAAATAAAGAGACGTTAAAGAGTTACTTTATAGCATGAAAACCCATTTTCAATTAGTTTTAACTATTTATATTGTCCTTTGTCCTGCTTGGGGGGGGGGTCATTTTTGTCTGCATTCTAGAATATGCCTAGTAAAATAATGTTTGACTATATCATTAATACTGCATAAAAACTTAAAGACTGCCGTTGTTTCAGAGTCAGAAGATGGTTTATGTTTGGTGATTCTTAGTACTGACACCTTTTCTTTTTTTAAATGGAATGTTCTTAGAGAAGCATGAATTTATTCAACATTTTGATTATGGTTATTCTCAGGCTTAATACTTTATTGATTTTCAATTAAATCATCCTGAATCATGCAATTATTTTATTCTCTTTTTACAACAACTTCTAGTGGTTTACTTCTTACTCTTCTTTTGCTGTCCTTGCTGCTTGGCAATGTTCCTCTGCTGTAATGAGGTAGATAATAGGCTTTTCTGGGTTTTAGTCCAAAAGAGATTTATGTAAATTTGATCCCAGGAATTCTGTTCATGGGAGCCAGCACAGCCTGTTCTGATGCTCCTTACCCTGTGCTTTCAAGATCAGATCCTTCAATTCAGATGGAATCCATTCTCTCAATTTTCTCCAATAAAGCAGTAGGGAATTGAGGTGATTCCCAATGTAGGATAATCAGGGGTATCTGGCTGCATTGAGCATACGTATAATTAAACATTTCCTGCATAATGAGATTTAGTGATAAAGAAGCCACTAAGGTCCTCTACCTCAAATATTTAGGCAAGCAGGGGCGCATCCAGAACCACTAATGTAATCAGATACTCACATTAACACACACATCAAGACACTAACATAACCAGACAATAAAACATACACCTATGCACACTAACACAACTAGACCTTCAACACTAACACACATCCCCAGACACTCACTAACATGCTCATTCAGGCTAACCCAATTAAACATTTAACACTAACATACACTAACACATGAACACCCAGACACTCACTCACACTAATGATATTACTGCTCAGAATAACCCACATGTCCACAGGCAATCACATTACCACATTAACTGTCCCAATGATCTTCAACACATGCGGTGTAGGGTCTGATTTAAGGACTCTATAAAAGTACCTGTCCATATGCTGCCTCATAACTTCATTATGGTCGTCTGTCTTGTTCTGATAAAACAGTAAATCCCCTTTTTGTCAGTAGGCTTAATCACCATGCCTATTTTGACCTAGTTACCCTAGTTACACCTTTATAGACATTTGTTTCTTTATAGACTTATTGAACCTATTCACTACTTGAACCCAGGGGAGACTCTCTGCCTGCCATTTTACAACATTAGTGAAAATCTGTAGTGATGTGTTTAATACTGGTGGAAAAAGACCTTTTTCTTTTACACTGCCCAATGCTTTACCTTTCTAAAGAAGTGTCGGACATAAAGGGCCCCACAGCAAGATCATCGTTATAAGCCCTTGGTGCTCTTATATGTTGGCATAGAGAACTTTCAAACAAGAAAAAAACAAATTGTAGGTCCACTTATCCCTCCTCTCTACAGGTATAAAATTCAATGCCTTGCTAAGAGCAAACATCTCAACATGTATCAGAGGCACATCTGACAAATTTAGTACCCTTTGACTTTTGTCTGCTTTGTTGTTAACCCACCTGGTTACTGGTGTTTCTAAGGGTTTGGAGACTTGCTTCTAAGTCTTGCTTCTATTAGTGCTTCTTTGTGGTGCCTACTGGAACTTCCAGGAATAAACCCGTGCCCACACACACACATACCTAGACACACATAGACAAACATACACACTAACATAACCCCTACTCCCATGAGGTCATGCAACATGACATTACTTGACCCTTGAACACCTTCTCCTTCTTGAAATTTTAGGCACAAAGAGGTAAGTCCAGGACTCGGATATTACTTTTTTACCTGTACTTGTGAAGCATGCTGCTAGCTTATTCGGAGGGGGCATCCTAAGATTCATCCATGGCTGCAAGAACTCTCTAATCACGGAGGAGGCGCCCCAAATATGAATAGAATCTTCTTGTCAGCATTCCACCTAATGTGGAAAAAAGAAATTGTAAGGCGGCCAATGAAAAAAAGGACAGATTAAAATATGAAATAATTGTCTTGCTGGGTTGACCAGGTGGGTGGGAGGTTGGGTAGTTGGGGGGGATCATTTTGTGACTTCACCCATTGTATTTACTGGTCTCTACCTGAATTGTTGCAATGTTGTCCTTTGGTATCCTCTGAGGGATGTACTTGTGGGGTCATGTTTTTGTTGCTTTTGTTGATTTTTATTTTGTTGTAAACAAAACATGGAAAACTCAATAAAAAGATTTAAAAAAATATATATAAAATAATAAAAGGAAATAGTAAAATACCAAGTGTCAAAAAATGCTGCAAAGAATTCCAACTATCCATCTACCATCTAACTCTGGAAATATACATTTAAAGTTATAAGGTATTTTGTACTACCAACGTAATAATGTCTTTATGAGAACAAGCATACACAAAAAGAAAGGTTGGAATGCAGCACTCCGCAGTAAAATGGTGCACGAGCCAGGGCACCACCAAGTCCCTCAACAAATCCAAAACAAAGAAGCAAAGGCTCAGCACTCAAATGATAAGGTGAGTTTATTTCACACAGGCAACGTTTCGACGCACAGGTCTTTCTCAAGCCTCTTTTCTATTCAGCTGGGAATGTGGGAGGGTTCCACAGTGTAATATGATAAGGTACTTCTTTGGAGAATTTATTAAATTATACATTAGTGATGAGGAACGAGAAGGGAACCGCTGTCTAAAAAGAATCGCTCAGATACTGCAAGAGATGTTATAACGGTGTGGTAAATAGTACAATGTTTGATCTATGATGACCGAGTAATATCTTATTTATGTTGCTAAGTCATGACGGATATTTGTAATACTCTTCTAATCAACTAGCATTATATGAAAGAAATATTGAAAAATCCATTTATTGAAGTTAAAGCAAAAAATTGCCTTTTCACTTGTGTAAGTGATGAGAAAAGCAAAAGTTATTAGATAGAAAGCACATTTCCCAAAAATTATGCACCAATGGATACTCAGATGCGGCAAATATATGCAAAGAATATGCATTCTTCACACATATTTATATCACTGGTTTACCCTTTTTCAAGTTGTCATTTTTGTTGTTCCATCCTTCTTCTTTAATTTAAAAGTAAATGCTTACTTTTCAATACTTTAATTTATGTTTCATATTATTATAAGACATTACCTAAGTAAAGATTGTATAAAAGGTACAGAATTTTATCCTCCATTGATTTGAATAGGGCCCCATAGACTTGAATGTTGTCCACAGACTTGCATGGGGCCCATTCAAGACAAATGAGATGCGTCTTCCAAACACTGGGACTGCTGGTGCATGGGGGTGTACTGTATATACAAGCTCCAGCTTTCATTTTACTATGAGCTGAAAATTAGGTGCAGATTGATTCTTTGTTTTTTTCTTTTTTCTTTTTGTGTTAGACATTTTTCTTTCTTTTTATTTTTTGTATAGCTCATTTCTTTGGGCTGAAAGTGAGGATCCAGGGGTTGCAACCTTTGAGTTTCAACAAGCTTAACAGAGGTTTTCACTGTCCACGCTCATGGGACCCAGAAAGTTTTTAAATTGACCTCATCTTGAATTTCCTTTAGTAGATTTGTGAGTTGGACTTACAAACTCTCACACTCAACCTTTGTTCTTTTTTTCTTTCTTTCTTTCTTTCTTTCTTTCTTTCTTTCCTTTTCCTTGCTGAACATGTGGCTCAGCGATGGAAAATGAAAATTGTAAATACATTTTTTAAAGCTCCTTGAAGGCCACAAAATGTGCTTAACAACAATTCAATCTTCATTTTGTAAAACAGCATAACTTAATTAGTGATTATGTCTTGATAACATACAAATTGCAGGTTCTATTAGCATAATAAATAAATAGCTTTATAGAATTTTCTCTAAAAAGTAATCACATACTTTTCTGGCTTCCATCGTTTGCACAATTTAGCTTTATAACTGTTTTTGTAATCTCATTAAAACCTTGTTCTTGTGTTTATCATTTGTCAGACAGTATTACTATGTGAAGAAAATAGTATGATAATTACTAGTTTATTTTCTTAAAACAAAATTTATAGTTACAATACTAGCATTAGCAAAAGTAACAAAGTTTCACTCCATTACCTGGTGTTTGTAAAAAAAATATTCAATTGATTAAATTGTAAATATTTTATTATCTTTGCTTCCTAAATGTAGACGGTTTAAGTAAACATAACATTCAGTAGCATTTTTCTATAATAACTGTTAGAATGACTTGCTTTTTCCTTGTCTTTTGTTTGTTCATTATTAATCCTTATGGTAGTTATTATTAATCTGTACAGCAGATATTATTACTGCTTCAAAAGTTCCCTCTGTTTAATGAGTATATGTTTCATTAAGGCACTGTTGTTTTGGCAGAGTTAGGATTTTTTTTATTACTTTGAGGAAATGTAGACAATTAGTGGATGCAACTGACAAAAGCGAAAACATAATCATATGTCATACAGAAATAAAAATAATGTCAGAAATAATGCTCAGCATAATCATGCTTAAGGAACAATGATAACAAAACATTTGTATATTAGTTTAAAATTAAATTTATCAGTGTTTTTACTTACATGTAAATACTTTGAAAGCAATTATGTACTAGCTGATGTGCATGTCATTGATATGATAGTAGATGCCCCACCCACTTTCATATCGGTGTCATATTGGATTATGTTATGGTATCCCTGTCCCATAAAAAAATATATTTTTTTAAGATTGAGCTAGTAAAATATTTTTTAAGCCTATTGGGCCTGTTAACTAAAATGTGAAGTGGTCAATCAAGTTAAGGGTTAACTTGATTAACTAGACTCAACTTCAGTCACATACCCCCACATACCCTCACAAAACAATTTTCAGAATCACTAATATATAAATTGTTTGCAGGGGCATGTGAGTGACTGTAAGTTTTTTACATGTTTCAGGCAAGGGCATGCAATTGTAATGTAAACTCACATGTTCTCGTCTAAAAGTTGCAGAAAGAAGTCCATTACAAATAATAATAATAACATAAAAATGATAGTAATAAAACAGAACAGAGGTCCCTGGACTCCATATTGACCAAGGGGAGGGAGATGATTGTCCCCCTCTTACCCTACCTCGCGTACATTGAGGTGGTGGTTAATTAAGGTACCTGGAAGGGGTAAACTGTAAGTTCCCTTTAAAGAGGTAGATTCAATAAGGTTTTAATTCACTTACAAGGTGAAAATCTTTTGGTAACCCCAAAACCTCCAAATATCATTATTTAATATAAACAGATTAAAATAAATGTTTAAAATATTGTTTTGTTAAAACAAAAAAGTTCTAGTTTTTGCATAATATAATCCAGTACTTTCAAACAGCTGCATATCAGCCTTTCAGTGCCAGCATGCTTCCAGCGGACCTATTGTGAGATCAGCAGGCTAGCATTCTGGTAAAACACCAGGATCCTGCCACCATACAGGAATCAGGGATTGTGAGGTGACACCATCCTTAATACCCATTTATTCCAATAAAAGTTAATAAAGTTTAAAAAAAACCCCAACAAATTATTTCATTAAAATACATGTATTTTTTAACTTTTGAAGCAAAAAATGAAACAATGACCTTTTGTTGACTTCCATCACTCTCAGCCAGAATACTGATGAGAGTGATAGAAGTTGTAGATGCACCACAGGTCAGAAGCTTGGCATACCTCAAGGCAATGGCAAGCAAAGAAGCTTTTTTAGGATTTGATAGGATTCGCCAAGATTGGGGCACTTTTATGTAGTGGCGGATTAAGCAATACAGCATATGGTCATATAGCGTGACAAATCACCAGTATTTTGCTCGAGTTATTAAAATATTTGCAATATATTTGGTGGGTGTCCAGTGTTTTCTTGTGTTAATTTCAAATCAGGACATTTTTGTTGGGTCATACATTTTGCTTAAGAATCCCCCCTACCTTTCTGGCCACCTCATGGTGCTCAGATAAAATACGAAGTAGCCATGTCGGAGCTGTGATTAAGGTCCGTACTGAAAAAGTCAATATGAAATGTTCTCTTTTTTTTATATTATTTTTTAAATATCCACTTTTACAAAATGGTAAAAGAACATATAAGCTACTTTTATAAACTTATGTTTGATGTAAATATATTTCAATGTTTATGCCACTTGTGAGAAAAGGGAATACATAATTTATATATTAAATTTTAATTCAAACTTTGAAGTCAGAGATCATAGTATGTAATATTTGCAAATCTAGTTATTTTTAGTTATTCCTCTTCTATATATCAAGTGTAGTATAAAACTTACATCTGTTCAAAGACGGATAGGAAGTGATATATGGAAAATATGTAGTAGGTGTGTAAGATTGGATATGACTTATGTAGCTCCCAGCAGTGACTTAGAAGCTCAACATACAGTAGTTTAGAGGAAGGAAGTGGGGGGCATATCTTATTTTTTTCCATAATAATTGAACATTGAGTAAAAGTCTTAAAACATATGAAAAACCTTCATTGTGAAATACATTTAGAAAAAAATACATTTTACTTTAGCTCCAAATACAGGGAATATTTCCCAGTATTCAGAGCTAAAGTAAAATTGTTAACTGTTCATGTATTTTTATTTTTCAAAATGTCTTTATTACATGAATTTTATCAATACAATTGTATTATATAATCATATAAAGCATTAACATTTACTAAACCATATTTTTTTTGCAAAATTGTTCTATATTTTATCACTTTTAAATAAAGGAAATCCATTTAGATTTTTGTTTTTGTTATATGACGATGTTCCCAGCAAATGTTACGAATAAGGCAAAACATGATTACAGTTTTATTTCTAGGAGGGGTTTGAAAAGTAAACAGCAATGGTATTTCTAATGCTGCTTTCAGTTTTAAGGTATTTTCCCTATGCTAATCTATATCATTGGTCATTTTTTGCTTTGTCACTGAAAGGAGAGTAACACACATTCATTTTGGAAAAATGAAATGGCTTCCTCTGTTACATATATTTTCAATTTTGTATTACTCGTGTTTTAAATAAATAACTAGACTTGGGTGCTGACAGAAATTTTGTGTTCGCTTTCAGGGGATAAAATTTATCCATCTCTGCCTTTGTATTTGATGAAATTCATCCAAAATTTTTGTTTTCGGAAGTCCCATTCGTTCCCCCAATGGAAATAAGAAATAAACACATAGAAGAAGTTCAATAGAGAATTTAAGACCAATGAATGGATGAAAGAGGGCCAAAGGTAGCTTAGAGTTATATGGTTAAGGTTAAGGATAGTAGTGGAGTGGTTAAATGAGCTTATTTAAATTAATTAATTTAATTAATTAAGGATCTTAATTAAAATTAAAACCTTAAAGGGTGTTCGACACTGAGAAATGGCAGGCTGAGGCTCACCAAGTCTCACACAGAATAATCTAAAATGCTCAGATGCAGCACAGCAGTGTCACATAAAGCAGTTACAGTAAAATGAATGGATCCTCTGCCTGCTCTGCTCTTATATAGGCTCTCTTCGTTACTCGTCTGCTTTTTTTTCTTTGAAAGATACAGCACAGCCATTGGACAAGCCCTCAGATATGACAGGAGTGAGCTGATTGGAGAAATGAAGATCAGTTCACTCAGTGTCCCTCCTCTTAGTGCAGGCAAGATTCTCCTCCTTTCAGTGTAGTTAAAATGGACAAAGGAAATTTTTCATATTGCGCACATTTGTTTTTCATTTCTTTGTCCAATGTTCCATTTGTTTGTTATTCAGGCTGAGTAACTTCCAAGAAACATATAGCCACTCAAAGGGTGCTTAGAAGAACACGATCCCCACTAACAGAGTGGGAGGTAGGTTTTTTATGTATTTTATTTTGTTGTAGATGAAAACCCAAAAGGCTACTGAGCACCTAATAAATGGAGTTAGAACAAGGCCCATCTGGCCTGCTGAGGGGCAAAGACTGCATGCAGAGCAAAGATATTCCAGATTTCAGTGGTCCATATACATTGTCATCGGATGTGAAGAACCTTGTAGAAGATTTTTCTTGGTCAGGGTAGGGAGTGGTTGAATGATGTAGGAGAAATTGCAAATTAATTTTTGGTAGAAATTAGCAAAACCAATACATTTTTGAGTATGGGACAGGCTAATCTTTAATGGAAGATATCTTCTTTGGATCTATTTAAATATAGTTGAATGAGTTGAATAATAAATACCAAGAACTCTGCAGACTGCTCCTTGAAAATACATACTTTTTTCTAATTTAGCATACAATTTATATTGCCTGGGATATAGATACAGAAAATCATCTAGATGTATTATTACAAAGGAATCCAAAAGATTAAAAAACATAGTTCAGAAAGTATTGGAAAGTAGCAAGTGTGTTACAAAGGCCAAATTACATCCTCGTGTATTCAAAGTAACCACATCTAGACCTGAAGGCAGTTTTCCATTCATCGCCTTGTTGGATGTGGACAAGATTGTAAGGATCTCTGAGGTCCGATTTAGAGAAAATTGAAGTTGTCTTGACTCTGTCTAGTACTTCAGTGATAAGGGGTAAAATCTGTTCTTGATGACAATTTTAATAAGTTCCCTATAGTTGATACAAACTTCCATCCTTTTTCTTGACTAAGAAAGTGCTGGTTACAGCTGGAAAAGTCATGGAACATACAAAACCTTTCTGAAGATTCTCATCCATATAGTCATTTAGATGGTTGCTCCGACTGGATAAATCTTCCAAAATGGCATACAAGTTCCTGAAAGAAGGTCAGTAGGACATCATAAATCCTATGAGGAGAAAGTTTATCTGCAGCCTGTTTTGCAGAAAACATCCAAAAATTCTTGATACTTTGATGAGAAACCACAGCAATGGAATCAGGAAAACATGCATTTTTGCAGAATCCAGATGATTGTCTGTTGTCTGCTAGATGACAGGGTTATGTTTCTGTAGTCATGAAATGCCCAAAATTAAATGAAAAAAAGGAGAGTGAGCCAGGTCGAAAATAAGAAGTTCATGATGTGTCGGTCCAATGGTAACCTGGAGAGAAATAGATTCCTGGATTACAGTCACTTTTACACTTTTCTTGTTGTCCATTTGTACTTTTTTTTTGCTAAAATGAATAAGCTTTTCTACAAATATATTTTATATGGCCAGCTGTGATGATTTTCATTTTATTTTTACATTCCTACAAGTAATGTATGGTTATTCCAAATACCAAATATTTGAATTGAGAAAACCTTTTTTTTCACCCAACAAGGAAAAATCCCAGAGGCATTCCAAATCCATTTAAATAAAGTTCATGTTAGCCACTGATTCACATGTTGGTTTCAAAAACAAACATTTTCATTATATTAACTTTAGTACTAAAGGAGACACTCCCTTGGTTGTTAAATGGTTAATTTGCTATATTTGATCAGTCCATGTCTGCTGTATAACTAAAACATTTTCTACAATGAAAGCAGTGCATACAGTCATGTTAGTATCATAAAGGAATTCGTATTAAAGTTTTTGAAAATGTAATACTGTGTAATAATTTATAATGTGAGTTCTGACAGACTCCAGTTAGTTACCAAACCATCTGTCCAAAGAATAAGTATAGTGAATTCCAACAATCATGCTATTGTCAGTTTTTATACCTTTTGAATAAGTAGAAGCAAGTTCATGGTGGGCTCCTGTTACTTGGTATATTTCCAATTTCACCTTTTCCTGATACACCAATAGGTATATATAAATATAATTACCTTTCACTTATTTTATTTAAATGTCATTTTATAAAAGCATATTGCATGGTTTAATAATCCTACTTTAACAAACTGAATGTCAGAAAAAGCAAACTGCAGAAAATGCAAAAATAAAGCAAGGGTGAAAAATATGCATTGGATCATGTTAGATCTCAATCACAAGGCTTCTGTGTACAACTGGTCTTTTGTGAGAGATTAAAAAATGCAAAATTGTCAAGCGGCCAGAAAAAAAGTGCTGCTGGTCTGATGAGTGATCAATTGACAGCTCCACCACATACAAAATTGTATATTTTTTAGTGATCACATTGTGAAACAGTGGAGAAAGATACCATGTATCTGCAGACATAACAGATTACATATTTGAGTGTCTTCCCATGAGCACCGTGTTTTATGTTAGATAGCAAGGTAGGCACCAGCCTAGGGCACAAATCTATGTGGGGCGCCCCCATGCAGATCCCCTGGAGGAGCAAGACTGGCCCTTACTGCTCCTTTGCGTTACGTGACCCTCACAGGCAGAGGCTTCCTGAGGTAAGTGAACTGTGTGTTTGTGTCTGTCTTGGTATGTATGTTCGTGTCTATCTGCCAAGGTATGCATGTTAGTGGCTGTTTGTCTGGGTATGTATGTTAGTGTTTGCCTGGGCATGCACGTGTGTGTCTAGCTATGTAGTATGTTAGTGTAGTATGTTTCTGCCTGGATATGTTAATGTGTCTCTGGGTATGCAAGTGTGTGCCTTGTTATGTATGGAAGTATCTGCCTGGGTATGTAAGTGTGTGTGTCTGTAGGTTTGTGTCTGCCTGGGTATGTATGTGTTAGGGACCAGGAACCAGACAGAATGTATGATGCAAAACACCTTTATAAATAAAAATATATCATGATCCAAAATTGTAAACAAAGAGACTAACCAGAGTCAGTAGTCCGAGCAAGTAATCAGACGAGCCAGGGTCAGGAGATCAGCAAAGTCAGAATCAAAGCCAGTAGTCAGGAGCCAGAAGGGAAGTCAGCCAGGTCATATACAGGAATATACTGAATAGCAGGAAATGCACTTGGTATCTGGAAACAACACAAGGATAATAAGGTAAGGAAAAGGGGCTGTAAAAGGTGAGTAACCATGGCAAATGAGAAAGAAAGGAGTTAGTTGTTATCAAATAGCTGAGTAACCCTGACCCAGGGAAGGAAAGGCTGCTTGTTTATCAACAGGTGAGTAACCCTGACTGTCTGGGTATAGATGTGTGTCTGCCTGGGTATGTATGTGTGTCTGGATATTTTAGTGTGTGTCTGGGTATGTATGTTAATGTGTGTGCATGTGTGTTAGTGTTGATTGTGTGTGTTAGTGCTGAGTGTCTAGTTGAGTGGCGTGAGTGTCAGTGTACATGCATTAGTGTGGATGGCGAGTGTCTGGATGTGTGTGTTTGGTTGTGTGTAAGTGTGAGTGCCGCTCTCGAGGTCACACTCTGGATCTGCCCCTGGCTCAGCAGTGAAGGCGCTGGGAGATAATTGATGAGGGGAGAGATGATGAGAAGGAGGAGCGATGTGGACAAAGGGGAGAGATAAAGTGAAAATAGATAGAAGAGAGGGACAGTAGGGGTTAATGAAAAAGGGAGAGATAAAGAGGGACAGGAGGAGAGATAACAAGAAATTGGAGATATGAGATACAAAAAGGAGAGATTATGAGAAAGAGGGGATCAAAGAAAAGGGGAAGCGATATAAGAGAAAGGGGTGGTAGGGAGAAAATAAAGAGAAAGATGCAGAGAGATAGAGAAAGGGAAGAGAGAAAAGGGAGAGATAGAATGAAAAGATAAAGAGAAGGAGAGACAATTAGAAGGGATCAAGGAGTAGGGGGGAAACTAAAGAAAATGAGGAGGGGGGAAGGGAGAGATAAAGAGAGATGGTAAGAGATCTGGGTGTTGAGGCAGGTCCTATGAGTGCAATCTTGGTGGTGGGGCCAGTCCTATGTGCATAATCCGGGTACTAGGCCAGTTCTATGGGTGCTAGGCAGTTCTGTGGATGCAATCTGGGTGCTGGGGCAAGTTTTATGTGTGCAATCTGGGTGCTGGGCAGGTCCTGTGTGTTATGTGGGTGCCAGGCCTGACTTTTGCGATCCGTGACCTATGCCAGTAATATAGGTGCCGTCAATGACAAACATACTTGGACCAGCCCCGGCAATGGATGTAACTTACATTGCCCAAACCCCATATGCGGGTGTATGGATGTACATGTGTGTAAATATGCATATGTATGTATGTGTGTGTATATATATATATATATATATATATATATATCATGGTTTCTGCTAATACTAGTTAAATCAAGATGCATGGGAGGTGGCTGGGAATGATAAATATTTGGGAAACCTTTTGTCTTAGTTTAGATAACACTGATATGCGTCATGAAGGGTGTGTGGAAGAAAGACAGGTTTTCTCATGAAATAGATTGAATCAGGTCAGGAGATCTTTGGGTTTTACTGCCCCATGATTGTAAAGACCCCAGGGTGTGGTGTTGGTCAAAGGGAATAACTTCAAAGGGTAACTACAGCAACCACAGGGTCCAATCAGGGATCTCCCCAGTAGACTCAGTTGGGACCCTCTAGTATATCAAGGGACAGGTAGTAAAAGTAAAGGGGAGGAGAGGAGGAGAGAAAGTAAAGAGACAAAGGAGCATCACTAACCTGGAGCTCTCAGGGAAGGTAACTATGAACATGCATGTTTGAATATTGTAAATAGGAACTTATATATATGTATTTGTTGTAAGTGTGTCAATTAATGTGGGGATTATTGTTATTGTACTGTTATTTGTATTGTTTTATATTTGGAACGTTCTAGTAAAAGTTTGTATTGTTATATCATAGCCGCATTGTGGATTCTTTGATATCCTGTTGTTGTTTCCAAAATATTCTGTTGCATTCTGGAAGAAGCGAAAGTTTTCAGTTCAAACCTTAAAAGTTAAAAGAGATAGAACAGGGATTGTTTAACTTAATAAGCCAGTGGGTGGGTTTATCGGTGCATATTTCATAAGTGTATCCATATACCCATTCACCTGGATGTTTCATAAGTGTAGTTATTGTAGCTAGAAAACACATTAGCCTTCAGGAGATATATCCGAATACATATTGTGATTTCATTGATATGTGTTTGGATGTATCTGTTGTTGGATCAGTTGTAATCTTAAACACATAACACATTCATAAGTCTTTTAGATGGTATGCTGTAGATAAAGCATTAATCCATCTGATATTTTAATAACACAATTCCCTAGTTCCCTCAAAAGAAAACTTAACATTGGCGACCACGAAGGGACTGAAAATCTTTTGTATTTTTCCAGGATCAACACCTAGCTTTGTTGTATGACATTGAAGGGTTTTGGAGGGTTTCAGGCTGAAGCAGCCAACCACCAGTAACAGGGTCACTTTGTTGGTTTATGGTTTTAAATATTAAAAGAAGCAGCTGCATTAAGTTTTGAAGGTGGCAAATGTTGGATAATTTCAGATGAGCTAGCGAACACTGAAAAGAGGACAGTAAGACCACTGGATGTTTTGTTTTATTTTTGTTACAAATCCAAAGGTCAAAAGAGCCTGGTTTTTAGTTTTATTTTTGTTTTCAAAAGGTTAAAGAACCTATTTTTTGTTGAAGTTTTGTTTTATTTTTGTTAAAAACCCAAAGGTAAAAGAGCCTGGTTTTTAGTTTTATTTTAAAGGTGAAAGAACCTATTTTTTGTTTTTAAAAGGTGAAAGAACCTATTATTTTTGTTTTATTTTGTTTTGTTGTTTAAAGGTAAAAGCCTATTTTTGTTTTATTTTGATTTTGTTTTCCATAAAGTTAAAATGACTTATGGTTTTGTTTTATTTGGTTTCCATTGGTTAGCCTATAATTTAGTAATTTTGGAGTAATTGATTTGGTTTTATTTTGATCTTAAATTCAGATTTTGTTTTTTATGTCAGTGTAATCTGGTTGAATAATTAGTTTAAAAAATTAGTTTGGCGGTAGCTTTGATTTGAGTAAAATATGGAAGCAGTTTCACAATTAGAAAGTTTTGTTATCAAATATATTGATGAACACAAAAGTTCAGAGTTTGCTTGTGAGACAAAATTACAAAATGATCCTTGGGCCTATGTCCAGGAGCTATTTGATACAGAGGTTACTACCTCAAAGAAATTGAAAAAGAAAAATAAGAAAGGCATGGCAGTGGCTAGTCTCTTTGCTGCATGCCTCGCAATGAAGGGCAGATTAAGTGAGTGTCAGCGAACCCTTCAAGAAGCAAAAAGAGAAAATGAGTTGACACAACAAAAATATGAAGTTGTTAAAAAAGAAATTAATGAATATAAAGTAATGCTAGCAGAGAGCCAGACTGAGCAGAATCGTCTTAAAGACATGCACATCCAGCTCAGTTCTGCGGGGCAAGATAAGTCTATAGACCATGCCCCATGTAGAGAAAGAGAGATTCAGTTGTTAAAATCACTTCTTGTTTTAAAAGAACAAAACATGATGATTCAGGAATTGAAACATAAGCCATCTGCTCCTACGTGTGCATACGTAATGAATGATTGGGAGGAGCCCTACCCAGACACTTGGGACAATGATTCTACTGAATCAAACAATTGTGTACCAATTGCATTAGGGAAAGTTGTTGACCCGCACAGCAGGGGAGAATGTTCCATATTGATAGAACAACAGAATGTTGAGAATGGGCAGGCTGAGACAATGAAAACCCCTGTCTCCTTCTACAGGAGGAAATGATACAATGTTGGGTTATGACAGTACCGGAAGAACATTATATAATGCACCAATTCATAATCAACCCTTACAACCTTTAGAAGGCCCATACTGCCCAGGGGAAGATAACACTCCCTACAATCCAAAGTGGGTAAAAAGGTCACAGCCTCAAAACAGGTTTTTCTGGGTTAGACTTGAATGGAAAGGAGGAGGAAGGGACTTTTCTCATACCTGGTATCAAAACAAAAGGTATAGAGAACAAAACACTCCTTCCTATTTTAAATTAAAAAAACAATTAAGGGAACTGCAACAGCAAACAGGGCAGGGAAGAACAGATAGTACCCACAATGCAGTTCCATCTTACAAAAAATTAAGAGGACAATTAAAAGAGATGGAATTAAAAACCCAGGACCAGGCAGGTGATTTAAAGGCTTTCCAGCATCACCTGGTCCCAGATAATCAATGACGGGAACAGGCCCCCAAATATGTCGCACCTATAACTCTGGATAGGTGTGGGCACCCTCAAGTATCAGTAGTGATAAGGGGTCATCAGTGCAAAATGATACTTGACACAGGAGCTGCCATTTCCATTTTACATACTAAACATCCTCAAGAATCACCAGTATCATCAGGGGAACCATTATGTACAAGTCTGCTAGGATCTGATTTTTTGGTAACCAATGATTGTATGTTGGATTTGACTAACTTCATGTTGTTACAAAGTTCTCCCAACACAGGTACCAGGACGATGGTAATTCCAGATTCACATGCAATAGCAGCCATCAAACCAAATGATGTTAAATATGATTTGTTAAAACTAACAGAGAGCCATCCAGACAAACAAGTGTTAGAAGCCATTTTAGGAAAACATTCCAAAATGAGGGATCACTTAACCAAATTCTTTTCCCACAAGAATCTTTTGCAAAATGTGGATGATTTACTCCTAGCGACTAGTTATAAACAGCAACGTATACAACTGGATGAACTTCGAGGAATCCTGAAAGAGGCTGGAGTGAAGGGTAACCCTACAAAAGCTCAGATATCACGTGAGTCTGTATCATTTTTAGGAATTTCCATCACATCAGATGGTCGAGCAGTGGCGTCAGACAAGGTAAAATCCATCCTTTGTTTACCTCTACCTGTCAGTGTTCCTACTATAAGATCTTTTCTAAGACTAGTAAACTACTTGATATGTTTTATTATCAATGGCGCAAAAATTTTCACACGTACCTGGAGTATGCAAGATAAAGGCACATTCAACACGTTCACCACATTGGAAACTAAATGTGACTGCTGACTTACTAGCAAAACAGGGAGCACAAGGGGGCGACGTGTGGGAAATGCCAGAAACAAATACTGTGTGCCCACTGTTTGTGCCGTAACTAAGCTAACAATTGTAACACCAGATATATCAGACGTTCAAATGCAGGACCCCGAGATTAAAAAGAAATTGACAAATTAACAGTTTGACCTAAAAGAAAGGAAAATATAGAAAAGATATAGGACATGGTGATCATATGTTTGTCTCTTAAAATTTTTGTTTGTCTCATATACAGGAAGATGAGGGCCGTAGGCATGGTTGCATGTCAACAACCCGTCATAAGAATCAATAAAGACAAAGATCCAGTATTCTGCGATGAGGGAGAAGCAGTCTTCCTCCCTGTCTATGTGGAAGGAACAAGAGATCATAAAATCTCTTGGTAAGGGCCTGCTGACAAGGAGATGGCGTGGACCAATGGAAAGGTTGGGGAAGCTCCGACCTACAAAGATAGAGTCACCGTTTTTCCGAATGGGTCACTGTTGCTCCATGACGCACGCCTTGAGGATACTGGGAAGTGGGCATATTATTTTATCGTGAACCTTGCCTCACAAAGCACAGAGTCTCAGGTCCCTGGAACGATTTATCTCAAGGTATACCCAAGGCAAAGTCATCAACTGTCCCTGCAATGGCGGCAACAACAACCATGGGACATAAAACAAACAGATCCATGGAATGCCCGGTAACACAGGAAGGGTCCACAAGTGGCCTCACGGCTACCTCCATTCCTGGAACTTTGTATAATAATGTAAAATTCATACATGTACCGGTGGTGGTAAATTTGTCCAATTGGGATATGGCGGAATTCGGGTACTTTGAAAGAAGTAATGTGTCTTTGTTTTATTCGTCATTATTAGCCAATTTAGTTTTATCCTATGCACGCAGGACTCAAGATCCCTTCACAGGGCAGGAGGATTTCCCATCTAAAAGGTACTCATAGGCTGAGTGTCACAGTCCCGGGTGCCGACAAGCATGGGCAAGCTAATGCCCGTGCGCGACGGGCACCACGAGGTAGAGACCCCCAGAGACAAGTACTTACCCGATCTCAGCACATCCATGGTTCTTGAGTAGAAGCTGGGGGGCGTGGTCTTGATGGCAGGCTGTAGCTGCATCTGTGATGTCATCCAGTGGGCGGAGCTTAGGTCTGGCACAGGATTTAAAAATCCGGATATCCTCCTCCCAGTTACCCTGTTGTGGTCTTTGCTGTGTGCACCGTGCTGTTTAGTCTCCCGAGTATTTTGACCCTTTGCTTGCCTGACGTCTCTCTTGCCTGCTGATTTTGTTCCGCTACCTTCCCTGATTTGGCTACCGATTTGGCTCGTCTGACTACCCTCTCTGGATTTTGTCCCCGGCTTGTTCGACTACCCTCTCTGGATTTTGACCACGGCTTGTATGACTACCCGATTTTGGTGCTCTGACCCAGCTTTCCTGACTACCGTTTTGGCATCATCTCCACCCTGTGGGATCCTTTACCAGATCCTTCTACGTGTTACCAATACCTTGTTAATCCAACTCCGTTCCTATATTACCTACCTCTACCTGGCCTCCTTACTGTTGGGATCCTCTAAATCCTGGGGTGCTGCCGCCGGGGGCTTCTCCTTCAGCAGTAGTACTTTGGGTAGAAAAACTTCTGCGGTAAGTGCCAGTGTGGGGGTGGTCGTGACACTGAGGAGAGTAAGGAGTCTGGAGGGAATAATTGGGATCGACAGCCACGGGACTTTTTGGGTCAGGGATGTCCATTTGGAATAGGGCAGATTTAAAGGCAATACGGGCTCATATCAATAAGTTTGAACAACAAGAAGGAAAGCACGTTTTGAAACCTGTCCTGCAGGGGATCGAGGGTCTTGCAGCAGAGGAAACGTTTACAATATTGAACATGCATGACATAGCAAAACTGTTTTCCAGAACGCAAGTAAAACTGAATGCGGTCATCAGAGAGTTACAGAAAACAAAGAAGGGCGAGCGATTGTATGTACAGCCTATGGGAGCTTTGTTTTGAATAAAATAAGTAATATTATAAGGTATATACACCTCACCCGCTGGTACTGTCCTCTGGGGTACTATAGCAACGGGAACTGTACCCCCTACCGGTAGCAGTGAACCGTAATCTGGGTATTGTCACGCTGCATCCGATTGGAGATGCGCACCCTTGCAGTGGAAGTCATACCAATTGTTCAATTAACAGCTTGTATGTGTCTTTTACCATGTCAATACCAATCTTCAACCCAAGCGAAGATCTGGTCAGCATGCTGGCATCTGTAAGATCTATCGGATATTTGAAGAAGAATATTTACAAGGAAAGATTGAATGTGCCAAAGGGAATTGGAAGGTGCCCAAGCATGCTGCGTTAGTAAAGACAGCCAGTACTTGTGTCGCTGTGATGTATTCAAGAGCATCACTCCAATATGTGGCCTAAGTCAAAGTGAGGTCATAACAGAAGAAGAACAGATAAAGGGCACCAACAATCCGGTTCCAGAACCCAGAACCAAAACCAGGACTGAAACCAGCAAGACAACAAATATAACCAATACTATAACCGGGAACGGATGCCCAATCCAACTGACCAAATGGAGAACACCAACGGTAAAAGTCACATACAACCATGAAGGGCAATATTGTGTGGTGACCAATGTCGGGGGGTATCTCTATGGGGATCAGTGGTGTCCTATACACAGACCAAATTTTTGCTTTACACCTCATGAGTACACTAGCATTGGGGGGGTCGTTATTACACCAATCCCTATCTATAAGAATGATATGTACCTTGACAGTGTACCAGACAATATCCAACCAGGAAGACATGTCCCTGTATTTAACATCCACATAGACCCAATGTCCCTGAATTTACATAAATTATTAGAAAGAAAGGATACCCATCTAATCCAAATAAGCAATAATATAGAGAAGGCAGGAGTGGAGTTGAATGAATTGTTACATGATGGTGATGTGAGCTTGGTTTTAACAAATACTTGGATGGAAGTTGGTTTGCGAGGACTGCTAATAGGACAAGTGGTTGTGTTAATGGTGGTAATCGGTATGGTCATCTATTTAAACAAGGTTTTTAAAATCCAAAGACAGAAGATGCAAATGTTAATTGCATTTAGGCAAAAACAATTATTGTCTAATGTGTGACCATGCATCAAGTTGAATGGTCACAAGGGGGCGACTCTTACACTATAAGCAGGTGTGTGGATATATATGTATATGGACACGTGTATGCGGGTGTATGGATGTACATGTGTGTAAATATGCATATGTATGTATGTGTGTGTGTATATATATATATATATATATATCATGGTTTCTGCTAATACTAGTTAAATCAAGATGCATGGGAGGTGGCCGGGAATGATAAATATTTGGGAAACCTTTTGTCTTAGTTTAGATAACACTGATATGCGTGATGAAGGGTGTGTGGAAGAAAGACAGGTTTTCTCATGAAATAGATTGAATCAGGTCAGGAGATCTTTGGGTTTTACTGCCCCATGATTGTAAAGACCCCAGGGTGTGGTGTTGGCCAAAGGGAATAACTTCAAAGGGTAACTACAGCAACCACAGGGTCCAATCAGGGATCTCCCCAGTAGACTCAGTTGGGACCCTCTAGTATATCAAGGGACAGGTAGTAAAAGTAAAGGGGAGGAGAGGAGGAGAGGAGGAGAGAAAGTAAAGAGACAGAAGGAACATCACTAACCTGGAGCTCTCAGGGAAGGTAACTATGAACATGCATGTTTGAATATTGTAAATAGGAACTTATATATATGTATTTGTTGTAAGTGTGTCAATTAATGTGGGGATTATTGTTATTGTACTGTTATTTGTATTGTTTTATATTTGGAACGTTCTAGTAAAAGTTTGTATTGTTATATCATAGCCGCATTGTGGATTCTTTGATATCCTGTTGTTGTTTCCAAAATATTCTGTTGCATTCTGGAAGAAGCGAAAGTTTTCAGTTCAAACCTTAAAAGTTAGAAGAGATAGAACAGGGATTGTTTAACTTAATAAGCCAGTGGGTGGGTTTATCGGTGCATATTTCATAAGTGTATCCATATACCCATTCACCTGGATAAGTGTAGTTATTGTAGCTAGAAAACACATTAGCCTTCAGGAGATATATCCGAATACATATTGTGATTTCATTGATATGTGTTTGGATGTATCTGTTGTTGGATCAGTTGTAATCTTAAGAACATAACACATTCATAAGTCTTTTAGATGGTATGCTGTAGATAAAGCATTAATCCATCTGATATTTTAATAACACCATTCCCTAGTTCCCTCAAAAGAAAACTTAACAATGGCATACGAGCCCCCTGCTGGTGAACAATAGAGCTGCTCTTATGGACCTTAACTCCTGACAGCGAACCTACGGATTTACACAGCATTGCAGGGGTTAACAGGGAATCCGTAAATTCGCCGTCAGGAGTTAAATGTCCATAAGAGTGACTCTATTGGTTGCCGGTAGGGGCCTCCTCTGCCATAAACCGATGAAGTGCACCTGTACTTCATTGGTTGATAACAGTCGAGCCACCTGCTGGCGACCAATAGAGTCGCTCGTACAGACCTTTAACTCCTAATGGCGAAACTCGCCTGGGGAGACCATTGGCTTCCTTAAAATAACCCAAATTTGACAGGACAGGAATGGAAAAAAATGGGACTGTCATGAGAAATTAGGGACTGTTGACAGGTATGCGGATGGAATTATTAAAAATAAGGGGCTAAAATCTTATTAAAGTTATTTTATTATACTTATTTTTTTTAGCTACATTTGGATACTTACCGAAGTTGACGGGACAAGATGAAAAAATGGGACTTTCGAGAAATTCGGGACTGTTGGAAGGTAAGGCCAGGGCAAATAACAGGAAAGATCAGTGTGAATTGTGTATATGTGTGTTTTATGTTTGGTTGGTTGTGAAACAGAAGGAAAAATAGGAAATGAAAAGAAGGAAAAAGCAAGAGTTCCAAAGAAAAAGTAGATAATTGAAAAATGGAAAAGGTGAATAAGTGGGCAATTGGCGACACGCTCACCTGTTTCACCCCCAGGGCGAAGTGTCCAAACACTGTCAGTCCTTGACATCTGGCAGCGGACTTCCAGAGCTCAAACACTAGGCCCTAGCATAAGCCGGTTACACCGGCAGAGGTAGCAGGCATTGCCACACCACAAACAGACGCATCCACGGGGAGAAAATACCTTTACCATTAGGGACATTTTGGGCATGACATTTAGCCAGGAGGGGAACTGGCAGGAAAAAGACCACCAGCAAAAGCAGCATTGGAAACATAAAAGGTGAATGAGTGGGCAATAGATGACCCGCTCACCTGTTTCACCCCCAGGACATTTGGGAGCGGACTTTCAGTGCTCAAACTCTAGGCCCTAGCATAAGGTGGCTACTCCGGCGGAGGAAGCAGACATTGCCACAGCGCAAACAGACGCAACCGGGGGGGGGGGGGCGACTACCTTTACCACTGGGGAAAATGTACTTTCCAAGCTAAGAGGTGGGTACCCCAACTTGGGCAGATTGAATTTAAGAAAGGCAATCTGCTCCATCAGGTGAGGGGCCACACGCTCACTTTGAACAGTGGTTGGCGGATAGCAGCTGCTGCGCAACCCATAAGAGTGCAGGCCACATACTCTTCTTTTCATCCCAGTAGCTAAGAGGGTCAACATTAGGCGCAGAAGGAACTTCACAGAGGTAAAGTTTGACCATTTCAGCAGCACTACTCTCCTTTCTGCTGCTAGCTCTGTCAGATGGTCCAAATATACTCCCAAGTGCATTTTCCTAAAACGCAGCTCCTCCACTCAGCTGTGTTGTGCTGCTTGCGGCACTTCTGCTGATGCTGCTGCTAGGAGTTGCAGACAACATTATCTCTTCTTCCTCCTGCACCTCTCCCTCTTCGCGAACCAGAATTGTATGGGGCGCAGGTGCATATAAAGGGGAAAAAAGAAACAACACAATATAGTGTAGTATGGACTATGTAAAAGCTTTAATGTTCTTCATATGAAAATCTAAAAAACAAACTTAAAATAGTGCAGTATCTCAGGTAAAATACAGGTGTACCAATAAGAATGCACTCACAATTTTTCATGCACAGAAGTGCATATGTAGCCGTTTGGTATAAAAGTCCACCAAAATGTGAGATGTAATGTAGTCCAATTGAGTCTTTCAATGCGTTTTGCCCCTTGGGCTTCTTCAGGAAATCAATTGGTGAAGATATCAGCAAATATCAGCAATAGTTAGTGATCTGTGTGTGACTCAATTGGAATACATTACATCTCAACTTGTCGTAGACAGTGTATGGGAAGACCTGCCCTCTCTTGCTCGTCCCTCAAAAGTTGGCTAGCCTTAACACTGTGGTGGAAGTGCCCAGCCATCTTCCTACAGCATGACAGAACTATTGCTGCCAAATTACTTCCTTCAGCCATTGCTGCCTTGACTATAAAATGGATGATGTGCGCTGTGCAACAATATGACCATCTTGCAGTGTTTTCACCATGTTTGCACCTCCGTCAGTTACCACAAACCCCACTTCAACATTAGTGCCCACCCAAAGGGAAAACATTTTCTTTATTGCATGCAGAATATTTTCAGAAGTGTGCTATTCATCCATCACTTCTGCATGGAGAAGAAATGATCGGTAGCCTGCTGCAGCAGCTTCCTTAGACACACGGGGCTGCCACCTGTGTGCTGTCAAGGAAAGAGAAGCAATCAATGTCCCTCCTCTTCTTTCAAAAATTGGCGGGCGCGCCGCAAAAACGAAGACGAACACAAAGAAATGAAGATTCTTCGTTTTGTGCGTCTTCATGTACGTTTTTACGCCGCCATGTTTGTTTCTTCGGTATTCGGTTTGAACAACGAAAACGCATGTTCGCCCGAATACTGATGCACAAGTCTAGTTCCCAATGAAGGACTGTGCAAAACCTAAATTGCTGATTTTAAGTATGCCTGTAAGGTCAAAACATGTTCAAATGATAAAATTGCCTTAATTTCAAAATAATTTTTTATTCTATTTTAAGTTTTTTAGTAAGGCATGTGTTTTCTCACATTGATCCCATAATATTACTAATTCCTTAATATTTTTTGTAAAAAAAAAATCTCTTTTCTGATTGTGATGTACTGTCAAATGTTAATACTTAAAATGCTAATTAACTATACTGTTCTTAATAGTGATAGAGAATTTTTACTTAATTTTTAATGAGTTATACTTATAAGGTAAAGCTTTTCCTCATTTTATTGGCTAGAAAAGTAGAGCTTCACAGAAGAAAAACATAAACAGAAGGTTCAGGAGTGCTTTTTGTTTGCTCCATTGTTAATACATTGCTCTGCTAGGTTTACAAATCCTAAATAAATATAAATTAGTGCTCCTTACTTTGCAGTCCATTTGCTTTAGATGTTTGCCTTCAGGGACATGTGTATATGCTACTAATAGCTGCAGCAGAGTGCTTCATTTTCATTCTGACAAAAAAAAAGAGATTGTTACCATGGTTACAGTTTTATTCACTATAGAGAAACTGATGACTGTTGGTGATCCCATCATAAGCAACTTCTGTCAGATTTCTTATCAAGTAGACATATTTTGACAAAGTGAAAGATAAAACCATAATAAAAGAACAGAGTTGGCACTTTGCTTAATGAATCATTTAGCATTAAATGAATTGTGAAGCCACATTTGTAAAACTAACACATTTCAGCTAAATGGCTTAATGCTGAGAGAGAATAAAGTATTTAATAGTTGAATAATGACAGAATTATGTTTATGTGTAACCATTTTTGGCTGTGTATGTGTCAAACTTGCAAGACTCTTCCATGGTCACCACCGTGGTTCTCAAATGGGGTTTCTGAGCCTCTGCGTACATTTGAGAAAATGGTCTTCTTTAACTATTGGTCATGCCTCCACCTGGCTAGTAACCTAGGATATAGGTTATATTCTTCAACCAGTACTCTTTATAATATTATTCACAAAGGAATTAATATGTGTATGTGTATTAATATCAACAGTAGTAGCTAACACACAAAAGAACTCTCTTCAGTCAGTAACCCCACAACCTCCACCTTCCCATTAGCAATTTCAGTAGAATGGTGGTACACGTAGTGAGGCTCTTTACATACAATACATAGCTCATCAGCAACTTCCTTCTGACCGGACATCAGAAGCCTTCTCTGCTTTTGAGTAATGATCAACACACATTGAACACAGAATGTTTCAGTAACAAGGAGCATACTCAAGATATGAGGTCATTTTTTAATAAGGCCCAAAAGTACAGGATCAATTATCAATAGCCCTTACTATTTCTTAACCCCTTCAATCCCCTATAGACGTACCGGGACGTCCAAAAAACGCTTATTATGAAACCCCTATGGACGTCCCCGTACGTCCAGCCTTTCGTGCAGCGTCAGGGACCCCACTGACAGCATGAAAGCCCGTAAGCTGTTACACTGTAAACTGCCCGATCGCGCAATCGCGCAGTTTAAAACGCACGATCAGGCATTCCCTTCCGGGTTGCGTCACTGCTGACGTAACCCGGAAGGTCATCGGAGGACAGGATATCCCCTGCGGGGATATCCTGCCCTCCGATGAGGCACAGAGATGCTGCGATCTCTATGCAGGTCTGTGAGGACCTGCATAGAGATCACAGTGTGATCGGTGCAGGGGGATCGCGGGGAGGGGAGTGAGAAACCATCTCTCTCACTCCCCCTCCCGTCCTGAAAGAGAAAAGCTGGGAAAAAAATTAATTCATTTAAAAAATATTAAATAAATCATTAAAATAATATAAATAATACTAAAAAAAATTATAATGTGAGCTGTGATGTCATTGTGACATCACTGGCATGTTCAGGAGGTCCCTAGGAGGACCTCTAACAATTTCTGTGTAAAAATAATATATATAAAATACAAAAAAAATGTAAAAAAATTAAAAATATATATATAAAAAAAGATAATAAAAAAATTATTAAAAAACCTTACTTCCCATTGCCCTAGCATAACATCTAGCCAGTATAACCCTCCTGCCCCCGTTCACAACCCCCAAACCCGTTAAGCCATAGGCATAAAAATTATACAAAATTGTACACCTTATAGTATGCTCCCTGGTGCTGGGAAAGTCTGGAAAAGCTATATAAATTAGGTATTTCTGAAATCAGGACACCTGAATTGATAAACTTGGAGGGGATTTTCCATCACTTTACCTAATTTTGTGAGGATTCAGAGAATCCAGATTCAGGGAAAATGTAAAAAAAAATTAGTTTATTTTTCTAATCTTCGCTAGTTTTTACTAAATTTCTCATTCTAAATTCTCAGCTAATCATCCAACTATTGTATCAAACGAAAGCGCTATCTCTCCTTGAAAAAACAATATATAGTTTACATGGGTATTCACAGGAAAGGAGAATAATCTCTAAACCGACATACCCCAAAAATGGCAAAATTGCTCCGGGCTTTGAGGTACCAAAAACCCCTGGGATTGAAGGGATTAAACAAAGCAGCTTTGTTTTAGCAAAAGTACTCTGTTTTTTTCTTCTTGCTATTGGCCTTCACGAAGCACCTAGCTATTAATTTCTATCACCCAAAAAGAAAGAACAAATAAATAATTTCAGCCCCAAATTTTGACTTTTATGAGGTCTCTTAACTGAGATTGTTCAGTTTTTGTTTTTCTTACATGTTGGATACAATATATATTTTCTTTAGATACATTTCCGGTATGCTTTTCACTTTGATTTATGATGCACCAGGGTTTTATTTGATTTATATTTTGGACTTTTTCAGGTCTCATCTATCTGAAAAAGAGACATCTGAGGTCCTGAAAGCCTATGTAACTTTTCATCTATTACTATGCTGGCTCCATACTAGCTTCAACTAAAGACTCAATTTTCTCTTGGGCTAATCTGGCCATATTTTGTTTCCTTATCTTATACTGTCTCACAAGGCTTTATTTATTGTGACTAGTAAAAACTAGTACACATTAAATATATTTACAGTGATAACGTGGAATAAAATTAATTCTAATTCTATAATTGAAATGATTGATTAATTTAAATGATAACTTTCCTTACCATATAGTGTAATTTAAGGACATTACATCAGTCAATGCAAATCTTCCCAAATGTACTCTCATTTTATTATGTTTATTGGTGGATTAAACTAAATACATTTCCATCTAATACAAATTCAACATTTGGTTGTTTAGATTTAGAACAAACTCAGGTTTTCATTCTAGGCAGAAATGTTCAATATTACTCTATAATTAAATTCATAAATCACTACTGTCCATTTATATGTTATAGAAAAACATCTACACCATAGAAATAATAGTATAGTATTTCGGTCGTAAAGAATTTCAGTGATATATGACCCTCTTTCAGCCATAAACTTGCACAACAAATTTAATTAGCAACAGTACTCACCTTCAATATGTCTTCTAAGAGCAATTACACTCTTCCAATCCATTAAAATAAAAGGATAGTCTGATCATTATTTTATAAAGGAAATTATCTCCTACAGAGCTGCCTTTACTGTACAAATATGTGGCTCATTTAGTAACTTCATTCTTAAATAAATAATAGAAAGAACTTGTATTGGTTGGAAAAATATACAAACATGGTTCTATATCCATGTTGTAAATTGCTTGTGTACTAGCCATTGTGATGCACAGGAGATGTTATAGGGTAAAATGCCCTTGCAATAAACTTGTGGCACTGACACACATGTGAAATAATTTGCTGAAAGAAAAGTACTTGTGTTTGATTTGGCATACTTTAAGTGTTATGGTTTTCATCTTTGCTTAAATCACTTTAACGAGGGCAAACCATTTTAAATTAAAAAAAACCCACAAATCTTAAAAAAGACAGATATAAATGACAGAAAATAAGTGTTGTAAAAAAATAAATACTTTACCTAAAGATATAAAAATGCCAGAGCCAGCCAAATAACTCAGAATTAGTGGCAAACAAAGTGGCAAACAAAAAAGGTCGCCCACCCAGTGCCACCCTAAACGCCCAAGCTTCAAAGTCTCCCTCACCCTCAAAAATTCATACCTACGCAAAAGTACCCACAGTATTGGTTGCCACCAGCCAGGGGCATAGATATGTGGCTTTGTTAACTTGTGGCACTTGCTTCGTCCTGCCTCATAATTCAAAGCTAGCAAGAGTCACTAAGTGTCCCAGCAGCATTGTGTTTGTAACTACACATCACCCAACAGCTCAAAAAAATGGGCAATTCAAGACCTTCAAATTGGCTTTTGTAAGATGAATCAAATGTGAATCATGGTATTAGTAAACAACTGATCTGGCCAATTGCCAGGTAGTCACTCTTGCTAAGTGACCTCTTCACAACTGGAGATATAGATTTATATTGGAGTTAATCTGGATAGAAACTGCAACAGCATCTCCATTTGGTATCACCAGGTGCTCTGTTTAATTTACAATTTGTTGTCATTGGCCCTAACTTACTATTTTAGTTTCCTCCTCATTACCTTCTCATCTTTTTTTATCATAATTTCACTGCTTTTTCCTCCCCTTACAACAACCCTGGTGCAATTACAAACAATCTGTTTTCAGCCCCTTTCAACTCACCATGCTATACTACTTCAATATACTTGTATAAGTAGTTATTCACTTTCTGACTCATTTTCCCTCATCATCTTAAAATGCAGTAAGGCCACAAAAGCAGGGCCCTATTCTTTGTCTGCACAACTATGTTTTCGTTGGTGGTATTGTGAAACTTAATTTTGTTAAGAAATCTATGTGCTCCATTTATTGTAATAGTGCGATTGAATCTGCTGATGCTTAATATACAGACTGTAACATAATGCTAAACCGTATTTGTTGTGCATAATATGTATCAAGCTA
This sequence comes from Spea hammondii, assembly GCA_029215755.1. NCBI lineage: Eukaryota > Metazoa > Chordata > Amphibia > Anura > Pelobatidae > Spea > Spea hammondii. The sequence continues at coordinate 25,098,712 of JARDYJ010000005.1, forward strand.
AGGAACCAGAATTTTATATTTAATAGCATCTGATCTCTTTCAAATGCTCATCAGATATTCTTACATTAATTATGTATTAGAGGCAACGTCTTGAATAGTTCCATGATAATCAAGAAATCTTGGACAAAATGCTCAAACTGTTATAAACTATGTCATAGGAGCCACAGTCTATGCTTTCAGTTCGAACTGTTATAATATTTAGTCTAGATAAGTCTTAGTCTCTTGGATTGTCATATGCTAACTCAACAAAACAGCTTTCTCTGTGCATAGATAGGAACTGATTTAATGTTAGATATAAATATTTGGCTTTAAAGTTCACAATTTGGAGTACAGATATCATGTGTGATTGTATTTAAACCCCAATGCCAGAAAATGTAATGTTTATTTACATACCTTAGAACTTCCAAGGACTGGTTCCCTTAATCTCCTCCTCTTCCTCGAGAAGTAGAACAGGCCAAGAGAAAGGGTGGAAATAGGTAGGGAGTAGGTGAAACATTGAATAAATGCAAAAGCCAGCTCACCTCCCTATATATTCATCTGCACGGATCCGCACGGACGCGTTTCAAGCGGCACCCCGCTCTTTATCACAGATAAAGAGCGGGGTGCCGCTTGAAACGCGTCAGATTTGGGGTTTCCTGTGCACTAGATGCACAGGTGTGAACTATGCTTTTTAATCATTAAGTAAAATAAAGCTGGAAGTTTTTTTTCAAATGCTGGATCGATCCCTTTGTTTTTTTTTTGAGTAGGTGAAACATGCCTCAAGATTAAACAAAACCCAGAAGCCTGGTAACCAGGTCTAATTTCCAGAGCAAAATAGGAAATCAAGAAAATTCTTTGGTATGTCCACCTATGAAATCTAAGAAACCGATCATTCAGGCTGCAAATGCTTCAAACAACCAAGCAAGATTACTCTACTCTATTCTACGGTTACATAGATCAGATCTCACAAGTACTCTGTAAATAGGATGCTTGGTTTAACACCTCCTCTGTACTACTTGGAAATAGAAATGTACCTATTGCATTAGATTTTTTTATGAAGGGAAGCATTGTAAGTGAAAAGTCTCATAATATTGACAAATTTTAATTGTTACATATATATTGTATACAAAAATAACTGATTACCAGTTTAGCGGAACATCTAATTTGACCATGCAGTTTTTATTTTAATTTCCCTACTGTATTCATTCTGGGTATGTACTGCAAATACACTCTTAAATAAATCATATTGCCAGGCAGAGTTTAACATATACATTGGTAGAAAAGATGACATCAAGGGAAGAGTCTAATATTTTTGACACATTTACCACATTCTAGAAATAATAGTTGTCTTAGGTGTTCTTCAGCACCCACATTATAATGAGTTGTTTACTGTTGTATTTTTTATTACATAAAATGAACTCTGATTTCATAAATGTAACTTGGTTAGCAACACAAAAATATATAAAAAGCCAAGCTATATTTGTTATCTGATGTCATGCCTATTGACTTAATCTACATGGTCTGCATGAATGTCCCACACATACTAGATGACATGGCAGCCTTTCCACAGTTTTTGTTGTATATTTATAGTCAGTAGGGTACCTAGAAATGTGTGCTAAGTAGGTTTTTGTTACGCAAAGCGGAAAAGCAGGAAAACCTATATAAAGTTTTATATGGTATCCTTTCCTGGTTTCCCAGCTTGACTCACAGAGATTTGCAGCAGTTGAAAGGTGCTCTTCCTAGCTGGTCTTTGGGAACTAGCTTCACCTGGATTTATTATAATTATTATAGGGTTCCTGTTGTGTATGAGAAAGGGGCAGATAAGAGTCTTTTTTCTAGGTGCACAGAATGTTTGCTTGGTATGAGTATACCCTTGTGTTCTACAGATCTTGAAAATCCTTTCCATGGACTTCAATGGGCAGGCAAACTTGATTACAAAAATAATTTTTCTCAGAAAGGGCTTTACACCCTGTTCAGACCAGTTGTGTGTATCCATTTGTTCTGTACTGGTACCTCTGTAAGTATCACTGGGTGGCGCTTTAGCATGTGCTGTACCGGCTCAGTTCATACTTTAGAGTGTTCTATCAGCTCAGCCTTTGCTCTACTGACTGGTTCAGTGTGTGCTCTACCAGCTCATTGAACAACACCGAAACCACCAAAACTCGAACTACGTATTTATTTAATGACGATACACCGTTTTCATGTAATTTAATAATTAAATTTATAAATCTTCATTTGCACTATTTCTTAATATTTACAGCACAAATTATCTAGAAAGAGTTGTCGACTTACACCTCTTATTGTTGGATAAGGTTGATATAATGGTTCAATCATGGGAACCAATGTCCCTCTGTTAAGGTGTTCTACATAGAAGTACTGGCAGTCTGATCTATGTTTTAGCCTAAACACCCATGGTACATAAGTTCTAGCCACATGGTTCCTGTTTGTGTTAATTACCACATCTCAATCTTATGACGAAGGGGGGTTAGTACCTCTTAAAGTCCTCCCACCATTGTATTTTCATCGACCGACTGGTAAACCTAGCTCCTTCTATTTGAATTTTAAGTTCTTTAATTCGGCCATTTGACCTCTTGTTTTAACAGATACCATAGCTGTACAAACTTCCCTGCATGTGTGAAACCAGACTTTTATGGTTGCAGGTCAGGTTAGTCACCACGTTTGTTGGCATCTCCAAGATAAACAACAAACAAAAACAAGTTCTTAAATATCATGTAAACTGAGGTTGCAATGAACTTTTTCCATGTCAAGCTATGTAATGGAAAAACACATTACTACTTCTCACTGAGCATGTAGTTTAGTATCCTTTTCTTGGACAGCATAAAATATCTAGTTTTTTCTTGCATGGTAGATCCACAAAAGGTGGCATGGCTCAATATCTGTTGGGTCTTCCAACAGATTATGGGGTCAGAGAAGTGTAGCTGCAGTCTCTTTGTTTAATACTAGATAGAAATAGAAATATTTGGTCAACATCTTATTGGGGGGTCACTTGCCACACAATAACAAATAATAACTGTAACATTGTTTTGAAAGAGCAATAATAACATCAAAATGGCACAATTTCTGTGTAATTCTGTGTAAAGCATGAAGAGTTGGATATATTTTAAATGTGAGGTTTTATCTTTCAAATAACTTGAAATGTCATCCTCATATTTGGCTGTTTGTTTAATCAAAGCACTGCCTCACAGGTACTGATACCTTAGGTCTGTACCACCCCAAACTGTGTTAATTTGAAGTACTTGTAGGATTAACCTTTACCAACAAGCTCTAAATCTCCTATGCCAAACTACCTTTAAAGAGCTGGACTCTTTCCACTTTTTCTCATGTCCAATTAACCTATTATAGAAAAACTATTAGTAGTATTTACAAAAAGGCTTTAAAACATTGTGTCAAACATGTTTCATGACACACTATATGGGAGCTTATAGGTGCTCAAGACTCTAATTGGTGCTTAAGAAAAATAGAGGAAAATTCCTTCAGATAAGGAAGATCCTCTCAGGAAAAGAATCCCTAATTGCAACCAACAACAACTGGAGTTGGCATTTTCACACGCAATGGTTTTGTTCTCGGTTTGATGCAGGGATTGGTGGCTTTTTGAAGAGAGAATATAAATAAAAATTTGTAATTCTCGCATTGTTAGAGATATACTACCAAATAGACTGGTATCTGGATTTAGCCAGTATAATTGTTATAAAAAGTGCACAAAAATATCCTCTGCTCAGAGGGTAATTAAGGATTGAGATTTGGTATTTAATGATAAGATATTTTACCATAATTCTGTAAGAGACTGTAGTGAAGTAATGGCTCTCAACATGTTGTCTGTAAAAAGCTAATAAGTTGAAGATAGCTATTTATTTATTTTTTCGGCTGTTTATAGGTGTTTTGGATGGCTCCTTATACATAAGTTGAACCATTTGGGTGCCATTACTTATAGGAAAGGGGGTGGGGTTCATTAGGGTGGAGAAGGGTATGAGGTTTATGCTTTTCTAAAGAGGATATGGGAGGGGCATGGCTTGGGGTCCTTGTCTTCCTTAGTGTTTTCAATTGATATTTCATCTTACATCTTCATTATCAGGGGAGATTGTGGTATAAATATAACCCCAGCAAAGCTGTAGGAAGGGTGTGCAAAAGGTCAAAGCCGTGATACACATCCTTTGGACAGCCTATCCCCCATTTCTCCAATTGGGGGAGAGGGTTGAGGGGAGCTGAAAGAAAGGAGATACCACAGTCTACTACAATCAGTGCCCGGCTTACTATATAGTTGTGGGTGTTATGCTGAACCACTGTCAGTATCTGGCTCAGTTTATAGTAATAGGAGTTTTATTCTACCACTATCAGTGCCTAGCTTAGTATATAGTGATGGGAGTAATGCTGTCTGTATTTCGTCCAGCATTTAGTGATGGGAGGTATGCTGCCCCACCTTCAATGTCTGGTTCACTATACAATGATAGGAGTCATGCTGTACCACTGTCTGTGTCTGCATCACTTTATAATGATGAGAGTTATGCTGTACCACCATCCAAGTCTGGCTCAGTATAAAGCGATAGGAGTTATGATATACCGCCACCAGTTCTGGGCTCAGTATATAGTGATGGGAGTTATGTTACACCACCTTGTGTGTCTGGGTCACTATATGATAGGAGTAATACTCTATCCCCCTTTAGTTTTTGGATTACAATATAATGATGTGAGTTATGCTGTACCACTGCCAGTGTACGGCTTGCTATGTAATGATGGGAGTTATGCTGTACCACTGTCAGTGTCTGGCTCAGTATATCTTGATGGAATTATAGTGTACCACCATTAGTGCTTGGCTAAGTATATATTGATGTGAGTTATGTTGCACCACCATTAGTGCTTGATTAAGTATATATTGATGGGAGTTATGTTGTACAACCTTCTGTGTCTGGATCACTATATATTCATGAGAATCATGCAGTACATCTTTCAGTGTCTGGCTTACTATGTAATGATGGGAGCTACGTTGTAACATGGTCTGTGTCTGAATCACTATATAATGATGAGAGTTATGCTGTCACTTTAAATGATGGCAGGTGTGTAATGACTTCTATTTAACATGAGTTTTAATGTGATTGGTTAATTCTGAACACAGCCACAGCCCCAGTTATAAGAGGGTGTGCACACTTATGCAACCAGGTTTTTGTGAGTTTTTTTCCCCTCTCAAAGATTTCAGCTTGTTTTGCAATTTCATTCTTCACATTATAGGTCACATGCATGAGGTGAGGGGAAAAGTGAACATTTGTAGTTCATATAGCAATGTAATCATTCCGCTAATTCCAGGCAAGGACAATTAAATTTAAATTGAATGTGCATGCCCACACCTAAACACACAAACTTCAAAGTCAATGCCCTTGCAAACATCTTGCAGATATAATAAACAATGCTTTATTATAAAGTCGACTTTGGATAATTTAGGCCAAGGTCCAGTCCACTTTTCGCCTTCCACACCGTGACACAGATATAAAATGACTTTATTATAATACAAAATACAATATTTGAAAACACATGAAAAACATGAAACAATATGGCAATGCACGTGCAAGCCCTGAAATATAACTATAAAGTGTTAATTGTTAAAAACACCACTTAATAACCGTAAACTACACCGAACCAGCTGACACAGGTGTAAAACCGTAACACTGTAGAGACCACCGGCGTCCCATGCACGGCAGCCCTTGTCGTGACTGAATTCACTCAGGTACAAGCCCAAGGAGTGTCCTGCACTTAGGCCGAGGGTCTGCGCACCATGAGTTAAACCACACCTAAAGGTGGTTAACCCTTGCTCTATGTCAGCCCAAGAACAAACCAAAAGTACCAGAAAATTACCAGAAAAAAGAGGTGAGAGGGAAAACCTTCCCAGGCATGTAACTGAAGTCAAGTTTGTTCAGTTAGGTTAACATTTATGTGAATAGACCCATACATTATACACTTTTAGTAATAATCCTGCTAGCAACATGACCAGCTTAAACTCACTGGCCACTAAAATAGGTACACCTTGCTAGTTCCAGGTTGGACCCCTTTTGCCTTCAAAACTACCTTTATTCCTCGTGGCATACTTTCTACAAGGTGCTGGAAACATTCTTCAGAGATTTTGGTCCATATGGACATGATGGCATCATGCAGTTGCTGCAGATTTGTCAGCTGCTCATCTATAATGCGAATCTCCCATTCCACCACATCCCAAATGTGCTCTATTGGATTGAGATCTGGTGACTGTGGAGGCCATTGGAGTACAGTGAACTCATTGCCATGTACAAGAAACCAGTTTGAGATGATTTGAGCTTTGTGACATGGATGGACATGGTCAGTAACAATACTCAGGTAGGCTGTCTCGTTTAAACGATGCTTAATTGGTACCAAGGGGCCCAAAGTGTGCCAAAAAATGTCCCCCACACCATTACACCACCAGTTTGAACCGTTGATACAAGGCTTTCATGTTGTTTGCGCCTAAGTCTGACCCTGCCATCTGAATGTCGCAGCTGGATTCAAGACTCATCAGACCATGCAACGTTCTTCCAGTTTTCCATTGTCCAATTTTGGTGAGCTTGTGCGAATTATAGCCTCAGTTTCCTGTTCTTAGCTGACAGGAGTGGCACCCGGTGTGCTGGCTGAGCATCACGGGAAGTGCAGACATTAGCTGTGAACTACAATTCCTAGAATTGTCAACCAGCCAAGTGTCAACCATGATGCTGGCCGAGCATCATTGGAAGAGTAGCCCACAGCAGCAGAGATTTTTAATTATTATTACAAAAAGGCTAATGTTAGCCTCCCCCCAGTAGCCTTAAACACTGCCTTTACACACCTGCCCATAAAACACACATATACAAATGCACTGCCCTCACACACAACTGCCCATTAATACGCATATACACATACACTGCCCTTACACACCCTTGCCTTTACACACATATGTACATACACAGACCAGCTTACAAACACCTACACTTCTCTCACACAGACCTACACATTACACTGCCCTTACACACACACTGCCGTTAGACACACCTGCCCATAAACACACATATACATATTGGCACAAGGATCTTGAGAATACAAATGAGGAACCCAGTATGCAGCAATGGCACTGATGAATTGTAGGAATCGTCAGACAAGCCGGGTCAGGAGTGGAGAAGGCAGCGAAGTCAGGGACAGGCACGAGTCAGCAATGGAGATGGTAATCATACAAGCCGGATCAGGAGTGGAGAAGGCAGCAAAGTCGGGGACAGGCACAATTCAGCAACAGAGATGGTAGTCATACAAGCCGGATCAGAAATGGAGAAGGTAGCAAAAGTCAGGGACAGGCACAATTCAGCAACGGAGAGACAATCAGGTAAGTATTCTATGATAGGAACTGCTCAGCCAGAACAATAACCGAGCACTGAATGTCAGTGCTCGGCTTTTGAATCTGCCGCTTCACCCAAGCTCCGCCCCCAATGGATGACGGAACGCTAGTTACGTTACGTTGCCTCCAGGGAGGCATACTATAAGAGAGGGGGTGTGGTTCGCCCCCGTGCGTACCGTCCATCACTTGTGACGAGGATACTGAGGAGGACCTGCCCCGGGTGCCTGCTGGATGCTGGCACCTCGAAGCAAGGTCCCGGAACTGCAGGAGAGGTAAGTTTCGAGTACCCGCTACATATATACACACATACACTCCTTTTACACCCCTTTCTTCCCATATCTTACCATCTTCTCATCATTCATCCTCTATCCTGTCCTGGGAGTGTGGGGTCTGTCATTTCAGACCTCTGCTTTTGTGCTCCCTCACCACTATGCGCCGGCTATTGATGCAGAGCACGGGGATGACGTCACATCCCGGTGCTCAGCATCAATTGCCGGCGGGTAGTGGTTAGGGAACACGGAAGCCAGGGTTTGAAGTGTCTGACCGTGGGTCCCTAATGATGGGCCGGTTGGAGGGGGATTGTGATCTCCCCAACCAATCCTGCAGCTGCTCAATCGGGACTGTCCCGCCTGAATCGGGACAGTTGGGGGGAATGCCCTTATTGGTGTAAGTTATGACTAGAAACCATAGCTTCCAACTTGGGTAAGGTAGTCCCTGCAGCAACGTTTTATTTCCTGAAACATTTGAACAGAATATTGCTCATTATGACTAAAAAATATTGTTCTGAATATTAAACAATCCCTCAATGCCTAATTTTCCACTGTCATTTACTAAAATTCATGAATGTAAGTTGATTTGTGAATTGCACTTCTTAAGGTAGAATTAGATGAAAATGTAAAAGCAATTTTGGATTTTAATGTTTTTCACTTGATTATGTTATTAAAATTAGATCATAAACATAGCTTTACTGTGCTTCATGTCTATTGATGCCCTTGTCACAGTGTGGTATGAAGTGTACATTAAAATAAAGCATAAATATTTAAGTAAAACAGAAAATTCTCCATAATAGTTTCCTCAAATATACCTGGTATTTACATTGTGCTTTTTAAATTCCAAAAATAACTTTTACTTTCATAAACGCCAGTTTATTTTGCCTAACCCTTTTGTTTACAAAATCAGGCTATTACAGTATTTTATCCTAAAGCTAAAAATCTAAGAGCAAATTTTTTAAACACTTAGGGCAATCATGATTCTGTAGAAGCCTTCCGTGTAACCTATTTTACTGACAAACAATTATATTTTAGATTGAAGAGGTGAAATGATTAAGAATATTTGACTTAGTTGCCATGACAGCATGCATTTTTCATCAGGCAGAGTGTAATTACTACAATTTCAATGATGTAAAATCAAGAAAGATGATAACAAACACCAGAACCATGGAGATATTGCCTTTGCAACTAGGTTACCATGACAACAGTGATAATAATCCCAGTGATAGATGTTTTCTCTTGCTCTTTCTATTTTGTTCAGTTATAACATTCTGAGCCAGTTTTTACCACAGCTTTTTATAGTTTATTAGACTGTCAAAATAGTTTATGAGATGTTGTTGCAAAGGAAATGACTGAGTTTCTCCATCCTAATAAAAATGCCAAATACTTGGTTTCCATACTGGTTCAGCATGTATGAAACATTACAATAAAGTATAAGATTATATATATATATATATATATATACTGTATATATATATATATATATATATATATATATATATATATACTGTATATACACACACCCTGGTATTTTTTTTGTTATGTAAAGTAATTTATAGCAACACAACTATGTTTGCTATTATAAAGAATAATATATATTATCACTTTCAGCTCCCTCCTTAACACTATTTCATCATATGTTGTCATGTGAGGGTTCTGGAGAAAGGTCATTTTTACCTGATACCTATTGTATTGTTACACTTGTTACACTGATTTATTGTTTTTTTCATTTATTATGTTGTGCATTAGATTTTTTGAAATTACCATCTGATTAGCAGCCAATTTCATATCTATCATTAACGCTTGACGGTGAGGTCATCATTCGACAGAGATGTATGGGATTGATGTTTACAATAGAAAAGCCTGTTTGATATCATGTTGGATTAAACATTTTATGAATGGGCCCTCATGCTTATTTTTAAATATTTTCTTTTTACATTCAGCAAGTAGTCGCTAACACTCCTGTTAGCAATAAAAAAAAAAAAAACAATTTATATATTTTCTGCATCATTTTTTTAATAAAATACTGAATACTGAGTTACTGAGCTATGCTCTTCAAGACCCATGTGGATAATAATGGATAATTATAGATAATAAAGCTCACCCCAATACTGTCCTTAATGGAGTAAATAAATAATGCAGAAGAAATTATACAAAATCAAAGAATCAACGGAAATCATAAGGAACAAATTAAAGTCCATAGGGATATAAACACTAGATATCAGAATTCATTAGGAAAAAATAATTAGGAAAAAGCCCAAGTCTTAGATCCACGTTATTTTTCATCAAAAGCGCTTTGTCTCTGGCTGAGAAGGACCTACCCTCTGGGGGTGGCAGAATCCCAAAGAGGGCCCACTCTAGCGTTAAATCAAACTGAACGCCCAAAATCCGCACCACGAAGTGATGAACGTCCCTCCAAAACCTCCCAACACTCTGATACACCCAGAAGCCATGAAACAAATCAGCTTCCAGAACACCACATTTAAAACATTGGGAACTACCCCCCAAATCCCAAGGCAATGTAAAGCCATCTATTTTTATAGAAAAATAATAATACATTTAATGGAGGATCTGAGCGTGTATTAAATATTTCATACAAATGCATCCAAGTGAATGCAATGATTGCTAACCATTATATGTCATTTATGAATAAGTTTATCAAAAGAAATTTAGTTCTGTCTGTGTTATTTTTTGGCACCCTTCACAAATTGTAGGTAAGAACTTAATCAGATAGGTATAAGCACCCTCAGCTGATCCGTACAGCAGCATTAGCCATTGCCAGATAATACATCATATTTCTCATTCTCAGTAGCTTATATGAACATGCTCTTATTTGTCTCTATCCACAAATGAAATGAACTGCGTTTGGAGGTTTCATATGTTCAGTGACTCAACACATATACATTTTGCTTAACCACATTTTCTACTTAAGTCGCATGATCAATGTGCTTTAAATTGTTACATCTTAGAGGTAGCATGGCACTGGCCGTGGGCAAAAATGCATTAAAGAATTTATTATGAGACAGATATTGTAGTTTGATTTTGATTTTTTTTTTAGTATAGAAATGTTCAGTGTTATATGATTGTTAATTTATTATTATTATTATAGTCATATGAATAACTTAAGAACAGAAAATGGTATTTAAGAAAAATTGGCCACAAAACAAATACTGAGAATTTAATACAATAACATTTAAGAAGAAAATTCACGAACCTCTATTACACTCCATCTACACAATCTGCTTCTCTGGCAATTAACATTGATATGAAAAAAAGTCAGCAAATAAACCTAAGTAATTCTATTTATAGAAAACCAACCTTATATGTATACCATGGGCAGCCATCTTAAATTTCTGTTCACTGGATCTGCATGATCATATTTCCCTTGCTGTATTAACTTATTATACTAAAAGCTTTGTCACTGACAGAAGCCCTTTAAGCTATTAAGGCCAAAGAAGGCAATAGTACATACAAAAAACATAGTCACTTAAGAACATAATAGGTTATCCGGTGCAATTTTGCATCAGCATGGAGATCCCCAGCAATGCATGTGCCAGCGCCATTGCTGTGATTTGTCATTCCCTTCCTGACACTGCAATTTCCCTCTTTCATATTTAGGTTACCATTACAAATTATATATTAAATAAGTAGGGCTTTCCTTTCAAACTTTCACATTTTTCAACTAAATCAAAAGCAGGATGGATACAATAAGGATGCCAAAATGGTTAACCCAAAAATTTTCAAAATATAGAGAACAGTTTGGTAACCTATAAATATAAAAACTTGACTGTAATTAGACCTAATCTAAAAGTGAACAGACCAGCAACACATGCACCAAAAGGAGTTGGTTATTAAACATATGGAATGAGAAGCCAGAAATATAGCAAATGTGGCAAGTGGCGAAATAAAATATGTAGACATTCTGAATTAAAAACAAACTATCTGGGAATATGGTGCTGCACACATTCATTTTAAGATTGCCATACCATACTCTCAAAACCAGTTCAACATGTTTTTTCTATAAGGCTTCATCAAGGGAAGAACTGTATGTTTTTACATTATATTCATTAAATTTATTCAGTTTTAAATATTTATTTCCCAACTTCCCAAATAAGGCCAGCCCAAGGCCCGGTTCGAGCCCTTTGTAATAGTTCACACCATGTACAAAGTGTCCTGAAAACAGGCTAGTGTATAATTCTGCATACCTGTGTACAAAGTAATATTTCAATGTGTTTTACAGTGGGTGAGTGAGTGAGGGTCTTTCTCTATGTTACATTGGGAGCGTGTCTGTTTGTTACAGTAAGTGAGTGTGTTAGAGTAAACGTGTGTTAGTGTTTGTGTGTAAACATGCTAGTGTCTGTGTGTGCTACGTACATTTCCCACGAGCCAGAAGGCGCCAACTCTTCCCTTCTCTGTGTTGACACCTTTTCTTTCATAATGTTTTCAAAAAAATTGTGTTAAAAAATCAAAACTATGTTTCTGTATGCAATCTTGTGATTGCTTGAATATGTCTTAAAACAAATATAATAAATGTATTTGTATTATATGTTATGTTTAACTGTTGAAAGGTGATCCAAAATACTTTGAACTATAGTATTTCTGTGACAACTGTTAGCTTCTAAATCACATTGTTTTTTATACTAGTTAATATTAAGTTTTTAATCTAAAGAGACTTAATCATATACCCTTAAAGTTTAATTCTACTTTTGGAAGAGATTTTGAACAAACCTGTAAAGCAATATTCAGACTGATAATGTCTATTTTTCAACAGTAAAATCCAACTATTACATTATTATGTTACAGCTACATATATGATAAGGAAAGAAAAAGGGAGATATATCCCAAGCTTTAATACATTGGCCTATTCTTAAACAAAATCATTACATAGCCTTTTTCATACAATGTAGCTTTCAGCAGCTGAACACATACTTGTATTGACATTCCTTTCATATAATTTAAAATGAAACCTTTTATTAGTCCGGAGTTCCCTGGGACTGGAAACAATAGTCGCTCAGGGAGAGTAATTACTTTGGTCCTGTTGTATGGGATATTTAAGCCTTTGATTATTTGCTCAGCACTTTAGTCCTCTAACTCTTCTATGATTAATAATATGAATTACTTTTTACTTTAATTGCATTCAGACAGCTTTGTTATATTTATCTATACATGTATATAATACACATAAAACAACCTCAATATTGTCAAGCCATAATATAATAATTCATTTTGTAATGTTAAATATTTTGAATCATATATTGCTAAATTACAGGCACCCTTCACAGAGCTGCTGGCAAGTTCAGGAGAACTACAGATCAATTCATAGAGTTATTTTTCACAACTAATACCATATCTGTAAAACAAGTTCTGTGACTTTTCCCAAATATTGCTTTCTGCTGTTCAATACTCTAAATAAACCTATGTAATATTGTTTTCGGGGGGGCCCCCACACAGCGCCACCATTTTGGTGGAAGTTGCCAGTGGGCTATGTGGGCCGAGATGCGAATGGAAAAAGAAAATAGCAAATTAAAGGAACATTTAAGCATGAGAGTGAGAGAGTGAATGAGAGTGTGAAAGAATGTGAGTCAATGTGGACCCATATATTTTGCTTTGTTTACATCCAATTTGTGGGAGGTCTGGCCTTGTTTTCAGGGCTTCGCACGAATTGCAGAATTTACCAAAATTTTGTTAATTTGCAATTCATACAAATCCAAATCCACAAGTCTATTAATTACCACACTAATACACTCTAGAGACTTGTAGACTTGTCAGGACCCGGGCGAGCAGGTCTGGTAGGAGTCCATGTGCAGGGGATACGGGGGACTCTGTCTGTACTCCTTTATGCATGGTGACAGAGAGATAGGTACAGACAGAGTAGCAGAACTGGAAAGGACGGGAGCTGAGGCAGAGAGACGGGAGCTGAGGCAGGTACAGGCTCGGGTGCAGGTACAGGTACCGGCTCGAGTGCAGGTACAGGTACCGGCTCGGGTGCAGGTACAGGTACCGGCTCGGGTGCAGGTGCAGGCACAGGCTCGGGTGCAGGTGCAGGCACAGGCTCGGGTGCAGGCACAGGCTCGGGTGCAGGTGCAGGCACAGGCTCGGGTGCAGGTGCAGGCACAGGCTCGGGTGCAGGTGCAGGCACAGGCTCGGGTGCAGGTGCAGGCACAGGCTCGGGTGCAGGTGCAGGCACAGGCTCGGGTGCAGGTGCAGGCACAGGCTCGGGTGCAGGCCCACTGGCAGGTAAGCCCACAGGCAGGTTCAGGCACAAGTACAGGCTCGGGTGCGGGCCCACTGGCAGGTAAGCCCACAGGCAGGTTCAGGCACAGGTACAGGTACAGGTGAGGCCCACTGGCAAGGCGGACGGGAACTGAGGCCCACTGGCAGGGCGGACGGGAACGGAGGCCCACTGGCAGGGCGGACGGGAACGGAGGCCCACTGGCAGGGCGGACGGGAACGGAGTACTACCAGGCCAGGCACGTGTACGGACTTACGCTCGGGTACTGGATCATGCACGAGTACCGGCTCAGGCACGGGTACAGGAACGGGCTCAGGCACGGGTTCAGGCTCAGGCACGGGTTCAGGCTCAGGCACGGGTTCAGGCTCAGGCACGGGTTCAGGCTCAGGCACGGGTTCAGGCTCAGGCACGGGTTCAGGCTCAGGCACGGGCACAGGCTCAGGCACAGGCTCAGGCTCAGGCACAGGCACAGGCACAGGCTCGGGCACGGGCACAGGCACAGGCACAGGCACAGGCACAGGCACAGGCACAGGCACAGGCACAGGCAGCGGCTCAGAGCAAAGGCAGTCCTTTAACATCAATGCCAAGGCCCTGACTGATGGGCAGGGCAGGTCTTATAAAGGCAGGCTTCACTCAGTTCATGAGGCGCAGCTGTACCTGATAATCAGGTTCAGCTCACTCCAGAGGGAGGAGGGTGGCCACTAGTGGTAGCAGATGTATTAGCTTGATGTATGATTCAGCCATGGTTCAGGGAGCAGAGAGTGGACCCTGACAGTACCCCCCCCTCAAGGAGCGTCCTCCGGGCGTTCCTAGGACGGCAGTGGTGTGGCAGTAGCCAATGGTGCTGAAAGCTTTTCTCACACGTAGAGCGTTTTCGAAAACCTGCAGGTCACCTCGACGTACGACAGTCCCATTAGACGCCACCACACATTCTGATGACATGGCCTTAGGTGCGCTGGCCTGGGTGGTATGGGCCTTAGCCGCTGGATGCGCAGAGGCGATGGTTCCGGGAAGCAATTGTCTTGTCCGACTTCTGCATTCGTCAGGGGTTAGGAATTCCCCCTGTACACAGAGTCCCTCTACCTGGCGTTGGATAACACCAGGACTGGACTGGGTGGAGGCTAGAACGTAGGAGGGTGTACCAGACCTCTGATCGCGCAGCAGTTGCTCGTAGCAGTTTAGGTCTTTCCTGTGCACGATTGTCCCATCGGACGCCAGGACGTTACCGGGAGCCCCAAGAGAGTGTCTAGCGGTCTGGGGTTTCCTATGTACCCTTTTGTGAGTGATGGGAGTGGTGATCCCAACCGCACAAACAGCCTTGGTGTCTTTGTTCTCGGGTGAGTATGCCATATCAGCCTCAGACGAAGCATAATCCATGTCAGACCAGTCAGGGTCGTCCGACATGGTCTGGAGATCCTCTGACATGGCTTCAGATGGCGTAGGTTCTCCTGCTGCCGTGACATGAGAAGCCTCTGGTTCACCGGGCTGAGGAAGAGACGGGGTGTGCTCCCGCTGTGACAGGTTGCTGGTGTCATATGCAGGTTCCTGGGCACAGGGTTGGCAGTGTGGGTTGCAGGTGACTTAGCAGGTTTCCACAGACAATACGTGATCCTATGACCGGTCTCACCACAATAATAACACAAGTTGTCCTCTCGCCGTTTTTGTTTCTCTTCTTTGGTGAGAGGCTCACGCTTAACACTCTTCTGTGGTGCTTTCTTGCCTTTGGTCACAGTCATAGGCTTTTGTTTGGTGCTTTCACATTCCAACACAGACCGTACGGATTTACACAGCTGCAAAAGACATTCCGCCAGTAATTCCAGAACTGCAGTCATCCCCGCGGACTCCTTGGTATGGCCTTGGCATTCTGTCAGGACCCGGGCGAGCAGGTCTGGTAGGAGTCCATGTGCATGGGATACGGGGGACTCTGTCTGTACTCCTTTATGCATGGTGACAGAGAGATAGGTACAGACAGAGTAGCAGAACTGGAAAGGACGGGAGCTGAGGCACAGAGACGGGAGCAGAGGAAGGTGCAGGCTCGGGAGCTGAGGCAGAGAGACGGGAGCTGAGGCAGGTACCGGCTCGGGTGCAGGTGCAGGTACCGGCTCGGGTGCAGGTGCAGGTACCGGCTCGGGTGCAGGCGCAGGTACCGGCTCGGGTGCAGGCGCAGGTACCGGCTCGGGTGCAGGCGCAGGTACCGGCTCGGGTGCAGGCGCAGGTACCGGCTCGGGTGCAGGCGCAGGTACCGGCTCGGGTGCAGGCGCAGGTACCGGCTCGGGTGCAGGCGCAGGTACCGGCTCGGGTGCAGGCGCAGGCACAGCCTCGGGTGCAGGCGCAGGCACAGGCTCGGGTGCAGGCGCAGGCACAGGCTCGGGTGCAGGCGCAGGCACAGGCTCGGGTGCAGGCGCAGGCACAGGCTCGGGTGCAGGCGCAGGCACAGGCTCGGGTGCAGGCGCAGGCTCGGCTGCAGGTGCAGGCGCAGGCTCGGCTGCAGGTGCAGGCGCAGGCTCGGCTGCAGGTGCAGGCGCAGGCTCGGCTGCAGATGCAGGCACAGGCTCGGGTGCGGGCCCACTGGCAGGTAAGCCCACAGGCAGGTTCAGGCACAAGTATAGGCTCGGGTGCGGGCCCACTGGCAGGTAAGCCCACAGGCAGGTTCAGGCACAGGTACAGGTACAGGTGAGGCCCACTGGCAGGGCGGCCGGGAACGGAGGCCCACTGGCAGGGCGGACGGGAACGGAGGCCCACTGGCAGGGCGGACGGGAACGGAGTACTACCGGGCTCGGGTACTGGATCATGCATGAGTACCGGCTGAGGCACGGGTACAGGAACGGGCTCAGGCACGGGTTCAGGCTCAGGCACGGGTTCAGGCTCAGGCACGGGTTCGGGTTCAGGTTCAGGTTCGGGCACGGGCACGGGCACAGGCGCAAGCGCAAGCGCAAGCTCAGGTACAGGTACAGGTACAGGTACAGGTACAGGTACAGGTACAGGTACAGGTACAGGTACAGGTACAGGTAGCGGCTCAGAGCAAAGGCAGTCCTTTAACATCAATGCCAAGGCCCTGACTGATGGGCAGGGAAGGTCTTATAAAGGCAGGCTTCACTCAGTTCATGAGGCGCAGCTGTACCTGATAATCAGGTTCAGCTCACTCCAGAGGGAGGAGGGTGGCCACTAGTGGTAGCAGATGTATTAGCTTGATGTATGATTCAGCCATGGTTCAGGGAGCAGAGAGTGGACCCTGACAAGACTATACTTTAAAACACATTTGGCACAGGACATTGCAGTATTGTCAAATTGTAGAAATGTATATACAGGTGAATGTAGTTTTTCAGTATTTGATAATTGTCTTTTTTATTTTAGTATGAGTTGGTTACTTTTTTACTAAAAAAAAAACCATCCATACTTAAGTATCTTTGAACATATACTTACGAAAACAAACCTTTTAATGGGTGTTTTATGCCAAAATTCTTTTAATGGCTAATAAAAAGTTATTTTTTATTTAGTACAAAAAAATTTCAATTTCCATGTCTTCAGCAAAGGAATATATTTTATTAAAGACAAATGGGAAGGCCTGAAACATGGGCTAAAACTGTAATAACATCGGGATCATAAATTGTGTTGAAACTCTAGATCACCAAATACTTGAATCTAACCTTTTGAAAAGATTTGTGAATGCTGACCTTGAAACTCACTCGCATTTTCATGGACTGAGCTTACCGGGCACTGTTAACTCTCAGTGTTTAAAATGAAGATAGATGGTTGTAATAGCTCATACCTCTCTAATGTTGACAGAACATTCTGGTTTACATGCATGATGTGGTGATTACCACAGTAAATAAACAAAAGGGTTGCAAACTGTCCTGATTTCTACAGGATGGTCCCTAACTTAGGGATTTTAGCCCACATTCTACATAACTATAGTAGGGGCAGTTCCAATGTCCTAATTTACTGCTACAAAACAGGCCATCTGAACTGTCCCTTACAAGACAGACATAGAGACCACTGTCATAAGGCAGGAGGTGTTAGCTGATTTACAGCTCCTGTGTTGATAGAAGCAGGCAATCTATCTAGATTTATCAACCTCAAGTCTGCCCTGGAGAGGTAGCTGATCCCACACACACACCTCTATCAAGTCAGGAGGTACACCAAGGACTGCTGTGTGTTTAACAGCAGGCACTGTAGATAACCATACTTTGATAACTATGCTTTGACTAGGGTTGCCACTAGTGCATTTAAGACAGTCTGAGGCTTCATGCAGGATAAGTTAGGTATTTGTGTCTGGGTGCATTTGTGGGTGTTAGTGTGAGTGTCTGGGTGTTTGTTAGCGTCAGCGTGTGTGTGCATTACCGAGTGTGTTAGTGTGAGCGTCTATGTGTGTCTCACTCATTTCTCCTGTCCTCTCATTTTCTTCTGTACTCTGTACTTTCTTGCATCTATTCTTTTTTCTCGTTTTCTCTCATCCTGCCCTTCTCCTGTCATTTTCCTCCTTTCTTCCCTTGTTTACTCTTCCTTTTTCCCTTCTTGTCTTTCTTCCATCTCCTCTCATTTGTCTTTTCTCTCATCATCCTCTTTTTTTCTTGTACTTGTCATCTTCCCTCATTTTCTCTCTTCTGTCATTTCTTTCATCTCCTCTCCTTTTGCTTAATGTTATCTCTTATTTTCTCTTGTCTCCCTCACTCCTCTCAAACTTTTTTGTTGTAAATTATATGTATATTATATGTAAACCACACCCCAGGTCACACATCCAACCAGGAGAAACTCTTCAACATTTGTCCAACATTGTTCAACATAGAAAGAGGTGGAATGCACACCATTGGGGTCATTAGTGTCACACTATGATGTGTATTTATTTGAGTAGTATAGGGTGCGTGTGTTGTTGAGAAAGGTGTGTGTGTGTAGCTAAGTGTGGTGTGTGTGGATGCCCGGCCAGTTCTTTGGAATGTGGTAGGCATGGTATAAATCTCAAGAGTGCAGATCTGCTAGTCCCTCTAGAGCAAGGACCACTCTGGCATATAGGGGGTTAAAAGGCATATCATGGGAGAGAGTGGCATATAGGGGGTTAAAAGGCATTTCTTGAGGCAGACTGGCATATAGGGGGTTAAAAGGCATGTGTTTGCCAGCGAAGAATGCAGGGGTTATGTGAGAGGCACCCTTTTTTTGCAGATAATCTTGGAAAGATTTATGCATTTCTTGCAAGATCTATTGACCAGTGTAAAGTGCTACTTTCTGTTTAGAAATTTTCAACCAATCCAAATACCCAAATTTTGCCATTTAACTGCCCCATTGTTTTGTTTTATCCATCTGCAGAGAAATAGCATGCAGTTCCAATCACATTAAGTTATATGACTCTGTGTCATCAGTATATAAATAAGTAAATAAAAAGGATGGTACAAAGGACAGGGCCCTGGGCTATACCATTCAAAATGTTTGTCCAGGTGGAAAATGGTACATTAGCAGGAACTCTCTGTGGTGTGTCTTCCAACCAATTCACAAAGTACAAATACTTTCTCTCAATCTTATATGTTTTACACAATAACTGATTGTGCAGAAGCATCTTGAGAGAGGAAGTGCAGACAGTGCTAAGCTGTTTTAGGAGGTGAGGGATGTGTGTATTTTACCTATTTGGTGATGGATTTCAAACTTTGTGTGTGAGCGTGTGTGCATAAGTAAGTAATTATTTAAGATCTTCAGTGTTGGAGTGCAAAGCATCAATTGCCCATAAATTAATCTATGTAACCTTAACTACATATAGCAGATGAAGTTGGGGGAAATACAGAGTAGCATACCTAAATGGGGGTACTGCTTCCCCAGCGTGGGAAAACAATTTCCTCACACAGTATGCGGGCGCCCCAGCATTAAGCTGCGGGCCCACGATAGGCAGCTGTCGGGTCACATACATGTCTGCGGGGGCCCAGTACTGCTCGGCCGGCTCCCGGACCAGTGAAATCTGCAAGAGAGGTACGGGGGTGTGGGAGAGTGAATGAGTGAGCCAATGGGTGTGTTTAGAGGCAGAAATAGGACAGGCAGGCTATTTAGGGGGGCAGAGGTGGCACAGACTGGTTGCTAAAGGGGCAGAGGTAGCACAAGTAGGCTGTTTCAGGGGAAGAGTTCGCACAGGCAGGCTGTTTTAGGTGCACAGATGACACAGACAGGCTGTGTCAGGGGCCAAGCTGACAAAGGCAGGCTGTTTCAGGAGCACAGGCAGGCTTTTTTAGGGGCAGCTGTGGTAAAGGCAGTCTGTTTTAGGGGCAGAGGCCTACCACGTTAATTACTTAGTGTATAGTAATGGGAGTTACGCTGTACCACCATTAATGTCTGGCTCCATATATAGTGATGGGAGTTATGCTATACCATATCTGTTCAGTAAATGTAATTTATTTAAACAGATTTAATATATTTCACATTATTTTTGTGTGTGTGTGTGTGGGGGGGTACATATAGAATCCGCTTTGGATGCCAAATAATCTGCTGCTGCAAAATGAGTGAGCGTCTTATTATGAAGTTGTGAGGTATTTAATATGGCGATAGGCCACAAGAGAACTCATAGAGATTCACAAAGAGGCCCCCAAGAGAACCCCAAGGGATTTCCAACTGAAAATATACATACACAGAAGAGTGAGACTAGACAGCACTTAAGTGGCCGGTCCACTGGTGAATCCCTACTGAAAACAGTCTAAATTTCCCATCTCCTTATGTGCGTGAGTCCAAATGTGTACAGAAGTATATTAATGGCCCCTGATTAACCAGCCCTAGGAGAGGCTGAAACTGCCTAGACTGCCCATAGTCTTTAATGGAAGTATTAAAGTTTGTGAGTTACAATTTGAGACTCTTCCTATTTTATAGTCACCATAGAGTAGGCTACTTAATCACAGGCTGTTCTCCATTGAGTCTCACTCTTTTGTGTGGGGGTTTGGCCCCATCCCATTTTACGAAAGAAAGTTTTCATATTCTAAGAAATTATGTCTTTATATGTGGTTAGCATACCTTTTAAATGATTAATGAGCTGTTTTGTTGCTTAAGAAGGCATGCCAATGCTTTTCTACTTCCCTCAGTTGGTGTCTGGCATTGTAAACAAACCACAAATGTTACTCCTTAAAAAGGTAATTCCAAAAATATAATTGGCAAAAATATGGCCAAGTTAATAGAAGCAAGAAAAACATAAATGCACTAGCAATCTTTTTTTATAGGGTTCATGTTTGAGTCTTTACATAAGGTTTTACATAAAGTTTCTTAAAGATTGTTGGTAAAATATCAATCTAGGTTTCCATTTTAGTAGCATCAAGGGGTTTTCTGATATTTTGATAAAGTGGCTTAAATAATCTTTAAGTACATTTTACAGTTTTCGGTGATTATTTATAATAGATTTTTTTTCTATAGACATTTGTGTCATCATTTCAACAAGATTGCCATTTTGAAGTTTAACAGGTAGTTTGTTTAATACTATTTAAAGAACAGTGCTTGGTGCTCCAAATGTTAAAGATCTGGAAAGACACCATATCAGTAGATGTTAAAGGTAGTAATTAGTCTGTGCTTTTTAAATATGTTTTAAAATAATAATTTCCAGTTTATACGAAAGATTTCCAAAATAAACCATCCAATTCTCTGATAATTAACCAGTTGGTGTTATTTTCTACTGAATGTTTAAAAAGACTAGTAAGCTAAATAAAAGGTCATTATTGTCTTTCAAACAATGGAATTATATGAGGAATGTGTACAGTATTGGGTGTTTTGCAAGGATAGTTCAAAGGAAACATGTGGAAGCATGCATATGTGATAACAGGAATAAAAAATTAAAAGAGCAAACTAATTTTATGGTCCTGATTATCAAACGAAAACCTTCACAGCTACATTTAACAAATAAAAATAAGTCCAGGAATAAAGAAACAATTAATATGCTATGGTATTAAAGAGTGTTTTATCAGTGCCAGAATTGATCAAGGCTGTAGATTAGGTTCATACGATTACCTGCTCTGTGCGACTGAAATATAGTCATCAGCCAATAGTCCCAATTTACCTATTACGCTAATTTACGATAACTTAGTGCAGGTTTATGAATTAAGTAGACTATAATGTTTAAACAGTATGTAGATGTGTGAAAGATGGAATGAATACTTAACTATTATTATTATCAAGGAAGACTAAGGATTTTTTAGTTGTATGTGATAAAAACATTTAAATACTTAAAAGGATTTTACATAGCACAGAAAGGATATTTATTTCAAAAGAGAAGTGTTAGAACGAGTGCTCATAATCTAAAACTAGAGGCTTAGATGTAATGTAAGGTCAGAGGCTTAGATGTAATGTAAGGAAATTTTACTTTACTGAGAAGCTGGTGCCTAGAGGTCAACACAGTGAAGGAATTTAAAAATGCAAAGGGTTGGCATATAGGCATATGGTTATCTCGAATAAGGTGAGACTGAATAAGGTTTGAGTCTTTAAAGCATAAAAAACAGGCAGTCTAGATGGGCCAAATGGTTCTTATGTGCCATCAAATTCTATGTTTATTTGTTTAGAATTAAAATTAATTTCTCAAGAACAAAGGGAGAACAAAATGCCTTAGGCTGTTTGCCAGCTTTATACGCAACTAATGTATCCGGTTGAATTTTGTTTCTCAAACTAATGTTTCCTTTTAGCTATAATTGTGTACCAAGATAACATAATTGACCATAGTAATCCAGTTT
Source organism: Spea hammondii (assembly GCA_029215755.1). NCBI lineage: Eukaryota > Metazoa > Chordata > Amphibia > Anura > Pelobatidae > Spea > Spea hammondii. Next base: position 25,121,248 of record JARDYJ010000005.1, read on the forward strand.
TAAAAGAAAAAGAAGTGGATATGGAACCTTGCCTAGTTGACATTGTGTGGTATATGCTCTGAGTATTAAGTAAATGAGCTATCTCAAAGCTATGTTCCTCAAACTTAGGGTAGGAACCCAGTAACGAGTCATGAGATGTCACAAGGTCATACAATGGTTCCCACTTGGCCCTCATTGTACTGAGCACTGTACTATATGTTAACTATAATTGCTTTTACAAAGACTTTATGAGGTAATGGAATCCAAATAATGATAAAAATGTGTTTTGAGCTTGTCCAATATGCCAACAGTTACCTGCCCTTCCTGCAAGCACAGTAATGGGGCCATGCATGAGATATTACTACACTGGATAAAACAAAACAAAAACTAAAGAATGTTGTGCCACTCTGTATAGTATTACATACTTGTTGGTTAACACCAATAGAAAAAAATCTTATGTAAAATGATTTTGCCACAATACTAATTTAAGTACCAATTCCTTTTTAGTCTACTTCAATTATAGGTCAAAAGTAGCTAAACCATTGTAAGCACGGACTTCTATCCTTAACAATTCTGCACCTGTGATTGAGGTAATTGTAACTAAATAAGAGTGGGGTTTATGCAAGATGTCCATTGTTTGCTGTCGAGCAAAAGATTCATTCATTTTATTTTATTTCTGTTTTCTGGATTATTTTCTTATTATTATTATTATTATTATTATTATTTTATTTCTTGGTTGACTTTTATTTGGGCCAAAATTGAGGATCATTGACTTTGTAAAGCACTGCTGGATGTGAGATATCATCATTACTTCTACCTTCTAGGACCGCCAGACTCTAAACAGACTTTTAGAGGTATCCTTATTTAACATTATAGCCCTAAGAGCTGAACTCTTTTTTACCTTAACATGATGTGTATATGAAAGTACATTTCTCAGACATAATTGCTAAATTCAGACTGTTCAAATTCATATTTCACACTTAATCAAAATGTCCTTTCCTGTACAGTTCTTACACTAAAACATACATTTCACAAAACTTATGTATGTTTAGGCTTTTGTTGTGTTTCTATGGATATATGATCTATAATTATATAATGACAGTTTCCAAGAGTGTGAAGAGCATCCCAGAATCATGAGGTAGGTTTAACAGCACAATGATTTGTAAGCCATTAGAATCAAATACAGGTATTGGAAAAAGCAGCCTATATGGGTACAAATGAGAATGTCCGACAAACACATCAAATACAGCATGACAGCCTTAAAATGCATAGTCCTTATTTTGCTTAGACCATACAAAACTACTAGAAACACAATGGTCTCACTTGGTTATTAGTGTATTTCATTTCATTTTTATCTCATTTTTCTCAATTAAATTGACACACTCCATAGTTTTAAAGGACTCCACTCCAAACTCTTCTAAGCAATAAGCATAAAAAGCCATAAAAAGAAAACTTGCCTTTCCATAGTACAGACGTAACATGACTAAAGGAGGAAAAACAGTAATATAAGGTATAGCAATTACATAGTGAGTAGCAAACAGTCCAGACCATATGCTAATTTCCAACAGCCAGTATATCAGAGATGAGAAGATGGAAAAAAGTAAAATGTGGCTACATTTATACCTTCAAATACCCATCCTAGGTCTAGGAGAAAGATGACCTAGTGTACCTGGCTGTCTTACAATGAAGTGTAGGGTGGAATGATTATGCTTGCTCTGCAGAAAGTTGTCGCAATACGTCTGTGCCATCTCTTTATGACACAATTTTTTAGTGTAGTCTTGGTGCATTATTCACAGCCGTTAAAGTGTTTTAAAATTAGCATTTATGTGCTTACAACAGATTCAAAGAGCAAACTGAATAAATGCAATCCTAAGCCATCCTAGTTCTTTTTCTTGAACATGTAATTGAAATGGCCCACATCATTTGACGCAACATTTTTTTTTATGAACTCACCCAAGATGTTGCATTTTACATTTGATTCTAGACAAAATTAAAAGAAATGCTGTTAAATTTTTATTTTTTTACATGATGGAAGGTTCTGGCAGCCATCAAATCTTCCTTATGAGCAAACACTACTGTATACACTTACTGAATAGAAAGGTTAAAGTCCTTAGTGCAGTGTTTAAGTGGCAGAGAGCCCAGTCATGGCATGATACCAACATTATTAGTGACTAGGGTCATAAGCCAAGGGAATAAGTAATGGATATTCCTCTGTCTGTCTCTATGCCCAGATACCTATCTTTGTTAACAATATTTTAATCAATATTTTTATGATGTACAATGTGCTCTTATAAAACATAAAAAATTTTACAGTCCTTCAACTGTCCACGACATAAACTGTAGTAAAGGTGCAGAAATCCAAGGGGTATCTATCTAATCTATCTATCTATCTATCTATCTATCTACAGTGGGGCAAAAAAGTATTTAGTCAGCCACCAATTGTGAAAGTTCTCCCACTTAAAAAGATGAGACAGGCATGTAATTTTCACCATAGGTACACTTCAACTATGAGAGACAGAATGGGGGGAAAGAATACAGGAAATCACATTATAGGATTTCCAATAAATTCATTGGTAAATTTCTCGGTAAAATAAGTATTTGGTCACCTACAAACAAGCAAGATATCTGGCTCTCACAGACCTGTAACATCCTCTTTAAGAGTCTCTTCTGTCCTCCACTCGTTACCTGTATTAATGGCACCTGTTAGAACTTGTTATCAGTATCAAAGACACCTGTCCACAACCTCAAACAGTCACACTCCAAACCCCACTATGGCCAAGACCAAAGAGCTGTCGAAGGACACCAGAAACAAAATTGTAGACCTGCACCAGGCTGGGAAGACTGAATCTGCAATAGGCAAGCAGCTTGGTGTGAAGAAGTCAACTGTGGGAGCAATTATTCGAAAATGGAAGACATACAGGACCACTGATAATCTCCCTCGATCTGGGGCTCCACGCAAGATCTCACCCCGTGGTGTCAAAATGATCACTAGAACGGTGAGCAAAAATCCCAGAACCACACGGGGGGACCTAGTGAATGACCTGCAGAGAGCTGGGACCAAAGTAACAAAGGCTACCATCAGTAACACACTATGCCGCCAGGGACTCAAATCATGCAGTGCCAGACGTGTCCCCCTGTTTAAGCCAGTACATGTCCGGGCCCGTCTGAAGTTTGCTAGAGAGCATTTGGATGATCCAGAAGAGGATTGGGCGAATGTCATATGGTCAGATGAAACGAAGGTAGAACTTTTTGGTAGAAACTCAACTCGTCGTGTTTGGAGGAGAAAGAATGCTGAGTTGCACCATACCTACGGTGAAGCATGGGGGTGGAAACATCATGCTTTGGGGCTGTTTTCTGCAAAGGGACCAGGACGACTGATCCGTGTAAAGGAAAGAATGAATGGGGCCATGTATCGTGAGATTTTGAGTGAAAACCTCCTTCCATCAGCAAGGGCATTGAAGATGAAACGTGGGTGGGTCTTTCAGCATGACAATGATCCCAAACACACCGCCCGGGCAACGAAGGAGTGGCTTCATAAGAAGCATTTCAAGGACCTGGAGTGGCCTAGCCAGTCTCCAGATGTCAAACCCCATAGAAAACCTTTGGAGGGAGTTGAAAGTCCGTGTTGCCCAGCGACAGCCCCAAAACGTCACTGCTCTAGAGGAGATCTGCATAGAGGAATGATCCAAAATACCAGCAACAGTGTGTGAAAACCTTGTGAAGACTTACAGAAAACGTTTGACCTCTGTCATTGCCAACAAAGGGTATATAACAAAGTATTGATATGAACTTTTGTTATTGACCAAATACTTATTTTCCACCATAATTTGCAAATACATTTTTTAAAAATCCTACAATGTGATTTCCTGTATTCTTTCCCCCATTCTGTCTCTCATAGTTGAAGTGTACCTATGGTGAAAATTACAGGCATCTCTCATCTTTTTAAGTGGGAGAACTTGCACAATTGGTGGCTGACTAAATACGTTTTTGCCCCACTGTATCTATATACAGTTTATAGCCATATACTGAACCCATGATTTAAGTATGTAATGGAAGCAAATACTTTCAATTTTAGTAAAATAGTTTAACTTCTTAATGTACACTGTACTTAATAATTATGTATGGTACAAATAATAAATAGGTTTTTTGAAAATGTATAAAAATGCATTACTTTATTTCAGGAACATTTATATGAACAAAAATGTATTTACACAGGCACTGACCTATATTCAACTGCTGAGATACTGAAGGCAAATATACTTTTAATTAGATTAATTCTTCATAACTTATAGGGTCTCAAGAAGTTCCTGTAGAAAGAAAATTAAATAGTCTGTTGAGGTGTATTATTTTTAATATAAATGCATACTTGCTGAAATTATTGAGAAAAACACATTACCAAAAAGACACCCATAATAAATTATATTATGTGTACATTTTAAAGAACGTTTAACTGCACAAAAATGCAAAACCTATGTAAATAAATGTGTAAAGGTATAATGAGTGGGTAATTCTGTCCCTAAATTAGGGGAAATGATTGCACATGATTTCAAGGCACTTATATGCACTAAATTATTTCTACATTGCTAAACCTCTCTATGACAGCATTTTTGAGTCCTGGATTTTGAATAAATTAAACACAACATCTGTTTTTACTCTATGTTGAATTGGTAATGTGGTTAATCATAATTAAAATATTGCCATTTTTTTGGTGGAATTACTTTACATTTATCAACATGTCATATGTCTTCTACCTCTGCATGCCTTTTTGCCTGATCAAAAATAAACTATTAGTTCACACCTTATTTATCCTTAGGTTACAGGTCTTAAGGAAGGCACACATAACTGCATCTTCCTTTCACTATAAGGATATGGCCCACCATAGAGGATAAAGAGTAAAAGCTGTGATCTTTCCAAGGTGGGCTACCGAGAACTCTACATCAATGCGAAGGGCTAGCCACATGTACGGGTGGAGATAGCCATTAGAGTGGTGGTGCTGGCTATGCAAGGGGTTGGGCTAGCTGCGGGCAATGATGGGGTATCCTCCACTGTCTTAAATAGGTTGGGAGTGGTTTGGGTAGGGGAAGGGTGTGGCTAAATGTCATCACCTTGCCAGGAGGCTGATTTCCTAGTTCTACAGGTCAAACTCAGAGAGTTCCCAAATATAGTAATAAAGAGTAACAGCAATCTTCCATAGTAAAGGTAAACTGTAAATGACAATCGAATAGTTGTACATATAATGTGTTAAGGTTTGCATAAGGACACATTGCATTGTGGAGGACCAAGAACATTGTGCTGGAGCATTGTCAAGGACCAGAAAGTAGTGAATCCTGTTGAAGTATTGACATGGATGTTTTCAGCCCATTAAATAAAATATCATGTCGGTATGAACTGTGCTCTGTGAAATGCAGCCTGCAGTCTGGCCCATTTTAATTCTCAACTAGTGAGCCTCTGTAGTGTACAATAATATAATGTATGATATATACAAAGCATGTGTATCCCCTATAATCAATATCTTTATACAATAAATGACAACAAAGTATCCCATCCTCTTTCAATACCATATTGGCCCGATTATAGGCCACACACCCCCACTTTAAGTCTATATAATTGAGGTTTAGTGCAGGGATGTGCAATCTGTACTGCCTGACGCCCTGGACATGCAGTTCTGGGTGCCGGGCAGGTGTTTTGTTTTTTTTTTCTTTTGGCCTGCAGAGTACCTGTATCCTCCTCTCTGACAGCCAGTGAACGTCTGTGCCATATGCGCAGACCACTTCCGCTGCTGTCGGCACTTTCGCGGGGGCTTCTATGATGGACAGCCGGCATAGAAGCCCCGGCAGAAGTGGCGAGCAGCAGCAGAGGTTGTCTACCGGCTGCCCTCGCTAGACACCAGGAAGTCTGGGGATGCATTGGTAAGTCGGGGGGGGGGCATAGTGGCGTATCTGGGGGACAGAGTGGCATATCTGGGGGGCATAAAGCATATCAGGAGGCAGAGTGGCATATCTGGGGGGGCATGAAGCATATCCAGGGAGCACAGTGGCATATCTGGGGAGCAGCGTAGCATATCTGGGGAGCACAGTGGCATATCTAGGGAGCAGAGTGGCATATCTGGGGGTGTAGAGTGGCATATCAGGGGAGCAGAGTGGCATATCTGGGGGGGCATGAAGCATATCTGCGGAGCAGAGTGGTATATCAGGGGACAGAGTAGCATACCTGGGGGCATGAAGCATATCAGGGGAGCAGATTGGCATATCAGGGGAGCACAGTGGCATATCTGGGGGGCAGGGTGGTATATCTAGGGGACAGAGTGGCATATCAGGGGGGGCAGAAGGGCATATCTATAAGTAAGGTGCATTATAAATTAAGGGGGGACCTTAAAATGGCTATTGGCTTTCCAAATTTCTGTTTGTATATAACCTATGCTGACTGTGCTGCATAATAGATACCAAAAAATGTTTAAATACATGTGTTCCTGTTGAAACTGTTTAACCATTCCACTCATGTGTATTATTTCTTTTTTTCAAACTTTAAGGGTGTGGCCTATAATAAGGTGTGGCCTATAATCGAGCCAATACGGCATTTGCCCATTTAATAGTCTTAATACATTCCAGGACATGCCCCTTTTTCATTATGATTCATAGCAACACTTTATAATTACTGTTAGGTGAGCAATTCTTTCACAGTAAAATAATTAAAATTTTATTCTTTTTTTAAAAGGGGTAACAATTTAAAAATACAATATCCATGCTTAAAATTCAATGTATGCTAAGCCTTTAATATACTTTCTAGTACTGCGAAAAGACAAATCTACAACCCAGATTGTATCCTGTTTCTGTTCCCTTATAGTTTAATAGTTTTACCTTTTTATAATTTAAAAGTTAATCTTATCACTCTTCACATGGCTTAGTTTATATGAGATAAAAATCACATAAGTATTGTGGAGTTACTTGCTACATATCCTCCCCATTACATCTGGCAGATTCATTAATCATACTGAGTATTTTACTATTAGAAGTTGCTAAGGCGATGACATCTCATATTTTTTTTCTTTCAGTTGATAAGCATGTATTTTTTTAATAGATAGATAAAATACATTGTCAGTCTTAAAGAGCCTCTAGATATTTTTTTTCTCATCGTCATTTCGAAAATGCCCTCACATTTTGCAATGCAAAACACATAATTTCTTTTTTCCATTTCACTTAACTACAAGATTAAATAAAATACATATGTTTGGATAATGCTAGAGAGGTTTTTTAGAATTAAGTGCCTGTGCACATAAGTCATGTTTTATTTAAAGAAGTACGATCCACTACACATTGAAATAATTAGGTGTGAATGACCCTATTCATGACACACCACCAAATTTTAATTGCTATGTTAAATACAGCACACAAAGAAAATCATTCTTTTTATTTGCATTAAAGTAGAAATTAATCATAACTTTTTGTAATGAGCACGGCAAATATTTATCATTAGAATTTATAAAATATTATAACTAAAGCGTGTTCATTTCTGCAAGAATTGGAAACATATAAAAAAAAATTAGAAAATGCTACTGTTCAAGGGAGCCATTTATTTTCCATAATAAGCACGCATGAAAAGATTTAACAATTTTAGAGTATTTTTGAAAAACCTAATTAATGTAAGCCATTTCTCTTAATCGGTTTAAATCATAGCATATAAATCCATTGTTTCTTTATTAATATTAAAAAATGTGAAATGTCAAATGGAAATGATTATTATCTGAACATTGATTTAAATGTAATCATGGGAATTGTGCTCTGGGGCATTCATTGGATCACAAGGTAAGAGGGGTTCTGGTTAGTTCAATCTATTCTATTCAAGTTCTACCAAATCCTTGTTCTATTTATCTCACTCTATCATCAAGCATAAAATTAGACCCAGCTAACTGCCCCCCACCCTCTTTGCAATGGTTTAAGGACATCTCAGTTGTTCTATAAACTTATTTTTAAGTTGAATGTTTTGAATTCTATGTACATTTACAGTAATTCTTAAATGCCCTTATAAAGCATTGCACGGATTAACTTTATTTACATTAGCTTGGTTTATTCTGGTAAACATCATGTTTAGGAATCATACGTTTTTGGCTTCCTTTAAAGATCGGTTTGGTTCCTGTGGCTTGGGTGATAAAGTGTGGCTTGAGGTGGTAAAGTACACAGTTTAGCTAGTGCTCACTAACAGCAGATGTAAGTGGTTTTTTTACTAAGCTGTCTAAACTTGCAACATCGCTGTATTTTGTGAATCAGGAAGCCAACTTTACTTCCCAGTTAATAAGACGGCTGTGTCTTCCTGCCTCCTCGTACCGGTTCAAAATTGTTTAGAAAGGGCCCTTCCGACCCGGACCGCACCTGGCCCTGTCTAAAATATTTTGAATCAGCACGAAGGACAGGAACGTATCAGGGTCATGGAATGTCATGTGACCCCGCGGTGAAACCGAGGCTGCTCGAACAGTGTGTGAGCAGCTGGATAGCAAGCTGCAGGAGCGGTGAGGGGTAAGTATGTGTCTGCGAGGATGGATGTGTACTTTTGTGTCTGTGAGCATGGATGTGTAATTGTGTGTGAACATGGATGTGTAATTGTGTGTATGTGAGCATGGATGTGTAAGTGGGGTGAAATGGAGTGTGTGTTAGTGAGTATTAGTAAGTGTGTGTAATTTGTATGTTTACATATGTTTTATGTTGGAAGGAGGGGGCAAGGGGCAATGATGGCACAGACTAGCTGTTGAAGTTGGGGGGCCCGAGGGGAATTTTCGCATTAGGGCCCAGGGGTTTCTTGTTACTTCAGTTGAATATAGCATGTAGTATAAATATTTCTGAGATTGTACATGCAACATCATTGTGGGTAACATAATTTACAATGATTCAAATTTTAAAACCTGGATAAAACTAGAATTCAAAACGAATACATTAGGTAAATAAGTCATTGCTCGCAGGCTTACAATCTCTTGTTCCCTAGAACTTCTTTGATATGCGTGTCATAATACTCCTTTGAACAACAAAAATCTGAACAAAATATTTCTCATAATATGTTTAAAAGTCCTGTATAAATATATATATATATATGTATTTCATTTTAGCCTCAAGTCAAGGATTAGTTTCATAACAGAATGACAGATGAAGTTCAGATGACATTTTAAACAATGACATTTAGACAGAACTTGCTTTACTGAGACTTACATTAAAAAATTCAAAGGTCAAAAGGTGATCATGGAATTTAATTTTGAATGCAGTATTACTAACTAAAATAAATACATAACTATGCGAGGTGACATTTTCACTATGATGTAGTCCATCTGGCAAAGACAGAGGTCTTAGTCTAATATGGCAATGAAGTATCTTTTGCAGTAGAATTCATCCTTGTTAAGGATAACTGAAATATCCAGGACTTTGGTTTCTTAATGGCATGCTTTGGTAATCTAGTGATGTAAACTCTTGTGTCATATGATAAATAGGAAAACATTGCCACAATGTTCTGACCTTAACATTGTCCAAATGATTGAAGGCAGAACACAGAACTATCTATAACTCGTACATTATATGCATAATCATCCAATAATGAATGTTATGAGTCATTTGACATTGTGTTGTTAAACATTAAAAACAATTCATTTATATCCATCTATCCACGACTAAGGATACTAGATAAGACAAGTCGTTCTATGTTTCCATCTCTCTGTATGTACTGTATGTCCTTGATCCAATTTTTGTGTTGTCACAAAAACACAGTTTCTATGGTCTGTCCTCATCAGGCTCCTACAGATTGTCTGCTCAGATACAAGATGTAACATTGTACTTTTAATTGATAATAAAGGTTTGAATAACTGATGTCTGAACATATTAGTAATGTCTCCTGAATAGTTCAGTTTTTATATTAGCTCACTATTTTTTCCGCAATACAGTTGTCATCAAAGGTTTGCACACCTTTGGAGAATTGGTAGTATACAGTAAAATACCATTTTTAAAGAAAACATGAATCAGCAGGCAAAACATGTTTCTTTTATTTTTTATGGCATTCATAAGTAGAAGTAGGTTATAACAGAACAGCAGAATCATAAAACAAAACACGACAACAAAGAAATTAAATTTGTCTGTATAGCCTTAGTTCATAATACTGTGTATTGCCCCTTTTAGCATCAAGTGTGCGGTCTTTTGTAATAGTTGTCTATGAGGCCTCAAATTCTTGCAGGTGGTAATGTATCCATTTGTCATGGCAAAATCCCTGCAGGTCATCCAGAGTCTTTAGTCGTCTTGCATGAACAACACGTTTGAGATCTCTCCTGAGTGGCTCGATGATATTAAGGTCAGGAGACTGTGATGGCCACTCCAGAACCTTCACCTTTTTCTGCTGTAACCACTTCAGGGTCAACTTGGCCTTTTAAGAGGGTCCCATGTGCAGCTTTTGTGCTGAAAAATTCAAATCGCATGCCAGTATTTTCTGATAACATGCTGCATTCATCTTCCCATCAATTTTCACAACATTCCCTGTGCTTTTAGAGCTCACCCCCCCCCCAAAACAACAGTGAGCCACCACCATGCTTCACAGTGGGGATGGTATTCTTTTTGCTATAAGCCTTGTTTATCCCTCTTCAAACATAGCGCTTATGGTTGTGGCTATAAAGCTTTATTTTGGTCTCTTCACTCCAAATTATTGTGTCAGAAGCTGTGAGGGGTGTCAAGGTTTTGTCGGGCAAATTGTAACTGGGCTTTTTTGTGGCATTGGTACAGTAAAGGTTTCTTTCTGGTTACTTGACCAGGCAGCTCATTTTTGTTCAAGTATCGTCTTATTGTGCTCCTTGAAACAACCACACCATCTTTTTCTAGAGGTTAGCTGTGGGTTTTTCTTTGTATCAACTTTTGAGCACAACTGTAGGTCAGTACCACAACTGTACGGTTACCTTTTTCCTTTTTTTCCTCTTGATATATTGTAATTCATTATTTTTTATAACGCTCTTAGGGCTGTATTATACTAATATATATATATTTTCCTTTTTATTCTCAGAGGATTTTAAATTAGTCAATGAGAACGTATGCATCCATATACCAGAGTTATATTATGAGGCTCTTTTAGGCAAACAAACGTATACATAGCCATATATTGTTGGATCTAAATAGAACAGAATAAATGTAATACTGGGACGGCTCTAGGGTTCCTGGATTCTAAAGCAACCTACTGCATGCACTTGTTTGCTAAAATCCAGAAAAAAGGGGGGGTTGCACCCCTACCAGCTGAGACAACCTTGAAAATAAGACGAGGGGCATTTGCTCCGAAAAAACCTTGTCTTATATTCGAGCAAATATGGTAATTCTGTCTTTTTGCCATTTATTAGTTGCGCAATTGCTAATATTTGTTTATTTTATTTTTTTCTAAACTTTTTAAACACATTTCCCATGTCATATTTGTTTCTGTGAAGGAAAATCATTATTTTTATATTACACATTATGCTTTTTCCTTTTTCATTGGTGAATATATTTACATCCACAAGAGACTAACAATTTCCCTTAGAGAATTGCGTAATTCTTCTTTTTTGCAGCAAGTTTTTCTACTGTCCCTTTTGTAGTGTTTTTAATGTGTGTTGCACCAATTTCTTTCTTTAAAGGGATATATTTTCACATATTTTAATTCTATTTTACTGTTCTTGGAGAATGCAAAAAGCTTTATAGCCTTGCTAAAATAGTCTAATTAACTTACCTTATATGTAAATATTTCAATTGATTATGGAAGATATTGACATATTTAAGAATGCTCTTATTCATTAGAGTCAGGTTTCACAGTAAAAATGAATGTTATCTTAAAACATAGACAACACAACCAGAGTTTGCCAGAAAACATTACAGAGTGCCATAGTCGAAATATATTGAGATATTTTTTGGACAAAATTTTAAAGAAGATGTAGATCTCCAACACTGCCCGTACCCTATGTCAAGCAATCCCTACCTATGAGGATGCAGAATGTTACCTTTCAACATTATTTTTTTACAGTAGTATTTATGCAACTTCTTATTTTTACCCTTAAACCTATTGTTTCATTAATTTGCTTATGAATTATTTTAATAATATATAATAATTTTTTTAAGTAATTAGATTAATTGGAGGGTAGTAAGATTATTAAATTGCATGGCTAAGTGGGGAATTATAAGGGCTACTTAGTATGGAATTTTGGGGACAAGGTCAGGGATACTTTAGGTAGTAAGTGAATTGTGTGGGTGAGTTGGAAGTCATTAGGTCTAAGCTTAGTTAGTGGGTAATTTAAACGTGAATACATGTAATTTAATTTTAATTTGGTAATAGGCTTGTTTGGATATTAGTAGGTAAGTAATTATGAAGTAAAGTCCTGTATTACCAGTGCTCAGCCTGCTGGAGGTCTGGATAGACCCTCTGGGAACTCTTTTACTAAGTTATTTACAGAATAAGAATTCAGCTTCATGCAAGTTATCTATTAGTAAATTCCCTACCTATTCAAATACATTAACATCTAGAAGGCAGTACCACACAATGTTCTCTTCTACGATGGAGAATTTACTAGAACCAAAAAAAGATGCATACCATTTTGACAATAGAGCTATATTATAATGTCACAGAACACTTTAATTGGTCCATGTATAGCATTTTCAAACTTAACCTTCATAGCCACATATATAATTTACAGAGAATATATCTTCTAGGTTCTTTACCCAATTTTGTAAGCAATTTATAGAAATAAATTTATGGAAAGGTCAACTGAAAAAAGCCCAGAGCATATTTGAAATCAGAAACTGGATACTATATCTGCAGTCCTAATAACGCAATAACTTATTTCGCTATTTGATAGGTTATTATCTTTTTACCCAAGGCAGAAAAGATAGTTCAAATAGGTAGTGAGAAGATGTTGACATTGCTAAGGTTAATGACCCAGTGATTAACAGGACAACACACACTACCAGTCAGATGAATTGTTGTAAATGCATCATTGAACAATGTCACCAACAATCTATACAATGTTCTGCAATATCTTAAAGAATGTCTTTTTGATGTTAAAAATAGGAATTGGGAACATGTCATTAAATTCAAAGTCACTTTGCAACATATTCATGGGCAACGAACACAAAGGATGTAACAAGTTTTTGATCTTTTCATAAATAAAAATAAAAAGCCTACAAAGATTCTGATTCCCCTAAAAAAACTCAGAAAATATCAAAATGTTCCACCCCTGATACTTTTTTAATTTAAATACAGTTCCAATCGTTAATAAATATTACACTTTATTTTTTACAAGACAATTAAAACTTACGTCATTAAAATACAACAGCTATTAAAAAAAAAATAAAAAAAAATAAGGAATAATCCTTGTTAAGTGCCTATGTTAAAAAGACATCATATTTCTCCCATGCCAATTTTGTTTGTTAAGTTATCACCCCACCAATTGGGATTTACTTTCTGAGTTCCTATAAAACTATGCTGGGGATTATGATGTTCTGTGAAATGCATGACTTTTATTGTTAATATTATGGACATGCTCCTCTATCCTAACATGGAGAAGTCTTTTAGTTTAATTAGTTTAGTCTATTGTTTGGCATAAGTGCAACTACATTTTTTTAATAACAGGTGAATGTTAATTTCATTTTAAATTCCTCCTGTCCACTCTGGGACTCAAAAGTGAGTACATGCATTTTCTTTAAATTCATATTAACTAAAGCAGATAAACTTCATATCCATATATCCACATTTAAAAAAAAACAAGATTTTAAGATTTTAAATTAGGAGTTGTAGATTATTCTAAATTTTGGGGGGATAATTCCTTTCAAAGAAGCATCTTTAGCCAATAGATGCAAATGTATTGCCAATCTGTTATAGTACTAAATCTTTTTTTTTTTTACCTCCGATTCACCCCTGAATCTGCTTAAGATCCTTCTCTGGATAATGCCTTTGTATAAAATGTCAATTTCAATATATGGGCTTGTTCTAAATATATAATTGTTATTTGTGGATTTATTTCCTCCAGTATAAACTCCCTTTGGGTAGCACAGTATTCAGATCCGCTGCTCCGCAGCCTTTTGGATGAGGAATAATATTATATAAGTAATTGACCTCTAATATCTGTTGGATAACTCAAGAAATTATTGTACCCCAGGAATTATGGGGAGGCCTGGTGGCTGTTATGAAACCTGGTATTTTGTATTTATAGCCAAATATTGAAATTATTTTTGGTTTAAAATCCCTGTTGTTTTTTCCATTTTTTAAGTACTGCCAATTTGTCTTATTCATATCTAAAGTGGAGTTAATATTAAGAATAGTGATTCCTGAAAAATAAATAGAGAAGGATTCTAATTCCGCTCACCTAAACCTGCTTGCTTTGTTTATGGAGATCATGAAGACAAGTAACCACAACCGGTCTGGCAAAAGCAGTGGCGGAACTACCGGGGTCGCAGGGGTCACGACTGCGACCGGGCCCTGGAGTTCTGCCAGTCAGGGGGGCCCAAGGGGTGCCGAGCGGTTGCTGAAAACGACCGCTCGGCAACTCTTGGGCCCCCCTGACTGACAGAAATCCAGGATGCCTCTGCTCCCCGCTGCTGCCGCCGTCGCGCTGCCCAGAGTGCAGTGTTGGGAGCGTGAGGCGTTTGTCTCGGGTGCCGGCGCTTCACGCTGAGCGCCGGCAAACGCCTCACGCTCCCAACACAGGAGTTGATGGTAAGTGAGGGAGTGGGTAGATCGTGAGAAGGGGCAGGGGTAGGGAGGCAGAGGGTAGATCGTGAGAAGGGGGGGAAGCGAGGGAGAGGGTAGATCGTGAGAAGGGGGGTAGGGAGGGAGAGGGTAGATCTTGAGAAGGGGGGGTAGGGAGGGAGAGGGTAGATCGTGAGAAGGGGGTAGGGAGGGAGAGGGTAGATCGTGAGAAGGGGGTAGGGAGGGAGAGGGTAGATCGTGAGAAGGGGGGTGTGTAGGGAGGGAGAGGGTAGATCGTGAGAAGGGGGGTAAAGAGGGAGAGGGTAGATCGTGAGAAGGGGGGTAGGGAGGGAGAGGGTAGATCTTGAGAAGGGGGGTAGGGAGGGAGAGGGTAGATCGTGAGAAGGGGGTAGGGAGGGAGAGGGTAGATCGTGAGAAGGGGGGTAGGGAGGGAGAGGGTAGATCGTGAGAAGGGGAGGGTAGGGAGGGAGAGGGTAGATCGTGAGAAAGGGGGGGTAGGGAGGGAGAGGGTAGATCGTGAGAAGGGGTAGGGAGGGAGAGGGTAGATCGTGAGAAGGGGGTAGGGAGGGAGAGGGTAGATAGTGAGAAAGGGATAGATGGGTTGGGGGTTGGGGTGGGGGGGCCTTAACAGATTGTCGCACCGGGGCCCTGAGGTTTCTAGTTACACCCCTGGGCAAAAGCACTTCCCTCTAGATCCCAAAGTTTTACTTACAGTGATATCTGTGAGTTGGCTCCTCATCTGCTTGTTTTTAAGATAACTCCAGTAAGAGTAACCAGCTAAGTAGACGCCGCTCTGGGTTTGAGTGTGTGATCAGTATGTATTTCTAGAGGAAATGCTGTATAACATCACTATATATTGGCATTCCAAAGTCTTAATTATACTACAAGCTATTTAGCTACATAAAGTTGAAAATGAATTCATTAAAGAACAAAAGAAGCATCATTATCTTAAAATGGATTTTTAACTTAGATCTGCATCTCTAAATAAGAGTTTTGTTTGGCAGTGACTGGTATCGATATCAAGTCACATTAAAAAAATCTATTTATCATGTCTCTGCAGATTTGTCTCTTAGATGCTGTAATAGGAAATTGGAATGCAAAAAGATAGCATTCAGCTTAGATGCTAATATATATCCAGATGACAACTCCAGTACTATTTCCTTTTTCAAAAACAACAGCAATATTTTTTTATGTTTGAGATTGGATGACTTTTGACTGAAAATTGTTCATTACCCTTGTAGGTATCACAGTGATAAAACTCTTGGCATAAGTAAATTCATCTATTAAAACTTAAATATCTGGTTTGAAAGTAAGGGATTCTTTTAGATCATGGAAATACTGGAAATGTTTCATTATTTTCATTGAATTGGGTGGATATATATTTTTTAAGATTATCTACGATTTTTTAGCATAATTCACTATTATATCACCAGTACTTATTGTATTTGACACCACATTTTTCTTGAATAATGCCCTAAAATATATATATATATATGGCCTAATGTCACATAATCTTATATTTATAGGTTGTGCTTCACCCCTGCTCTGGTGTTTGCATTTCAGTTCTGTTGGCCATTCATTTAGTCTATATACATTACTTATTGCTTACCAAAGGCCCCCTGATCCATCATTAACATTACCCATTGGCTTTAAGCATCTAATTGCAAGTCCACCTTTTAAACATTTATCATCATGGTTTCTAAAATTTTAGAATCCATTTAATTGTCCAATGTCTTTGTTTGAGAAATACAAAGGGTTTGCCCAGGTGAAAACATGAGATGAGGCTAACAGCACATTGTGGCTTCTGATGTAGCCTATGAAGCAACTCCCATGTCAAAGAGCGTTTGGAATCTAACTACTATCAGTCATCTTTACACTTGAAAATCAGAAATGATTAAAGTTCTCATAGAACATACAATTTCCAGTCTTCCAAAATGAATGAATTAGCTTAGCTTTTAAGTAAAAAGCACAGTTCTGTGTTCAGTGAGCTATGAGATGGTATCTTACGTGCTTTCATTTTATTTTCACTTGTGTTGCTACAAATAGATTAGATATACACTCAGAATGTGATTATTGTATCCCTCTCATAGCACTTGTTCATGAATAATTTGGTCTTTCCTTCTCTGAGCTGAAGATAGTTCAGTAGAACTCTGTGAAAAAATGATCCACCCTAGGTAAACAAGTTTTACTACTATATTATTTGATGCACCGTTTTCCCTAACCAAGATATGAATACATTATATATATATATATATATATATATATATATATGATGTCCTGATGAAAGTCTAATAAATAGACTGAAACGTTGATTAAAAAACTGCAGTTTCTGGAGTGATTATTTAAAGAAGTCCCTGGAGTGCCGGTAACTATTTTTGGATGTTTTATGATTTGCTGTTGCAGCTACTTGGCACCGGGCTAAAAAGGTGGTGATTGCTGTGCAATTGTTAATTTTGGACATTATATATATATATATATATATATATGTATGTATAGTCTTTGCAAACACTAAGGGGTCAGCCTCCTATACAGGGATTCTAGACTCTCCCAGGTGAGAGTTTTCTGACATTTCTGGACTTTGTATACATCTGGTGGGAGCAGCACATGGGCAAGTAGTTGATATTGTGTTATTAAAGCTGAATGCTCTTTATAACACTCATTGGTGACTACTCAGTCCTGTTTAACGTGTGCTCATCTAAAAGACTTATATAGAGTAGATACGCCAAAGAAGGATCAAATCTTGGTGCAACTATTTCTTAGAATTCAGGCTGTGTGGTCTACCAGGCAGCTCAGTAGCTTGATAAGGAAGTGCATAAAAAATAGTGGAACACATTTTAAAACAAGGCAAGAATTCAGTGTATACTAGACTTGGGCACCAGGGGGCTCTTCGTCTTCGTCTTCGTGCTCGTCTTCGTCAAAAAAAAATCTTCGGATTCCGCGAATATTCGCCCGTTCCTGTCTTCTCTTCGGGCGAATATTCGTTTTTTCTTCGTTTTTCCCGGTTAAGGGGTTAATACGGGGTTAACGCGTACCGCAGCAGCTCTGGCGCCAGTAGTTTAAATGTGCGTATCAGCAACTCTATTGGTCGCCAGCAGGGGGGCTCCTGCTGGCGACCAATGAGCTCACTACCATATATATAGCTAATATATTCTCGGGAAGAATATTTTTTTTGTATTTAAGTTTATTATACAAAACTGATTATGATAAAACAGACATCAACCTGTTTTAGCAGGAATATATAGATCAGTAATATAGGTACAGATAGACGATAAGCAGTACTGCCACGCAGCGCAGGGCAATACACGTTACAGTACGACTTTTTTTACAGTTTACGGAAAGCTCAGTAGAAGCAGTGTACAATTACATTCCCAGACATGGCACATATGGTTAGCACTTTAGCACTTTAGTGGAACATAACCTGGGGAAGTGGGGGGGGGAGGGGGCCGAGGAGAATGGAGCTAGTCTTCAGCCTCTAGACTGTCCTTGAGAGAGTAGTCTCTCAGCAGGCTGTGGATAAGCCTGCGGCAGTCACGGACTGTGACCTGCTCCCTCCTCAGCACCAGGCGGTTCCTGGCAAACCATAGAGCGTCCTTTACACAGCACATGAGACGCCAAGCATCCTCAATGGCGCTCTCCGTGTGTGTTCCTGGAAAAAGTCCGTAAAGTACTGAATGGTAGGACAGGTACTTTCTCTCGATAGAGTCCTTGAGATCCAGCTCGGGCAGAATATTATGCTACTCAATGTAAAACCAACAGAGGGCTGCATTCTGTCCGAAGATATTTTAGCCATATGTGGCAGTGTGTTCATTTTCTTTTATTAATTATTTAAATAAAATATATTCCCATGATCCGCTAGTCTCCCCGCTGCAACAGTTAAATGTCCACACTCGCGGACATTAATTCTGTCGAACTTGCAAACTCTTTTTTTCTATTTATTTTGGGGTTTTTTTGTATTAAACCATTACACGAAAGGATCATGGGAATATATTTTATTTGAATAAATGCAAATGAGCACACTGCCACATATGGCTAATATATCTTCGGACAGAATGCTGCCCTTATGTTGGTTTTACATTAAGTAGCATTGTTCCATATGCTTGAAATCCAGTTATTTATTATGCTACTTAATGTAAAACCAACAGAGGGCAGCATTCTGTCCGAACATATATGGCTAATACGGTATATGTTTGGAGAGAATGCTGCCCTCTGTTGGTTTTACATTAAGTAGCATAATAACTGGATTTCTTTCATGCATATGGAACAATGCTACTTAATGTAAAACCAACAGAGGGCAGCATTCTGTCCGAACATATACCGTATTAGCCATATATGTTCAGACAGAATGCTGCCCTCTGTTGGTTTTACATTAAGTAGCATAATAAATAACTGGATTTCAAGCATATGGAACAATGCTACTTAATGTAAAACCAACAGAGGGCAGCATTCTGTCCGAACATATATGGCTAATATATGTTCGGACAGAATGCTGCCCTCTGTTGGTTTTACATTAAGTAGCATTGTTCCATATGCTTGAAAGAAATCCAAAGTTATTATGCAACTTAGTGTAAAACCAACAGAGGGCAGCATTCTGTCCGAACATATATTACCCATATGTGGCAGTGTGCTCATTTGCATTTATTAAAATAAAATATATTCCCATGATCCTTCTGTGTAAAAACCCAAAATAAATAGAAAAAAAGAGTTTGCAAGTTCGACAGAAAAGTGCGGACATTTAACTGTTGCAGCGGGGAGACCAGCGGATCATGAGAATATATTTTATTTAAATAATTAATAAATGAAAATGAACACTGCCACATATGGCAAATATATCTTCGGACAGAATGCTGCCCTCTGTTGGTTTTACATTGAGTGGCATAATAACTTATTAAGCTACTCAATGTATCTAACCAACAGAGGGCAGCATTGTGTCTGAAGTTATAATAAGTTATTATGCTAAGTTAAATGTCCGTACCAGCGACTTTGTTGGTCGCTGGCACGGATATTTAACTGACACAGCGGGGAGAACACTGGTGTCCCCACTGTGTCAGTTAAATGTCCGTACCAGCGACTTTGATGGTCGCTGGCACGGACTTTTAACTGTTGCAGCAGGGTCCCAGTTTTTTTTTCTTTATTCTACATAGCAACTAGGGGTAAGGCTCTTTACCCTACGGATTTCTGCTCCCGTTATCCAGCGCAGCATCGCAGGGGTTAACGGGAGCGGAAATCAGGAGTTAAAAAAGCCGTGCAAGTGAGCCTATCGGTCACCTGCAGGGTCTTCCTCTGGCATCAGCCAATGGTTGAAGCCAGAGGAAGACCCTGCAGGTGACCGATAGGCTCACTCGCACTGCCCTGTAACCCCTGACGAAGAACCTGAAGATTTCCGCTTCAGTCAACTCCCGCGATGCCGTGAAGATAAGTTAGGGACCCGGGTGATTAGTAGACAAAGGTGAAGATTCTTCGTGTGTGAGTCTTCGTCTTCGCCTACGTTTTACCGGCACTGTCTTCTCTTCTACATGTCTTCGGAACGAACACGAAAACGCGCTCTTCGTGTTCGTTTTCATGTTTGCCCGAAGACGAATGCACAAGTCTAGTGTATACCCATTCAAAAAAGCATAAATATTGGGGATTATGTCACATTATATGGCTATATATTGCTTAGCCTCCACTATGTCAAAGTTTGGGTCAGTCCTATCTAATTTTTCATAGCTAAATCAGTGCTACTGCTTTTACATTTTAACCCCAAAAGAGACTGTCAAGCAATTTAAAGCCTTCTCTGGACACCATTAATGAGGCACATGTGTGGCAGAAGGGGTTGCTTAACCCTAAGGTTTGGTCAGTACCTGCAAAAATGCAAGAAATATTTAGAAAAAAATAAAAGTATTTAAAAAAAAAATACCAGGGATATATCCATATAATTAAACTGAAAACATTAGGATATGACATTAAGTTGTGATTTTTGCTTGCAAACGCACATGCAAAATAATTCTACAAATGGTAATAGAATATACATTTACCTAGCAATTACAGGATCTAATATTATTTTAAAACACATGACACAAAGTATTACTCAATTTAAATAAGTCTTGCTAACATTAAATTATTATGTATTATGTAGCTGGCAACTATAACCTATGGCATCATTATGTATCACAAGCAGTCAAGCTAAGTGATTTGTTTTAACAAAACATAATTGGACTGTATACAGAAACGTTTAGGCTTCAGTGATTTAATTCTTCAGCTGTACAGATTTAACTTATTGGTGTTTAAAAAAAATCACTAAGTGAAAATGTAGCACAAATCTACATACTAGATGGTTTAGCTATAATTTAGAAAATGCTTTAAAACTTGTACTTTCATTTATTGGAATACATTCCTGGATTAGGTGATATATTCGGCACCACAAATGTAGGACTACTGTTTGATATTTTTCAGTATGGGGGATAGTCATATATTGCCTACCACACCAGGTCCATTATGCTACTTTAATGGAAGATTTGTGTATGTACATAAAAAATTCAAAACCTTCCACTGCAAGTAGGGGACATGACTGCGGCCACCATTGCACTACAGTTTTTTCTAGCAGGCTGGCAGCTAGGGTACAATTTGCCAAGCAAACATTGCATATGTGATTGGCACTAAAAATGTGAAAGGTCAAGACGGTTGCTGGTTGGATACCCTGACTAGCTCCATAGAGAGATATTTTTTTGCAGACAGGTTGCATTCTGAAAGCCTGGACTCCCCTCTGATACTAGAAGTCAGCATACAGTAGCTGGTTCCTGACTGGCAGACACAGAATCATGTTACTTATAAAGGTCATGTGGGGGCAGACAGCCTCCCCTCCATACAATGTAGTGAGTCTAGTTAATTTTTGGTCCTTTGATCATTCCTATGTGAGCTCTAGCCACCCACTGAATCTACATATTCAACCAACATATCACAATATCCGTGACCCAACTTTTCATTTTGGCCCAAGCAAACACTCTGTATTCTCTGGGGCTAATATACATTAGGGAAAACAGGTATTTATTTACTGACTCTGAGATAGGAAGCTTTTTATTTTACCCAATGTTTTTCATAGTTTAAAAAACACTTTTTTTGGGGGGGGGATTAAATACAAGATTGGAGAACATCAATTTACTTTGTCAGCAATACATTTGCTTTGAGAACCAAAGGATGAGCAAGTATAATATGTAGGATTTGTTAATTGCTAATTTTATTCATTTCTAATATATTTATTAATTAGACTCCTAATGTACATGGTGACTACAGAATGTGAGATAAAATTAAGATGAAACATGGAAATGGATGATGTATTTGTGATGCTAAATTATGTCTGATTTTTTTTCCAATGTTCATGTTTTGAGACAAATCATTAAAATACAATTAGGAGTATATGTTATTTAGCACATATTTTAAATATAGCATATAGTTTTATTTTATATATTTTGCACATTTATATTTCAATTTCCTTAAGGGAAGTTTTGGGACAAGATATTTCACTGTACATCTGTACAATGCAAAAACTGAGAAAGTAACAAAAATATAAGCATGGAGAAAACAAACTATGAATTTAGATGAAGTTATGTATTCATTGTGATATGAAATTCCAAATGCCATCAATGCAGTCATATACAGCATTATGTGTTTTATTGATTACAACCTTCTTGTGTTCATAAATAATGTAGGATTATTCATGTGGAAAAAGTACAATGCACATAGTATGTATACAATGTTCCAGTATGTCCTTTCTACGACCTTGATCAAATAATTAGTTTGTAAGTCTTTGGGATAATAATTCATTTTGACAGAATTGTTCTGTTTTATTATTCCATTGTGTTCATTCTACAAACATAACAGGAAAAAATCCTAGCTTCTTTTGTGACATACCAGCCAACACACAAATTCAATAGATTTTTAGATACAAGGACAAAAAAAACTTCCTTATATATATATAGTGAGAAATATAATGCCATCTCCCACAAATGCTAAGAAACAAAACAAAATGTTTTCTGGTAAGAACTGATAAGCATAAACTGTGTACATAATTATTTAAATAGTCTTCCTATTTATTAGGGTGTGCAAGACAGTTACTGTTGCAGTCTTCTTTAAATTAAATAAAAGAATAGAAAATTAAAGTGCACTATTATTATACAATAGAAATTACAAATTCATTATTGGTATTGCAAGGGAATTATTATATATGTTAAGGTAATATATAGAAATTGTACATAAATATATAATTGCAGAAAATATATAATCAATATCTCATGAATCCTGAATAAGCTTTTAGAAACTACAATTGAAAGTATCAGATATAACCTCCTCCCGCATGATGTTACTTCTGCAGCTAAACTACTTTTCTTGCCAGCAAGATGGCACCATCTTATTCTGCAGCACTACGCAATGTATACCATCAAGTGCTCAACTGCTGTCACTCTAACAAGTTTGCTTGATTTTGCTCTCCCTCCCTTACTTCTCATATTCAGTCACTCACTACATCGTGTCTACTTCACTTGGGAAATATATCTTGAATTTGTCCATTGCTCACAGATATTAAATAATTCCCTTGTGATATCATGTCTTGGTTATTTCAACGTCCTACTAACTGGCATCCTCCTCTCCAGCCTTTCATTACTCCAATCCATTCTGAACATCTCGGCCACACTAGCCTTCTCATCCCATTGCTCTTCATCTGCTTCCCCACTTTGCCAATCCTTCCTGGCCCTCACCTACTGAGCCCTTCACAACAGCTACAAAATCTGTTGGAGCTCTACAAATTCATAATCCATTCAGTAAAATTGGAAAACAGGTAATATTCTCTTACATATATTCTCTGTCCTCACCGTTGTGTGTGCTTATATTTTACTCAATTCATTTTTTTAGAAATCACATAAATAGTAGCTGGTGTTAATACTAAGAAGTCAATACAACCAACACAACAATATACAGTACGGTATTCATGAGCGTAGGTGTGAGCCATCATTGAGATGAAAGATTTCATGACCTTATGTTATGAAAGGACAACCCCAGAGGTTTTTTTTTCACTGTAAAAAGAGCTGAGTTGGCGATGCACAGTTGATTTTGTGAGATACATTATGCAGGGCAAAGACAGTCTTTCTTGCAAGATAAACCTAAAGAGAATTTCCATTTATATGTAAAGGTAATGACGCGAAATGTTTAATGTTTTCTGAATTCACCTAAATCTCTAACTCAATGTATAATTCTTATTATTGATTCAAAGCTTTAGATTAATTAGAAACCTTAGAAAAGGTGTCACTCTCAGTACACTGTGTTTTAATATTACTGTTTAAATGATATTAAAATACTTAGCATGTTTTATGAAAGCAATATTAAGACTGTACCAGTATATAACTGTACTGTATGGCACTCTGAGCTTTACTTTAACGCGCAGTCTTATTTTTTCTGTTCTATGGTCTGAGTCGTTTATAAAGAGTTGTTTATACAGCCCTTTTCTAGACAATCATTGCAAAGTGTGAGCACAGACGTGTGCCACCTCCACAAGTTTCAGGGAGGGCTGGAACCTACTTGACTATAAGGCAGGTAAAGCTAAATGCCCAACTTGGTCCCTTGCCCCCTTATAACCTATGCACTAGCATACACACACATATACACACACTCTAACACACTTAACACACTTATGCAAACACACACTTACCTACTAACACAGACATACACATTTAAACACACAGATTAACACACACACATAGACATAAATAATCATGCTAACACACACGCATACACATTAATGTCAACACACATACAATTACACATATATATAATATACACTCATGCTAACACATTCACTTCCCACTAGCACATACTTACACATTCACTCTCCAAACACACACATACACATTCATGCTAACATACACACTTACATATGTTATGCATACTCACTAACTCTATCATCACACCAATATCCTTGGCACAATGCATACTCATGTGTAATGCCCATGTTTAATTTAGAACTAGATTTTTAAGAAAAACATAGACATGCACCTTCTTGTACGTTTTTATAGATTAGTTCAAGTAGACTGATTGCTGTCTTTTGGGAACCGTACTAATGAAAGAGCCTCCTGAGCTATGTAAGGTCAATTTCAGTACTGTCAAGGGTACTTGAAGACCAAAATTGAGAAACCTTTAAATGTTGATTATTGTTTCTGTGAGTATTCCATCATTCTTGGGACACTAATCTCATTTCCAGCCTGTGGTATTAAAGGAAAGTTGAGGCATTCTTCATTTTTTTTACGTATTCATTAGAAAGGCACTGTATACAATTTACTGTCACGTTATGCCCAGGCTGCGGAGCTGCATATCTGTCTTGTTTCAGTTTCCCTGTTTTGCTTCGATCCATTCCTGGATTTCCTTTTGCTTTGTTCTGATCTTCCATTCCTTGCTTCTGCTTCAGCTCTTTGCTTCAGCTCTGTTTCCTTTATAAGGTGAGCCCCACCTGTGTGTTCTGTTTGTCTCAGTCTTCAGTCTAAAGGTATGTCTCAGTGCTATGTGTTTGGGTTACATGTTTGGTTTGTTTCGTACCACTGTCAGCAGGCATTAGCGTTAGGACCCACCGTCATTGGAGTACTTTGGCATAGTGGTGGGCTAAGCATACTATGGCCATAAGATGTGACGGAATCTCCAATAGTTATCATACAGTCCTAGGCTAGTTTCTGTATTTATGTGTGTCAGTCTGTCCTGTATCCCCGGCAGCGGGGTGTCCTGTCTTGTTCCCTGTTGTGCCCTGTGTTATGTATATCTTGTCTGGTTATGTTTATTCCTTGTCTTGTTCACTGTTGTGCTCAGTAACATGTATATCTTGTCTGGTTATGTTTCTCCCTGTCCCTTGCTTGTTATGTGTCTGCTATATTTCTCTGCTTAGCTTCCATACTCCCAGCCTGCAGCATCCTGCATATGAGTCTTGTGTGATGTCTCATGCCTGTTCCAGGGTGCCTGCAGGATTTGACTTTGTTCTGGACTACATCCGCTGGTGTTTGGCTGCACATCCCTAGATACTCAACACCTGGGTGAGTGTGGTCACCCTGCAACCAGGCCCTGTTCAACTCCGCTACTGCACCGTAACTCCTGCATACAATCATCGGGCGCGCTGGGTCTTTTAGTCATCTGTTTGGACCCAGTTTGTGACATTTACAGCAATTCCATCAACATGCTTCTTTTTGTAGATAGATTTTTAAAATATCAATGGTATCGTAGATATATGGAATCGTTGAACATAAGGAAAAACATTGAAATATAGTATGTCATATCTGGAAATGGGTACTTTAAATCATATGTATTCAATATTATGCATTTGGATGTAAATGAAAAAAAATTTCTTCTCTCTTCGATCAGATAAAAATGACACATCATCACATTCACTTTGAGGTTATCGTCAAACTGAATGCACAAGTTTTCAGTGCTAAAGCTGTAGTAATTATCATTTTAAATATAGTCATTACTGCAGAAGAAGATCAATTTTCTCTCTAAAAAAATAATTGTAAATCGTTTTTTTAGGTTTAGTTATGGCATCATAGTAAATTATACATTAACCAATTTCAAATGGTGTTATTTAATTAATGGCATTGCATCTTCATATATTAGAAGGTAACAAAAGTGTACACTATGTATATTAATGTTATTGCCAATTTTGTATATTGTCAACTTGTTATTGTTGATCTTCGCTCTTCCCCATTGTAAGTGTGATACGGAATCTGCTTGCGCTCTATAAATAAAATGTAATGTAATAATAGTACTAGATAGAGCAGAATGTTATCAAGTTCAATTTAGCTAAGTTGGTGAATTCACTTTTTATCCCTAACATGAAACAAAAGTTTTAATTAAATAAAGACTGGTAAACATAGAGGGAGTCCAGCTAATCAGACAAATTTATGCTTGGTAACTTTCCGGTGAATTCAGGATGAATGGACTGATTGTCAGCACATTTGGAGCTGACATCTTCATACTCCTATTCCAATTTGATCAAATCTGAGGATTCTAGCGGGTGTCCCTTTTCTCTAGTACACCATAGCGTAATTCACTACTTCAGGGATGGGGAACCTTTTTTCTGCCAAGGGCCATTTGGATATTTATAACATCATTCACGGGCCATACAAAATTATCAACTTAAAAATTAGCCCCACATTGTATATTTATCCCACCACCTAGCCCCCATTTAGTATTGATTTATGTGATGCTCCCAGCCAGCACCCCTTTGTGAATTAAAGCCCCCACACCCTTATGTATTGCCCCCAGCCAGCCCCACATTGTGTATTTATGCCACTTAGCCAGCCCCCGCCCGTTTAATTTGGGGGGAAATTCAGTGTCCTGTACGGTGGAGCTGGATATGTGCCCTGTGCACCTACTCCCAGTGCCCTGCTACTACTACTACTACTGCTGCTGCCAAATCACCTTCCTTACTCGGAGGGATCAGTTAATAAAACTAACATTTTTTGGAGAAATTGAGTCCTATAGTATACTCCTGGATGTGTACCCATTGGTACAGTGCTGCTGTTGCTGGTGGTCCTGCAGTGCAGAACAGAGTGTGGATCTCTTCCTTAAACTTGAACATCTTGGAAACAACATTTGTTGCCTGAAAATAAATGCTCTAAAAACTAAATGAAAATTCCAGTTTAGTAAATATCATTAAATATCTGTATTGGTTAAAATAAAAAAACATAAAAAATATGGCTGCTTTTTTGCTTTCCCTAATATTTTCTTTTTATGGCCAATATAATTATTTATAAAGTTGTGTTCTATTTTAACTATTTGGCTGCTAAAAACCTCTAGGTTCAACATTTGATTTAGTGGAAGAAAAAAAAGCTGTTAAAATGATTATATCCTGTTTGTTTGTAGAAAGGGTGAGATAATATTTCATCTATCAGATATATTTTAGTGTTAGACTTTATTAGCCCAGAAACTTGTTTCATTTTAGTGTCACTAAGATCAATTTTCAGATACTGCTATCTATTCCCATAAAGGTCAAATCATGACTGAAACATATCTGAGATTAGTGAATTGTAATAGGTCTATAGTGACAGCCAGTTTACATTATTCTTGCATCAATGTCCAAAGCCCATTATGAAAAAAAAAGATTTTGTACAAGAGGAAAGGTTAACATAGAGAGGAAAGTAATATGACTCCAAAAAGCTATATGATGTTATGTTATCATATCAATCTAATTCAGTCTGTCTCCAATTGTTTACGTGGCAGATTCATTTTTTAAGTATACCACATGAAAGAATATGCTATATAAAACCATACAATCTGTCAAATGCTGTGTTTAGAAATTCATATATAGTTTAATGCAAAGTAAGAAAACAACAGTTTTGTTTTAAATGTATATAGCACCAGCAGATTCAGCAGCGCAGTACAATAAAGGCATGTGTAAAAATGACATCATAATTAGAGAAATGCGTGGAGCCCTATTTGCTAGAGCTTTTATACTGCGATCTAATGATTCTCATAGCAAAGAAATTACAATTACACACAGGCATCAGCTTTTTGGTAGGAAGCGATTGGGATACCTTAACTTGCTCCACTTGTGCTTTTTTATGTAAATGTACTGGAGAAACGATAAAGTCCATGGAACCCTAGTAGGTGTCTAAAGAGACCTGCCTCCCTGGATATAGGAAAGTTCCCCTAAAATTCTGTTACATAAGAAAACATTACCCCTTCAAATATATATTCATATGTACATAACAGAGATTATTTTTAATTACTGCAAACTGGATCCAAAGTCTAACTAGCACCTAATGCATCAGATATATCATCCATAGGCATATATAATATATTGGCCACTAGGCTAACAGGCAATGTTCATTGTTAATCATACCTCGTACCCAGGGTTGTCTGTTAGACTTAAATGTTACTTGTTAGTCCACTGGCCAAAAAATGCATTATATTCCTACTTTTGGTGATTGTGGATAATGTACTTGACCTTTCATTAACTTTTAGCTTTAATCTAGTTTAAACATTCTACAGCACTTTAAGGAACATGTTTAAGATTACATAAATCATGTTTTGGAAAATACAGTGATAAAAAAACTGAATATGGATTACACTGGATGCATGCCTAATGTTACATAAAAATACAATATAAGAAATGCTCTTGGTTACACATAAACAGTACATACATATCATACAAAAGCATTCATTGCTTTGCACTTTTTCTTCTAGGATCACCTTTAGACATTGCCTTTTAGGTTGTCCAGACACATCAGACACTGGAGTGATATTCTTTAATGCTTGGCATGTTTTATTTGTTTCCAGGAATCAAAATACATGAAACAAAACTGTTGGTCTGCTAAGCAGCCACTAAACAGTAGTCAGAACCTAACCATACTCGGACAGCTTGTCTGTTTACCAAGTTTCCAAGACGTATAGTTATTATAAATAGCCAAACCCCCATTCTTTATTTATTGTGTATATTATTAATCATGTCATGTACTGTAGAACATGGAACAGCAAAGTTAAAGACAGGTCTTCAAGGTCAGGATGGTGTTGTCATTCGAAAGCAGCACATTAGTCCAGCCATCATGGAGGATCACGTGGGTTGGAGGCACAGGGGGAGTCTAGGGGAGCTTCAGCTGTGGAGGGGGTAGCTGAGGGTAGCAGTGAAAGGGCGGACTTTTTGGGTACTGTTCAAGACCCAACCCGCCAGAATGCGGGCCCCCAAGGGGTGCTTCCTAAAATGGAAGTGAAGGAGAAGATTTGGAAAGGGGAGTTTGTGGGGTTATTTTCTCTGCTGCCTCTGGAGGATTATAAATTGATTTAAAGGAGGATGATAAAAAATACGTTATGAAAGAGGAGGAAGAGAAAAAGCGCAGGTATAGGAAGATTCACAAGACTTTTGTAAACTGGCTGAGAGCATTTTGCATTATGGGTAGTGAAGTGGGAGAAAGGGCGCCAGACGAATGCTCAGCGCTGTTTTGTTTTTTAGATAGCATTTGGGAGTCATATCGTAAGTACGTGGTGGAAGTACAACTAACAGTTTAGGCAGCGCAGAAGGCCTCACCCTTTCAGCAGAGGGCTGGTGGGGGAACGAGCGGTGCTTCATCTGCCTTTATCCGAAATGGTTAATGTTGGCTCTTTAATGAAGGCCAATGAAATATGGTTCAGGATGTAAGTTTAAGCATGAGTGCTCAGGATGTGGGGGCGTGGGGGATGTGTTTTTTTATTCCAGTTTGGGATCATGTTAGCAGGGGTTTTTATAAGAATTTAAGGTTGGTTTTAGAGTTCCCCGAGGCGGTGAGGGAGAAGTTGCGTAAGGAGGTGTAGCTTGGGAGGATGGTGAGGCCATTTACGGAGGAGCCTGGAAATTGATTCTGGAAAAGGGGAGTGTTGGCTCCCGTAGAAGGAAGTTAAGGTTGTTGAGACAAGTAGCGGCGGAGTTCGAGAAGCTAGGAAAGTCATGTTGAGGCAGCTTCAGTCTTTAATGGGCCAATTGAATTTCGCATGTAGAGTCATACCTATGGGGAGGATTTTTAATAGAAGCTTGGCAAGGACAACGGCAGAGGTTAAGGCTGTGCAGCACTTTATCAGTTACCATGAAGAGGATTTGGGGGTGTGAGAGACCTTTTTGAGGGATTTTAACTGTACAGTGATTTTTAGGCAACCGGCGGTATCGTCAGTGGATTTGAAGCATTTTATGGATGCATCTGGGAGTATGGGTTTTGGGGCTTATTTTAATGGTAGGTAATGCACAAAGCCATGGCCAGAGGCTTGGGCTATGAGCCCACTGATTTGGAACATGGCTTTTTTGTTATTGGTGTGGTCATTTTTGGGAATGCGGAATAGGAAGGTTTTTTTGTTTGTTTTTTTCAAAGATTTTATTATTTCTTGTAAATACAAATAAATAGACAACACAAAGGAAAAATACAAATTTTTAGAGTGATGAGTGAGGGGACAGAATCTTCATACGTCAAAAATAGGCAGGGCACTCTGCTGACAGGAGCATTTCAATCTTATCTCCACATTTCTCCCATATATTAAATAGTTTTGAGTTGCAGCCTTGAGATTTACTTAATGCCCTTTCCATTTTAATTTGGTATAATAGTTGATTAGTCAATTCGGACCGGGGGGGGAGTGGTAATATCCTTATGAGTCCATATATAAATTGGGAGTTATTCTATTGTCAAAATATATAAAATCGATCACAAGGGGCAACCTTGTCTAGTCCCATTTTTAAGTCTAATCCATTCCGAACAGATATTAGGGCCCACTGTTCTAGCTGATGGACTGTTGAATGCTTTCTCTGCATCCACTGACAAGAGTCAGAAGGGGAGTCTCATTCCTTGTAGTGGCATCTTGTATACTTATTATCCTTCTAGAGCTATATCTACTTCCTCTTTTGTTATTGGGTAATTCAAACTTTGTCTTTGGGCCTCCGATAGTTTAGGCAATTATTTTTTGATCAAGTAATCTTCTATTTCTTCACAGATGTTTTTGTGGGCAAGTTATAGAGACTACTGTAGTAGGTATTAAAATATTGGCCTATTTTCTCTAGAGACATATAGACTTCGTTGATGTTAACCAGTTTAACTATTTTATTAGCACAGTTTTTATTTCTTAATTTATTTGTTAAGAGTTTGTCCGCTCTATTTCCCTTGCTGTAATAATTTAGTTTTCATTTTCCTAAATTTTTAACTGTAAGCTCCATAAGACTTTTATTAGTTTTAGTTTGAGTTTCTATTAGTTCTTGTAAGAGGCTATATGAAGGGTCGCGTTTAAATGCTTTTGTAAGTCAATTAAATATGTAAAGTCGATAAAAAGTGTCCTCTAGTTTTCTTTTTCTTGGGCATTGATGCTAATAAGATGCCCTCTAATCATTGATTTAAGGGCACACCAATTTATGGTGGCCAAGTTGTCTTCTGGGCAGTGTTTCTTATGGGTAATATAGTGGTGGTGCATGCAGTTAATCACCTATCGGCTTCGTCTGCTCTGGTGGTTCAGTTGTTGGTGGTTTTAGTCTGTATGTTCCTTAATGTGATTTTTAAGGCTCCGCATGTGCCAGGTTATCTGAACATGGTGGCTGACTCTCTTTCTTGTCTTCGGACAGAGGCTCCAGGCGCACGGAAAGAAGGGCAGAGCTGTCCGGAAGAGATGTGGGTGCTTGGAACCACATGTTTGCAGAGAATCATTGGCGCCTGGTATTTGGTCAGTGTATAATAAGGTTTGGGATCTGTGGGACCAGGGAGTAGTTTGGGTTGGGGGGGGTGTCTTTTGAGGCGGTGAGATTGAAGGTTTTACTGTGGTTTGTTTTTAGGTTGTTCTCTTGGGATGTATCTGTGGCAGAGTTACACCCGAATTTAGCAGCATTAGCCTTTTTGTTTAAATTGCAAGGGGGGGGGCAGGATCTCTCTGTTATTCGCTCGTACAGACTTTTAAAATCCTAATGCAGCAACTTGTCCGTCAGAGACCACTGGTCTCCCTGCTCTATCAGTTAAATGTCCGTACAAGCGACGGTATTGGTCGTTCATACAGACTTTTAACTGTTGCAGCAGGGAGACCAGTGGTCAGGTTGCACCTTAAGGAGTTAAGGGGCCGTGCGAGTGAGCCTATTGGTCGCTTGCACGCCCCTTTAACCTAGGGATTTCCGCTCCCGTTATCTAACGCAGCGTTGCAGGGGATAACGGGTTGGAAATCCATAGGTTCGCTGTCAGGAGTTAAAAAGGTCGTGCGAGTGAGCGTATTGGTCGCCTGCAGGTCCCTGCAGGCAACCAATAGGCTTACTCGCACTGCCCTTTAACCCCTGACGCGAACCTATGGATTTCTGCTTCCGTCAACTCCTGCGATGCGGTAGATGTCTGTAGATATTGTAATAATAATCACCAACTCAAGGTTTGGCGCTTTAAATGGTGAAGGGGTGGCAAAGTAAAGGAGCCTGTTTGACATGCATCTACAGTCAAGTGATACATTGTAGTGGGATCTGTGTATTCAAGATGATGCTCGATAGTGTTTGTATCTGTTGTGAAAGGTTAGGTTCTGGCAAACAATAGCAGGCAACGTGATGTAGAAGAAGGTGTATTAGTTTTGTGGTATTTTTTAAATAGAGGGGGAAACGTGAATATAGTGCTTGTTGTCCAATAAAATATGATGGTTATTTTTTAATTTTTACAGTCACGCTAGAATACAAAAGGGCCTTCTTCACACTGTTCCCACAAAGTTGGAAGCATAGCATTGTACAAAATGCCTTTATATGCTGAAGGGGACATACCAAGACATTTTGAACAATACTATGCTTCCAACTTTCTAGGAACAGTTTGTGTAAGGTCCTTTCCTTGCCATTCCAGGTGGCACATGAGAAGAGAAGGCTCCGCCTACCAGGTAGGGCAGGAAACACTATAAAAAAAGGAGACCTCCCCCTTCCTCCCCAGTGTTGTTTCCTGCCCTACTCAGGTAGCGGTTAGGCTGAAGCTTACCTTCTCTTTCTTTTTTGTTTTCTCGGAGCCCCGGGGGGGCGTCCTCTCTCCGATACCCGGTAGTGGTCCCGGTGGATCCAGGGTTATGCGGCAGCCTCGGAGGCTGTAACTCCGCGGTCATCGCGGCAACACGAGGCTCAGCCCTCGTTAAACGCTGCCCACAGCCCAGGGGGCTCACTGGGATGTGCGTCCCCGGGCTCCGGTTCTCTCCATCCCGGGGATTCCTCAGCGTGAGGCATGGCAGGAGAGTGCTCCGGATAAAAGGCGCTATGAGCAGGATTCCATAGCCGGCTGTGCCGGTTTCACGGTAATCTCCTCTCCGTATCACTTCCGGCACTGCGTCCGGGGTCACGAGAGGTCAATTGACGGGGAATTTCCGGATATGATGTTTCCGGGCCTGGGCGCCTAAATGCCTCTATAAAAACGCCAGAATGGGTAAGATCTTTCCTTGCTCTTCGTTCCTGTGCTATATTATTGGATTTTCTACTCCTCTATTGTGCCTGCCTGTGCCTGAGGTTTGTATATTGCTGTTTCAAGTAGGTGTTTCCCTCTTGGTTTGAAGGGAGATTTCGATTTCCTATTCCATTTCTGTCTGTGGTTACATCTTTGTGTTTTTTCTCCTCAGTCATGTCAGACAAAAATCCAGACATCGCTCCTGAGGCCTCCCCACATAGGAAGTCTGTGGGAAAAACGAAACACAAAGCCTGCTCATCCTGTAAAAAGACCCTACACGACCCTACGGCCAAAATGTGCAGCTCCTGCTCTCGGCCTAAAGAAGTTTCCACAACAGAATTTACCTCCTGGTTGAAGGGGGAACTTCAGTCTACCTTTGACTGTTTTCGAGCCATGGCAAGCTCCACTCAGGCGCCGGTGCCTCAGCATCAACCTTACCAGCAGGGTCCACCAAATGTTCTTCCAGATACCCTGGAAGATTATTCGGCTCCTTTTTCTGAATATGACTACCAGTCGAATGACCCCCAGTCTTCGGATGAGGACGGGGAAATTAAAGAGGAAACCTTTTTCTTCCCAGTCGAAGAAACAGGGAAGCTCATCTCTGCAGTCAGATCTACTTTGAATCTACAGGATGACATACCAGTCTCAAAACCAGATCCTTTTCAGGGTCACTCTAGGAAACCGCAGACTTTTCCAGTTCACGATTCACTTTCTGCCATGATCACGGAGCAGTGGAGATATCCTGACCGGAGATTCTTCACGTCTTCCAGAATCAAAAAACTGTTTCCTTTCGATAGTAAGAATTCTGATGCCTGGGAAGTCCCGAAAGTGGACACCGCAGTAGCCAAGGCTACGAAAAAAACAGCCATTCCGTTGGAGGACGCGTCCCATTTCAAAGACCCCATGGACCGGCGGGCTGAGAATGCCGCCAAAAGGGCTTTTGAAGCAGCAGCGGCGAACTTTCGTCCAGCTATTGCGATGGCGTCAACTTCTAGAGCCATTAAAATCTGGCTCCAACAGGCGGTGGAAGACCTTGCAGCTATTCCAGGGACTGAGCAGGTCGCAAGACACCTGTCCGACACCTGCTTAGCAATTGACTTCATCTCCGATGCCTCCTTTGAATCTGTCCGTGCATCTGCTAAAGCTACGGCGCTTTCAGCGGTTTCTAGACGAGCTCTCTGGCTTAAGTCGTGGTCTGCAGATAATGCCTCAAAACACAAGCTGTGCAGCATTCTGTTCCAGGGGAACCACCTCTTCGGCAGCGACCTCGACACGATTCTAGAATCCACCACGGGCGACAAGCACTGGTTACCTCAGAGGAAAGGACCACCTCGTTTCAGGTCTAATTATTACAGAGCTCCAAGAGACAGGGAGTCCTACAGGCCCTCAACCTCCAATCAAGACTACCAGTCCTTTCGGGGTAAACCCTATGCAAGAGGTAGATTCCAGAGAGGAAGAGGCAGAGGCAGGGACGGTAAAGCAGGAAGGTTCTGACGCCAGCAGGCTTCAGGTAGGGGGCAGGTTAACCGGTTTCATTCATGCCTGGGAAGAGATCACCTCAGACCCCTGGGTCCTTCGCATCATCAATCAAGGCTATGCACCGGAGTTTACTCACCTACCTGCCCAGAAATTCCTGCTGTCCATGCCTCCCGCAGATCCTTGGAAAAGAGCGGGATTCTTCTCCACACTCAACAACTTAATTCACGAAAAGGCTCTAGTCCCGGTGCCTCATCAAGAAATAGGAGAGGGAACCTATTCCCATGTCTTTGTCGTGCCAAAACCATCCGGGAAATTCAGGCTAATAATCAACCTACAGTTGGTAAACGCCTGTATAAGATACAACAGGTTCCGGATGGAATCCCTGAAGTCCGCCACAGAGATTATTTCATCGGGGGAGTTCATGGTCACTATAGACCTGCGGGATGCCTATCTACATGTCCTCGTCAGGGAGGACCACCAAAGATTCCTCCGTCTGGCCGTTCCATTGCCTCAAGGTGTTCGGCATCTTCAGTTTCGGGCTCTTCCCTTTGGAATTGCTTCAGCACCACGGATCTTCACGAAGCTCATGTCAGTGGTCGTGGCCTTCCTGAGGCAAAAAGGCATAAAGGTGGTCCCATATCTCGACGATTGGCTCCTGATAGCGGCCTCGGCATCATTGCTCCAATCCCATCTAGAGTTTTCCCTCAGGACCCTCCACAACCTAGGATGGCTAGTAAACTTACTAAAGTCACAGTTACTTCCAAACAGACGTCGGACCATTCTGGGAATGATCCTCGATTCACAACTACAGAAGACTTTTCTCCCGCGGGACAAGATCCTAAGATTAAGGGAATTCACGCACACGGTCCTACAGGACAAGTCAGTGTCCCTCAGATCCATCATGTCATTGCTCGGTCTAATGACCTCCTCTATCTCGGCGGTTCCCTGGGCACTGGCTTACGCAAGACCTCTCCAACAGTTCTTACTGGATCACTGGGATCGCTCCAGGACGTCCCTACACAAGAAGGTCCGGCTTTCTCCCTTCGTTCGGGAGTCTCTCCGTTGGTGGCTGTCAGCCAAGAATCTTTCACAGGGACTCTCTTGGCAGACAAAAGATTGGGTGGTAATCTCCACCGACGCCAGTTTGAAAGGCTGGGGTGCTGTCATGGGAAGCTATATTACCCAGGGAACCTGGTCTCCTCAAGAATCACGCCTGCACGTCAATCTTCTAGAACTGCTAGCGGTCTGGAGGGCTCTAAGGTTCTGGTCTCCAATCCTGCGGCACAAGTCCATCAGGATCCTTTCGGACAACGTTACCGTGGTGGCCTACCTTTCCAAGCAAGGTGGCACCAGAAGCAGATGTCTGCAGACCCTGACTGCTCAGATCTGCCGATGGGCGGAGTTCAGTCACTGCACTCTCTCCGCGGTTCATATCAAGGGTTCACTGAATCAGGAGGCGGATTACCTCAGCAGGAACTCGGTATCTCCGAGAGAATGGTCCTTAAACAAAAGGGTCTTCGCCTTCATCACGAGCAAATGGGGTACTCCTCAGATAGACCTGATGGCCACGCATCTGAACACACAGGTAAAGGAGTTTTTTTCTCTTTCACCAGTCGGCCGTCCCCGAGCCCTGGAAGCACTCTCGCAGACCTGGGATTTCGATCTCGCATACGTTTTTCCTCTGCTTCCCCTTATCTCCAGAGTGCTCCGGAAAATTCGGGAAAACCCTCAAAAAGTCATCCTGGTGGTTCCTTTCTGGCCTCGAAGAATCTGGTTCTCGGACCTTACCAACTTGTCCATAGACAAGCCCATGCTTCTTCCTCAGGTGAAGGATATTCTCGTTCAAGGTCCTGTTCTCCACCCAGATCCCTCCCGGTTCAACCTCTCAGCATGAAAGGGAGATCCTGACCTCTAAAGGATTAGCTTCATCAGTGGTGAACACTATTCTCTCCAGCCGCAAAAATACTACGGCTGCTAAGTACCAGAAGGTTTGGGAAACGTTCATCACCTGGTGCAAAGTGCACGAAGTATCCTCTCCATCAATCCGTGAGGTGCTGCATTTTTTTCAAGACGGCTTTGATAAAGGATTACAACCTGCTACTATCAAGGTCCAGATTTCGGCACTGAGCAACTTCTTGGACTCCAATCTGGCTTCCCATCCCTGGATCTCCAGATTTTCTAAGGGGATGTGTAGACTTCGCCCTAGGCTCCGTCCTTGGGACCTTAACCTCGTGTTGCACCAACTCACCACGTCTCCTTTTGAGCCTCTAGAGGATACCTCTCTAAAGCTGCTCACCTACAAGGTTGTCCTCCTAGTAGCCCTCACCTCCGCTAGGAGGGTGAGCGAGCTCCAGGCTCTCTCCAGAGTGGAACCTTTTCTCAGGATCCTGACGGACTGCATTATCCTTCGTTTGCCACCAGAGTTTCTCCCTAAAGTCGTCTCTCCTTTCCACTCAGATCAGGAGATCGTCCTGCCTACTTTCTGTCCGGATCCCAAGAATCCCAAAGAGCTGGAATTCCACTCGCTAGACCTGCGGAGGTGTATCCTGTCTTATCTCTCACGTACGTCTGCCTGGAAGAAATCCAATTCGCTCTTTCTGTCCTTTGCGGGGACCCGCAAGGGCAGATCAGTATCCAGGGCTTCCGTGGGCCGGTGGCTTAAGGACGCAATCTCTTTGTTACATCTCCGCGGGAAGAGTACCTCCCTCCGGCCTGAAGGCACACTCGACCAGATCCGTCTCGACTTCCTGGGCTGAACTCTCCGGGGTGACTCCATCTCTCATTTGCAAGGCAGCAACCTGAGGTCGATTCATACGTTCGTAAGGCACTACAGGCTGAATCTTCATCTCTCAGACGAGTCTCAATTTGGTCGTCGTGTCCTGCAGACTGGAATCCTTCCCTCCCCATCTTGCTAATTCTTCTCATGTGCCACCTGGAATGGCAAGGAAAGAAAGAATTCTTACCTGGGAATTCCTTTTCCTTGTCCATTTCCAAGGTGGCACACTTTTTCTCCCACCCATTTAATTTACTTTTGTTTGGCTATTATTTGTCTGAGTCTTTCTTTTTAACCACACTGGGGAGGAAGGGGGAGGTCTCCTTTTTTTATAGTGTTTCCTGCCCTACCTGGTAGGCGGAGCCTTCTCTTCTCATGTGCCACCTTGGAAATGGACAAGGAAAAGGAATTCCCAGGTAAGAATTCTTTCTTTTCTAGTCCAGCATGACTGTGCCCCAGTGCACAAAGCAAGGTCCATAAAGACGTGATTGGATGAGTTTGGTGTGGAAGAGATTGACTGGCCCACACAGAGCCCTGACCTGAACCCCATCGAAAACCTTTGGGATCGACTGGAACGGATATTGCGAGCCAAGCCTTCTCATCCAACATCAGTGCCTGACCTCACAAATGCGCTACTGGATTAGAGGGCAAAAAGTCCCACAGAAACACTCCAGAAGACTGTAAGCTGTAATAGCTACAAAGGGGGGAACAACTACATATGTCTATGTATTTATAATGCAATGTCATAAAAATCGCTGTTGGTGTAATGTAAGGTGTCCCAATACTTTTTCCATATAGTGTATAATGAACATGTGCAATGGGACAACAAATTACGTTCCCTGCCCATTAGGTTTGGCTAAATGAAATTTGTTGCCTGGTGCTTAGGTTCATTCTCACTCTCTCATACTTACATTGAAAGATTAGGGACAGGACGTCACTGGAAGCACCTGGGTTCAACTGAGGCAGACTGATGGTGCTTTCAGTGAAGTCCAGTTGGAGGATTGGGGAGAGGACGTCACCGGAAGCGCCACCATTTTGGCTGATTTTCCTGCCGGATTATGTCCACAGGCGAAGATAGAAGATAGCAAATTAAAGAGAGAAGAGAAGGGAGGAGATAGAAGATGCAGAAGTGTTTTGTTTTTTCTGATTCCTGGGGTGTCTGGCCTTGTTTTCGTTGCTTTGTACAAATCATTGAATTTACAAAAATACAGTACAGTATATAGCATGTCACCATTGTGGAATTGTTGACTGCTCTGTGCTAGTTTAAAGCCAAGATCAAATAACATTGCACCTCAGACCCTATCTGACTCAGTGTTCTAGTTTCCAGCATATTTACCTCCAGCACTGTGAAAGGCTAACCAAAGACAGCATTACTTGGCATCCCCTCCCGTCATGTCCTGGGGCTCCACTTTCAAAAGAAGTGAGACGTAGAAGGAAATTATGGAGGACCGTGCAGATTTGGCACCTCTCTCCATAGAGTTAATGGACAGGGTGGGGTCATCCCCCTTTTGACCGGCCCACTGTGTAGTGGTGTTCAGGTGCCATCAGCCTACCATCATAGACCTATTTGGCCTAGGCCGGAATAAGCCACTGAGGCATGTGATGTTACGCAGCATGTAGATATAATTCATCTGCAAATAGCTTGTACTAGTAAAGTTATATGCATTTGGTGCGGCCTTACCTTATGTTAGGATCTCATTAAGCATGGAAAGATCTCCAGGACTGTTCCTCAGCACACTTTGTCTCCTATACAACTTAGAACTTTAGAGGTAGGTTTGTGTGAAAGGTTGAACTTGATGGCTTGAAGTCTTTTTTCAAACTACTATATTATACTATAGGGCGAAGTAGTATGTGATGTGTATGGAGAGGACAGGAGAGAAACTCGTGGAGAGAGGGAGACATTATATGCTTAAAAAGATGTATGTCAGCAGGCCCGGACTGGACTGGCGGGTTCAACCCGGCTTAAAATCACTCAAGGGAGCCGGAGGTCTGCTAAAGACCTCCGATACCGCTCCCTTGTGATCCGCGCGGCAACAGCTGCTGTGCGCCGGGGTTTGTTGTTAGATCCCGGCGCACAACACTGAAGCCGCGCCCACCGCTGTCCGTGCCCTCTGAACCGGAAGAAGACATAGAAGACAGAAGAACTGAAGAAGAGGAGCGAAGAGGAGGAAAAGGAGCTGTAAGGAGAAAAGAGGAAAGGTAGGAAAATATTCAGTGAGAGTGGATTAGTGTATAAGTGTGGATTGGTATATGTGTGGATTGGTATATAAGTGTGGATTGGTATATACGTGTGGATTGGTATATACGTGTAGATTGGTATATAGGTGTGGATTGGTATATAGGTGTGGATTGGTATAGGTGTGGATTGGTATATATGTGTGGATTGGTATATATGTGTGGATTGGTAAGTGTGTGAGAGTGATGGGTGTTATGCTGTACCATTTCCAATGTCTTTTTCATGATCTAATTATGCTCTAAAAGTACATCATAACTCCCATCACTCTATACTGTTCCATACAGTGGCAGAGCTGGGAGGCAGAGGCCTTGCACCCTCACCGCAGGACTCCTGAAAGGTAAGTGAACTTCAAAGAGGGAGAGGGTAGATAGTTAGGAGGGGGTAGATAGGGAGAAGGGTGTGAGACGGGGGAAAGGGGGTAGATAGGGGAGAAGGGAGTGAGAAGGGGTAGATGGGGCAGAAGGGAGTGAGAAGGGGTAGATAGGGCAATCATACTCCTATCATGCCAAGTCTGCGAGTACATCCTGGAATCTGGGTATGCTTGGGCATGATAGGAATCTGACTGCTGTTAACAATCATATATATATACATATAATATTGTTTTTTAATTGTTTTGTCCTATTTTGGTGTGTTACTTACTTTAAATAAAAGGGTTTTTTTTATGGCGTGGGGAGGTCATATTCGGTTTCGGACAGGTAAATGCTGCATTTTCGGTTTCAGTCCAGAATTCGTTTCGGCGCATCCCTACTACTAAGCCAGACAATGAAGTGGTAGGCCTACACCACAACAATGTTTGGCGTAGTATATAGTGATTGGGGTTATGCTGCACTATTGTCAATGTCTGGCTCAATGTATAGTGATAGGGATTACGCTGTACCACTGTCAATGTGTGCCTCAGTATATAGTGATAGGTGTTATGCTGTACCACCGTCATTGTCTGCCTCAGTATATAGTGGTAGGTGTTATGCTGTACCACCGTCAATTTCTGCCTCAGTATATAGTGATAAGTATTATGCTGTACCACCGTCAATGTCTGCCTCAGTATATAATGATAACAGTGAGAAGAGGCAGAGGTGGTAGATAGTGATACAGGGGGATAGATAGTGAGAAAGGGGAGTTTTGTTACAAGTTTTTATTCCTTTCTTTTATTGGGATGGGGGGGCACCAGAGGAGTAGTCCGCACAGGGCGCCAGAACACCTAAGGCCGGCTCTGCCTTAGAGTGGCGGACCCGGTTGCAGTTGCGGCGGGGTTAAGGGGCTCTGCCTTAATGCGGCCATATAGGCCCAGTCAGTCCGGTCCTGACTGGGCCTATTTTAAGGTAGGAGCCTGGAGCTGCAGCTCCATCAGCCCCTAACTCAATCCTGCCCTGCCACAGGCGCGGTCGCAGTTGCTGCTTGCTCTGGCAACAAGGTAAATAGGGTGAGGGAAGGGGCTGCAGTGAGAAGGGGCAGAGGGGGGTTAGGTAGTGAGAAAGGGGGAGAGGGGATAGATAGAGGCGGTACATATTGAGAAGTGGGGAAGGGGGTTACATAGTGAAAAGGGGGAACATAGTGAGAAGGGGCAGATAAGATGATGAGAGGGGGTAGTGTGAATGCGTATGAGAATGAATGAATAAATGTGTGGATGAATTGTGTGAATGCGTATGACAATTAATGAATTCATGTGTGGATGAATTGCTTGAATGATTTGTGAGACTGCATTAATGAATGTGTTAATGATTTGTGTGAATGATTAAATGCAAAGATGGTACATGAAGGGTGGGCTTTAACAATAAATAAATAAATAAATATGGGCTGCTCAGGCTTAAATGCCCGGGCCTATTTTTTGTCCCAGTCCGGGCCTGTATGTCAGTATAACGTAATAGCAATTGTACATTCTCACAATGAACAAGACTGCTCTAATATGGTATACATCAGTGGTTGGAGCAGCTCTTGTTGCTTGTCTTACATCCTTTTTGTTTTAAAGGGTCCATTGTTTCTTTACATACAAGCTGCATTAACGAAACATGAAAAATTAAAAGTCCTCATAACGTCTTTCTTAAAAAAAGGATTAATTACAGTCTGAATAGGTCAGTCTGTGTGCCTGACATTTCCTTTCTGTTTCCTCTGACCTTTTTATAATAATGCTTCATTTTACTGTGGGGGGAGGGGGCAGTTGGCAAGATTATGAACTAATCTTCTGTAAATGTCCGGAATAAATATGAATTGTGAAAGTGTATCTAGAACTGTACAAGACAAAAAATAGTTATATAAGGTATCAGAATTTATTCTAAATTAGCCTCTCAGTTATCAATCTACTTTTTTACCCTGTTTTAATTGGAAGTATTTGTAGGAAGCCATTAATAATCCTCATGTCAAAACATTTATATAATTCTAGTGTATGCAGTGGTTAGTAAAGGTAGTTTCTCCCAAATTAAGCCAATCCTGAGCCAGCCCATGTTCATGCTTTTTCCCTCCCATCAAGAAAAGGGCAAATCCCACATTGTACTAAAGTCTAGATCAATACCACACCAGCTCACCTGGCTTAAATAAAAAGCAGATTTTCACCCTTTATGTATGGGCTTTCTCAAAGTGTAACTTTCTGCCTTCTTTCGTTAGTTTTAAATGTTTGTCTGAATAATGTTATTTCTGGGTTGGCTTTCATTATATTGTGATATTTTTGGTAATAGTCTTTTTGAAGAGAAAATCTCTATAGCGTCATTAATTAAGCCATACTAGTGCCATCTTTTTGTTGTTTAGTCTTTCTATGGAGGAAACATTTCCGCTATTTCAAGCAATCTGTACCCCTTTGGAATTCTCATGGTAAATAGTTTCTGTATTTATGTATAGTTTTATTTTTTCTGGTGTGGTGTAAATGCACCTTCCTATGTATATTTGTTGTAAACTTTTTTTTACTTTAAATTAGAGTGAAATTATATGATTCATAATTTCAGTACATTTATACTCATTTTAACAGTCTCTCACAGAGATTTGCTTAAGATAGCCATTAAATTCTAATGTGATCATAAAACTGTAATTTTGCCTTCAATTTTAATGACAATTAAAAAACAAATAGAAGTATAATTTATCTCTGTATTATTTTACAAATGCTACATTTATTTGGAAAAATAATGTAATCAAATGGCACTTTAGTGTATTGCATTATACACAGAATCAAATCAATGATGATAGAATAGCTCTTCAGTAATAGCTGAGCTCATATTTCCCAATGGAACATTAACTCTGTATTTTAATGCCATATTATTGAATGGAGTCCAATGTAACACATATGGTACATTCAACAATAACTGTGAATAAAAGACATTTTAAAATAAATCTATATAAAATATTTTATTTAACACACATGCAGGTTAATATACATGTTAGTTTGATCTATAAGAAGACAAATTAAATAAATTATTTCCTCTTGTTCAGAAAGCACATCCAAAAACTAAAATTCCAGATGATGTGGTTTGTGCTCTAACTATAGAAATAGTCCTTAATCTGTTAATTTCAAAAGATTTGATTTGAGGGATTAATCACACCCTCAGTTGGTCCAAAGTCTTCAAACAAGGCAAGTCCTTATTGTTCTAGTCTCTCTCTGGCACAGTCTCTGGGTGGGAAGAGTTGGGAATAGGTTTTATGATACTATTAAAACACCTGGCCTTACCTCTAAGGCTGGCGTTACAGATTCTACTCAACTGCCAGGGCCATGGTACAAACTAGACCTAAATCATGTGAGATTTGAGGTATATGGATTCTGTATCTCCAACTGAGAATGCTCTAGTAAAAGTAGGTAGCAACTAACAACAAGCTCTAAAATGCCCTACAGACACCAATGACCTTCCAAGTATTGTAACTTGTGTGTCTATTGTATCAGGACTATTACCTAGTATTCAAAAAACAAAATACTGTCTGCGCTTTCGCACACAAAGCCCACTATGTAGGAGGTGAGAGTAGGATCTCACCCTATTGAGAGTGTGCCTTGACGTGGCGGGTGAGCTTAATTATGCTTTGGCCAATTCATATAACCAAAACCTCTCATTTATATTATGTTTATATATTTGTTGCCAACTTTATTAGGGTGAGAAGCGCAGACAGTATTTTGTTTTTTGTATACATTGTACAGCCAACACACTGTATTTGCAGCATGCTCACACTGTTTGGTAGGCCTTATATTATACATTTGTATTATTTGAGCCTGAGACTAGCTTAGCGCACCGACATTTTTTCTTTTCCCTATTACCTAGTATTGTTTGAGTCTATATCAAGCCTCAAAAAAATATATTATCATTCACATAGATTTTGTCTATCCAACACTAAGAAACACTAGACTGCTGTTTGCTAGTTCAGTTGGTTTGTAAGGTTTGTAAGCAATGCAGTTTGCTCCTCCATGAACTCGTCACAAACAGACGCATGAAGAGTTACACCATACTATTGAGCCATCTATCTTTGGTTTTCATGCTTTCCTTCAAATTCGTATACACGTTACCTGGCAGTCTGCTTTAACCCCTGTCATATCTTCTCTCTTCCAGGTATGTCCACACTGCAACTGACTCCTTCTCATTTCATGGTTTGATTAACTATTTTTGAATTGGTATATCAACACTACTATTGACCCATTCACGCATGGAGGTGGGAAACATGTGCTTCCTGTATGTCATCAATTGTTCTGGTCACTTGTTAGGTAGTCCTATGAATTCTGAGGCCCTTTGCTTTGAA
Organism: Spea hammondii; assembly: GCA_029215755.1. Taxonomy (NCBI): domain Eukaryota; kingdom Metazoa; phylum Chordata; class Amphibia; order Anura; family Pelobatidae; genus Spea; species Spea hammondii. Next base: position 25,165,979 of record JARDYJ010000005.1, read on the forward strand.
CAGCAAGGTACAGTAGTTCATGCTACACAACTGGAGAAGATAAGAATCACTTTGGTTTGACTAGAGTGAAACTGCAACACCTCATCTCACTTCCTATGTTTATAATGGTTTCCTCTTATTTTTATCCTCAAAACAACCCTTTTGCAATCCACAACTCACCTAATACTCTATTGTTGCCCACCCCTGTAATCAGCCTCTATACAGTATGGAGCACAGCATCCATAGTGATCTTACTCTGCACTACACATGCAGCCACATGACTGTGGAGGCAAATGGTGGGTGGTGGTAGCGGTAGAGAGCAGTCAAGACACATCTCTGGTGGCCACAGCACAGTACAACCATACAAGAGCCTCAGTTCTAGATAAGGTTGCTGTCACGGATCTGGCTAGTCTGACCGACTACCTCCACTGACTTGTGCTCCCTTAGCCTGGGACAACACACTTTCCCCGGTTTCCCAGTCACTAGCCGAGACTCAGTGCCTCCCAGAGACAACAGGGGCAGTAACGGGGTTAACAATACAATAGGGTCCCAACCTCCACTATCTATTACTGGCCCAAATCAGTTCCAAGGTTTGCCCGGGGTAAATGTCTGTAGTGGTGGAACTGGGGAAGGAGGGGGACAACATAGTAGTGCACCATGGGGTCGGGGGTTCTGATATTAAACTGAAACATTAGTGGTTACTCCCTGGTTGCAGATCCTGGCTGTCTGTCAGAGATAATCCACTCAGCAAGTGATGAGATGATATACTGCTGGGGGTAGCCACAGAAGTCTTTACAAAGTCAGGGCCCATAGTCAATAGGGGAGGAGGCTGGCAGTCAGGCCTCTCCAGTGGCCCCAGTGATGGAGGGTTCCCTCACTGTACTGTTCTGCACCCTTGCCAGGGCACTCCAAACATACCAACTACTTCCAAAAGTGCTCTTGTACTGCTGACCATCTGTGGGGCAAACTACTTTTACCCAAGATCTTATTCATGCAAGCTTTGAAAGGGCAGGGGAAAGAAACAGTACAGTACAGGAAAGGAATAATGTCTATTGCGCCTCATTAAGACTCATCTCAGTGTCTTGTGGGGGGAAACAAAATACAAAAAAAGCACAAGTTATATGTAGTTTACGTTGGTTTAACAAATCAATGTATTCATAATCATAACTGTGGCAGTCATTAGGAAGCATGTACTACAAAAAAAATCAAAACAAAGTAGACCTGGCTAAGATTTATATGCAGTTTTGCTTATTGACAATGACAATGCATAAATTCCCTTAAAAAAGGATTCAATTGGCTGAATTACATATTTTATGGTGTATGTTCTTACTTTTTCTCATTTCAGTTTATAATAACTTTTGATATATTGGAATTATTAATTTCAGGTAAACGCCGGGCTACTAAATTAATTATAATTTCAAAAGATCAATTGTAACAAATTACATATTCAGGAACATTTCTGATGAAAACATGTTCTCTTCCATGCTAAGCATTTCCATTTCCAAAATTATGAAACAGGGAAACTAATGCCTTAGACACATCTGCTTCCTTGACCATGTGGGAAAAATTTGGAGGCACAGCAGGAACACATGCAATTACAGAGAAATAAACTGCCTCCGATATATTTGACAGCACAGAAATTTGTAAATTGAATGGATAAATGATCTAAAATCATTAGTAATTAGATAAGGAATAAATTGAAGAATGTTAACCTGGCACAGCGGACATCTGCTCTAAGTGTGTTAATAGTTATTCTATTAAAAATAATTTAGAACATAATAAAACAGAACACCAAATCTTTATCGGGGGATTTTATCCCAGTGCAATGCCTACGCCTCACATAACCTTCAATAGTATTACACAGTTGACAAGTGTATTTGTAAACTTTGGTCTCTAGAAAAAGTAATTTGTAATGTGTTTTATGTGTTTGTGTTGTGAATATGCTATTTGCAGAGATGATAAAAGGCAAAACAGTAAGTGGATGTAATTGTGGTAGAGACGGTAAAATTTGGTATAGAATGTAATCATTCCTCAACTTTTAAGCCAGTATCACAACCTCATGCTGACGAGTCCTATGAAGGACGAAACAGCTGTCCATGAGTGGTGATCTGGCTATTGTACCTCTTCCTGAGTTTTGTCTAAAGGCTGTCTTGTACAGCGGGCAGTTACTTTCAAGGAATCCATGTATAAAGTGGATATAGAGGCAAAGGTGATAATTGTTAACCTTATTTGCATGTGCCTACCCAGAATCCCTTGTGGTTGTGAAAGCACCATGAGATTTCTGAGGGAAAAGCAAGCCTTCTGGCTTGTCTGGTGTCTGTAGATGAGTGTTTAATAATACTTCTACTACCCCTTAAATTTTAGTGGAAGGGTTTCCATCACCTTTTACCCACCATAACTTATGTAATGATATTTCTTAGTTACCCCAAGCCTCAACTTTTAAGCCAGTATCACAACCTCATGCTGACGAGTCCTATGAAGGACGAAACAGCTGTCCATGAGTGGTGATCTGGCTATTGTACCTCTTCCTGAGTTTTGTCTAAAGGCTGTCTTGTACAGCGGGCAGTTACTTTCAAGGAATCCATGTATAAAGTGGATATAGAGGCAAAGGTGATAATTGTTAACCTTATTTGCATGTGCCTACCCAGAATCCCTTGTGGTTGTGAAAGCACCATGAGATTTCTGAGGGAAAAGCAAGCCTTCTGGCTTGTCTGGTGTCTGTAGATGAGTGTTTAATAATACTTCTACTACCCCTTAAATTTTAGTGGAAGGGTTTCCATCACCTTTTACCCACCATAACTTATGTAATGATATATATATATATATATATATATACACACATATATACCGTATCTCACAAAGGTTTTTATTTTTATTTATTTTTTGTAAATATTTTATTTTATCTTTTCATGTGACAACACTGAAGAAATCCAAAATAAAGAAGCAGAGGCTCAGCACTCATATGGTAAGGTGAGTTCATTTCACGCAGGCAACGTTTCGACACACAGGTCTTTCTCAAGGCTTGAGTGCTGAGCCCCTGCTTCTTTATTTTGGATTTATTGAAGGACTTGGTGGTACCCTGGCTCGTGCACCATCTCACTACTGAGTGCTGCATTCCAAGCTTTTTTTCTGTGAACACTGAAGAAATAACACTGAGCTAGACCACTAGATGTTCACAAAGTGTAGCTTGTTGAAACCATATACTAATAGTGAGCTTTATTTGTAGGTTTATGGTAGATTGATCATTTTGTTTATTTGTAACTTTTTTTATTTATTTTTATGGTGATTGGGATGTTCATCTATACATATCACTTATTTTATATAAAACACTAGGCAGAGTAGTAAAACAGGTCAGGGGTCAAACACACCTTCAGGATGCAGTTTCTCCAGGAAACAATCAGCCCACCACACTAGGGTGTTTCTGTACAGCAGTTTCCGGGTTTTTAAACTCAGCACCAAGTCTGCCCTGCCCCTCATTGAATGTCAAGGACATGCCCTCTAGTGCACATAGACCTCGCTCCTGCTAGCTGCACTTTGGGTGCCAGTGGCGGGTCTCCAATGCGTGACACCTGCAATTTGGAAGATTCCTACTGGCCCCTCTTAATGTATAGTTAAGCAATAGCTTAGTTTACTGAGTAAAAGCCATTGTTTACTGAAATTAACTGACTCAATCTAACATTTTCTGACCATAATAAGTTAAAGCGAGTTTAGAAATTCAGAAGACACTGTAAATAAACATCTGCAGTTTGACCTGTAACACTCATTTTCTTGACAGCTTTCTACAGCAATGTCAATTGAAGCTGGATAACTGTGTGAATTATTGATTGAAATCATATTGCTTGATGAAAGTTGAGGTGTGACTGATAGGCAGATATTTCATTCTCACTTTACAAATAAAAATAGATCAAGTGATTGATGTAAAAATGAGTATGTTCAAGATTTCCAGGGTATGTTGCAAGAAAAGTAAAGAATAACAAAATAGACAGAATATACTAAGTGTTTTATGTTAAAGTATGTGATTTAAATATCACAAGCATTCTAGCATATATCCATAAATTAATAAAACTGGAATTCAAGTCCATGCCTTATAATTATAATATTTTTCATGGTTGTGCTTGAAGTAAACAATAAAACTATTTCTGTATGGAAATAGGCACTACACAAAAAAAAATTATAATACTCTCTTTAATACTATGGAGGTAATGTACAAAAATAATTCTGGTGTAAATTTTCACTTTTGATGCAATTATAAAAGGAATGCTGGACAGAATTGGAGGGGGGGTGGCATTTCTGTCATATTATGATTTAAGTTTGTTAGAAGAGGGGTCAACTACAATTAAATATGTAATTTGTCTTCAATTCTGCTTTACTCATATACTATTTGAGCGATATTCAATACAAAAAACTAACTATTGAGGGAATTTTGTAATGACATTGAATTTGGTAAATGTATTTTATGGTATTTGAAACATTTAAAGCAAAATAAAAGGTTGACGTTGAAATACAACTTATATAAGCTTAAGAAAGTTCCAGGGAAAACACTAAATGGGGCAGATGACTCAATCAGGACACTGTCCTCTGAAAAGGGGGATATCTGCTTACCATATATTTTTACCATATCATATAATCACTTTTCATACATATTTTACTGTGTATTCAACCCTGTTGTATTTAAAATCTCACATGTTTGTATCAGCCCTATCCAGAGTCTTGTAGGTTACAAACCTTGTGCAATCATCACTAGTAGCAACAAGTAGTGAGAACTACCAATATTCATTTCAAGTACTCTAATACTACCCCTAATACTACCTCCTTCCATTCTATCTATTTGTTAAGTTACTTGAATACATTTCTGTACTGTATAGGATACATGTCCCACAGGCTAAGAAAATAAAGGCTGCTAAAGATGGTGTAGGAGCTAATATCATGAAAGCTTGGTGGTAAAATAATTTTTAAATATTATTCAATGATTTTGGATGATATCTAGATAAATTGTTATGTTACATTAAAATACATGCATGTAAAATGTACGTTATGAGCATATGGCTGTTTGTTTTGCTTAAAATAGCATTCATTCTATGTATTCTAAGTTATAACGGTGTGTATTATATAATAACATTCATATTATTTGTATTATTATATATGTCAAATTTCAGAGAGATCTTGAATTTTCACATGATTTGCAAAACTGAAAGGAATGCAGACTGATAAATGAATCTGATGATTAAGTAAATGAGAAACAGCAAATTTTATAGAAAAGGCAAAAATAAAGATAGGGGGAATGCATAAAAAAACTGTAAGGAATGAAATATAAACAGAAAGGTGTACCCTTTATATTTTCTTCCTTTTTTTCTTACTCACATTGCTATGTATGAAATAATTTACACTTCTATGACATTTTAACTTTAATCACATGGGCAATTTAAGCTAGTTTCCACTTTGATCATTTCTCATGTATCTTGTTATTACACTGCATTGGTTGTTTGCCAGTTGTATTACTGAGTCATTTTATCTTCTCCCACTTATGTTAATAGTCCTTTGAAACCCTATCACTTTGTTAGAGGATTGATGTAAGTCTTCTGCAATTAACATAATTACAAGCCTGATTATCTTCTAATTGCATTATGAGTATTTGGATATTTAGTACACAAATTAGTGGAAATATGGATTCTCTGGTGTGAGTGGCATGTCATTTTAATCAATATTGAATATAACTTAATGATCTATTGGAAAACAGCAAAATCCCATCAGAATCTATGTAACATATCAAGTACAGTAAAACCAAAATGTCACATGATTATTTTTAATATTGATTTTTTTTCTGCTAGTCAGTAATGATTAACCTTTCTTACATGCATTTATTAACACAACAATAGAAATTGGATCATGGATGAAGTTTGTAATACATTTTCCTGGCTTAACATTTATACATAAGATGTAGAGTCACATAAGCTTCAAGGCTTTAGAGGAGCCCTCAGATTACTATTAGAAGAGGTATCACAGACCTCATTGGACATGTCTATTATATTTCAAGCATTGGAGAAATAACATCTTTTGCTGTATGGAAAAATACAGATATTATAGATCTCCACAGCAATATGCACACATACATCATGTGTGAGCCTCTGTGAAGTTATTGTGCCAGCATCATGAGCAGTGTTCCCTCTAAGCTGTGCGCTTGTGCGCGCGCACATAGCTTTCAGAGGGAGCGCACACGAACAAAAATTGTGCGCACAACCAATAGCGTACCGAAGGGGGGAGGTCCGCTACTGGTTGTGCACATGGCACCCCTCCAGAGACGGACAGTAATGTCCGCCGCTAGAGGAGCAAGCTCGGTTGGGGAGATCAAGGATCTCCCTCTAACCGTGTTTAAAAAAAATCAAGGGAGCTGGAGGTCTGTTAATGCAGACCTCCGATCCTGCTCCCTTTCGATGCACGTGGCAACTGATGCTGTGCGTCGGGATTTGATGTCATATCCCGGCGCACAGCACTGAAGCCACGGCCACCGCCTCCACTGCAAAGGAAGGAGAGGACACAGAAGAGGAAGAACGAAGAGGAGGAAAAGTGACAGGTAGGTACTCTGTGAGAGTGAATTAGTAAGTGTGTGAGAGTGATGGGTGTTATGCTGTAGTTTAAACTGAATGTTTGTGAATGAGTGTGTGTGTGTGATATGTGTGTGTGTGTCTGGCTCAATGTATAGTGATAGGTGTTATGTTGTACCACAGGCAATGTGTGCCACTGTATATCGTGATAGGTGTTATGCTGTACCACCGTCAGTGCGTGCCTCAGTATATAGTGATAGATGTTCTGCTGTACCACTGTCAGTGTTTGCCTCAGTAAATAATGATAGCAGTTATGCTGTACCACCGTCAATGTTTGTCTCAGTACATAGTGATAGCAGTTATGCTGTACCACTGTCAATGTTTGCCTCACTATATAATGTTAGCAGTTATACTGTACCACCGTCAATGTTTGCCTCAGTATATAATGATAGCAGTTATGCTGTACCACCGTCAATGTTTGCCTCAGTATATAATGATAGCAGTTATGCTGTAACACCGTCAATGTATGCCTCAGTATATAGTGATAGGTGTTATGTTGTACCACCGTCAATGTCTAGTTCTTAGCTTGAAGACATAGTGTAGAATCTCAAAAAAAAACTATGTTAATTATTTTTGCACACCTAAAGTGCTAATGACTTGAAATTGCAAAATGCAAATTGTAGTTAACATTTCAAAGTCTTCATCTGTCCCCTTGCTGACATCAGCCATTAGATTTCCCAGTTGACTTGCTATAGTTCACTAGGAATTAATTTTTTTTTCTATACTGGTCCATGATAATTATCTGCCTTTGTGACACCTGTTTCTACAATAATACAATTTTATAGTGTTATGAAGTTACATTACGCAACTGTTTGGAATTAATGTTCTCGTGAAGCAATGTGTTTACTTTTGAGAATCTACCCTACCTTTGGTAGCAATCATTTAAAATACAAGTAATGCTACAGTTACCCCTTAGTGTGTAAGCTTGCCCTTAATAAGTTATTATATGGAATGTTATATTAATTCCAATACTAGAATTGTATTCAATTGTGTATTTTTCTTGCCTTCATTCGTGGCAGTGTCACCTGATTTGTTTTCCTGTGTTCTGCTGTGGTTGTGCGACCTGATTTGATTGCTGTGTTCTGCTGTTGTGTAAAACTGTGTCCAAGAATACAAGTAATAGTAGTTGTTGTCTACTCTGCAGGCATAGGTTAAATGTCAACAGGATGGGGGTGGGGCATTAATAGCAAGCGCATGTATAGTAGGGAAGGGGATGGGCATTAACAGAAAGAGATGGGTCATCATAGGGCAGTGTCAATGTTATAGCCAGGTCCACCTATAAGTGCACCCAGGTGCATTTTGTACCCAGGCGCCAGGGACCTAGGCTTCCCTCTGACTTGGAGGAGAGAAGAGGGTGGATGTGATAGAAACATTTAAATACACAAATTGATTTAAGAAAGTTTAGTACGAAAGTTTCTTTCAAAATATATTTAAACATGCATTGGATAGGCATATGGCTAACCTATATTTAAAACAAGACCGAGAACTAATTTATTAAAGAGTCTTCAATAAATGGCCAGTCCAGGTAGTGAGGAATGGTTCCTATCTGCTGTCATTTTCTATGTCTCTATGTTTTTTTCTTTTAACAGGTATTATAAATGACATTATGTTAACATTATTAACATTAACATTATTCCAGGGTAATATTTTATTTAACTGAGAAGAACTCAGAATATATCATGGTTAGAATACTTTAGCCAAATCTTTTTTATTTAATTATTTTCCTGAATGCAAGTTGAGGAAATGTTTTTCCCTTGTCGCCAGGCATTTTAGGTGGTATCATAAAATCTTTATTACCAAAAATATTGACAATTTGTACAGTGTACAATTACTTTAAAATGTTTTATTTCAGTGTGGTTCTTATGCTTTTTCCTGTGTTATGATAAATACTGAGTTCTTCATACATTTCAACTAACCAGATTAAGGATGCATGTATAAGATCTTGCTTGTAAGAACAATATAGCTATGTTAAATTATATAGACGTGCATTTGAACTGTTAGCAACCTTTTTTTGATAATTTGTATCCTGGGAGTTGAAATGCTTACTTTTGTGTATGACTTGTATGTGCAACCTTTTGAAAAAGTCTGCTTAGTAGACAGGTAATTAAATTGAGTCCAAAATGTGTAACTGAAAGAACTTTCTCAGCCACACATACCACACAGATCAATTCAAAATGGCATCTAATATCTACTGTATGTTCATTTGATTCTTTAGTTGACATGGAGAACAGTAACATTTTTTAAATATATTTATTGGGTTTTACTCTAAAAAAAAATTGAGATACATATAAAAAAAGCCTTTAGAAATCTTACATTTTCTGTAATAATAGTGAAAGACATTAATATATCAACAAAATAAGAGTTCTCATTTGGGTCTGCTCACTAAGTTCACTTGACTGACTTGACTTGCATGTTTAAATTCGCAATGCTTCTTGCATATTTATTAAGTAACAGGCGTGAGCATGCAAGTCAATGCAAATTTAGCCCTCGCCTTTAAATCACCAAATTAAACCACCTTTAGTACGTTAACATTTAAACCTCAAAATTAATAGGTTTAAGAAAAAACTAAACGGGAGCCCCCAGGCCTAATATTAACAAAAGGTTAACGATTGCACCACTCTCTTCCTCCACTCAGCATGCGGTGATAGTAGGTAAATTGATAATTCTGGGGTACATACAAATGAGCAGTGAATGTGGGGGGGGGTAAAAATTATAGACAGAAAGCCCTACGCGAGGCACAGACCCCAAACCATAAAGAAAACCCTTTTTGGGATCCGAAGTGGCATGATTTACACTTAACTCCCATATTCTATTCCCAGTGTTGGGAGTGGCACTGCTTGGGGTCAATGCCTCCTTTTTTATAAAGGAGCATATACAAATCAGTTTAGTTAATTCCCCCGTAAATTAGCTTTAGTGAATCTGTGTGAGATTAATGTTGCAAACTCACATTTTTTGCCAACTCGAAACTACACAGACTTTTGTGAACAGACTTGCCCATGTGTTGTGGGTCTCAATAGATGAATCCGCAAGTAAATGTTTGCAATGGAATGGAAGTGTTATAATTTCCTGTTTTCATACATGTCTACTTGTAATGTTGTAGAGACAGCAAGTGTGTACAATAGTTTAATTGAAGGAAGAATGCTAGACAGTACAAATGGTATCTATTTTAATAAATTAGCTAAAAACTATTAGTGTGCATTCCATTTAAATACAGAAGAAGTGAAACTATTAATATGTAAGAATATGTTGTTGCATTATTTGAACGTTAGGCACATCAGAATTGTAGAGATATGTATTTATGATGACACATATACTAGGCAAAGAAGAATATTACAGTATTGAATACCTTCACAAGTATATGCGTAACTACAAGACATTAATGCCTTGAGGGAAATCATAAATCACTTGTAGTTGTGATTTGGCATGTGTAGTTATTCTAGGGAAAATGAGGGACACAGGGAGTATCTTCCCATGTAAATACATTATATGTCTGTGCTGACTGCCATTAATGTCCTCCTAAACAAAACTTAAAAGCTTGTATCACTTTGCCAGGTTATTAAAAAGTAATGATAAATATATAAATATACACACAGATCCATTCTCAGTTCACTGCCAGCTATAATCAAAATATCAAATTGCCCAAAGGGAGGTTGTATTTCAAGATATTGTCATTATGTTCTTTATTTCTTGTGTTTATGTTACAGTTACTTAGTTCAATTTATATTTCAATTAACTGAACTCGGGATACATGTATAAGATATTGCTTATGAGAATTCTATGATGTTAAATCTTGAGCAGACGAATGTACCTTGCTAATATACTTAAAAGGATCAATTTCTTTGAAGGCACAGACAAAGGAATCGTGGTTAGAGGTTTGTGCACATTTTCCTCGCAAACAGGTTTTTGAGACATTAACTACGTATCGTTTTTAATAATAATTTTCTATCTATCTATCTATCTATCTATCTATCTATCTATCTATCTATCTCTCTATCCATATTTCCGTCCATGCATCTTCTGAACAGTGTTTGAAAATACAATGCAGTTGTCACTTTTTATTCTTCTTGTTACCTTTTATTTCTATAGTGCTAACAGATGCCACAGTGCTGCAGAATAAGCATGGTTAGGCATTCCAATAACTATCTGGAACATAGAGTAAATGCCTGGTGTGCCAGTGGACAATAGCTTGCGTTCTTACCCTTACTGTTCAGTTGCATTTGTACGAATTGCAAATTTAACGAAACCTAGTTAGACTTCCATTCACTCTCTCTCACTTTCTCTGAATGTTTTCCTACCTTAACCAAGGTCTGCTTTCGCTTCCATGTCTGGAAGCTCTGCTTCTTCTCTTGCATCTTCTTCATCTTCTTGTCTCTTCTGTCTTTTGTCAGCTACCGGTGACATTCTCTCCCTCAATTAGAGGATCAGGGGAGAGAGTGTGCCTGGAATCTCGACCCTTTTGCACGAAAATAACCTCCCGTGAACTTCCGCAAAAATGACAGAGTTTCCGTTGACATCTTCTGCCCAATTGGAGGATGTCACAGGAAGCACAGTCATTTTTGCAGAATTTCACCGGTTATAGATCTTGGAGACAATCCCTGCAGATGTCATGGTTAATATAATCATTATCTGGGATTAGAACTAGATTTAGTTAGCAGTATACTACCTTCCACAGAATGGCCATGAAGGTGTTGCTTTCAAACATCCAATAACATAGTTGACATTAAATATTGTCGTACACATGCCAACAAGCATAGTAGTTTACCCGGATTAACTAAATTTATTAAGGTACTTAATAAAAGGCACACAAATTTTCTTGCTTTAAAAAATCTAATATTTAGTTTAAAAGGGATATAGAACTAGAAACATAATTAGAATTTACCTTAGTCTCTATATGAATGTTTCTCCTGATCAGTTGAAATGGCAAAATGGTGGAAATGCTTTCTATAAAAAGGAAAAATGTTCCAGTGCCCATTAAGCAGTATTTTGAGAAGTATTCATATCTAAATAGATGCTTTATTACTGTAACTTTTTATACTGCTTTTTATACTGCTCTTGTAAACTCAAATAATTCTAATAATATTTACAAACATCTTATATGTAAATATGCTGTTTAAATAAATTTATAGGTAATCTGCTAAATTTATAATGGCCTAAGTAAAATACTGTTCTCCTACAACATAAAAGTGAAGAATACCAAACACTAGAACAGCTACCAACAGGTATTTCTCTTACTTGAGTTGGTGTGTGTGTGTTTTAGAGCTTGTCTTTCTGCAAGCAGCATATTGTGAAAAGGCCATCTCCGGACATCTGGCACACTGATCGGCCAGTGCCCAATGGTCCCTCCTATGTACCTTTAATGCCTCTCATGTGGACAGTCATGTCCTTTTGTGCATAGCCACCAGTGGGATACACACTGATGCACACTGTGTAATGTCAGGTGTATCTAGAAGGCAACTGTAGGTCTGTCATTTATAGGCCACCATTCCTAAAGCATAAGGGCACATTTAAATCCCCAGTATGTTCATGATCGTAAATTACATACAAAGTACACATGCCCTGTAACATGCATCTCTGGCACAGAGCCACACTATTCAAAAAAGACTATCCTGATGTTCCAGTACTATGCACATTCTTTAGTAAGTATAGCAATACCGCCTCTATAGACATGTATACCTGTATAGTATGAAAAATGGTGGATCACTGCTGCACCCACCCAAGATTACTATCACCTGGAAAACTTTGATGGTCTAAAGAACAAACAACAGATGACATTCCCCTCAAGACAAGCATGTGACTATAACACACGTCAGATCTGCAGTCATTCCTAAAGAAACCTTACAATGCTAACATAGTGCAGTTTCCCCATAACTCTCTGTGGATAGTCATCTTCTTTCAGGTCTCCCAGATGATTTAGAAATTACTTGTGGGACAAATATTTTAAAAATTCTTCTCTTGAATGAATTTGTCCATGACAAAAAATGCCTTTCGCACCTTCAGAAATACTAAAGAAAAACTAAATGAAAATTATTTTGGAAAAAAACTTCAGATATACTATCCATAGACTAGATAACAAAAAGAAACCCATCTGTGGTTGAACAGCATTTTTAAAGCAATGAATGATGTGATAAATACCACACTATTCTAAACATTTTTTTTTTACTATGCAGAGAATTATAGCATAAAATATTCATAAGAAGTATAATAATGCTAATTGTATTCATGTATACCACATGTGACTGACAAGCATTTTTAAGGGGAAAAAAACCTCTTATCACAATCATAATCAAAAACATTCTTAGAGTAAAATATGCCTAATGGGATTCTTAAGATAGAAAAAGATGAATGTGGTTTCTCAAACTATAATAAATAAAATCAGTAAAAAATGTATAATTCACAAATGAATACTTGTTAAAATTCAAGCATTTTAATTTCAAGACACTAGGAATGGTAATGTAGCTTAAAATATTAGATTTAAAACGTGATAACATCTTACAACGATATTGACATCTGTTACTGTATTATATTTATCTTTTAGTGATGGATGCATTAGAATGCATTTGTGTAATAATTGTTGAGTGCACATAAAAATAAATAACTATTTATAATTCATTAATCAATCTGTCTTTCTCTGGGCTTGGTTGTCTACCAAATCTTAATTCATTTAAGAATAAGATTTACGGACTATATTTAATTTGCTGTGGAATCTCATAAATGTTTTATTGTTACAATTTGCTATTATAATTCAGATCAGGCCAGTAATAGACAATACACCATTTATTGGGAATCAGAGCTGTATTAAACCTTTTAGTCCATCCAGCTTGCTTAATTACAGGTTCCTCTATCCACAGGTTTCACATTACTGTTGCTCAACCAGAATGTAGACCTTTAGATCACAGATACTGCCATTTGTTTGAGCAAAATCATCCAGTGTGTCATAAATAACACCACCTTTATATTTTGCTGTGACATCATCATGACGGTCTATAGTTTGGCAAAGAAACAGATGCTAAATAGTAATGTATAATGGGAGTCCCCATCCTGTAACCCCCTATGATGTGTATCTCTGTATCAAACAATGGAGAATATGCCCTGTTGTGAGGTTATCAATCTATTACACCTTTTTCTTCCAACATCTCAAATAGGCAAATGTGTGTGGATAGGGCAGGTCTTTACTGAAACTTTTTGTATAACTGAATTTTATTTGCAAAATGAAAAATACAAACACCCTTTCTATTGTTTCGATGATATGATGCATTATCACATCAAGAGAACAGAGAGCGACTTGGGTCCAAAAGATGGACTGTCCCTCCTAAAGAAGGACTCTCACTAGGTATATATATTTAATGTGTAATGTCTGCTTACACTGCAAATTACTATCTATTGTGTTTATTGTATGCTTTAACAACCACAATTCATTCAATTTGCATCTAAATTTAAACTTGGAAACAGGGAGATGGAACAAGTTAAATGCCTGTCATTCTTCACAGTGCAATTTACAGTCCAAAAAACACTCATGGGTAACAGCAACAATGAACAACCACCTGCTTCCCAACTGCTGAACAGGGAGATTGGAAGTCATTTTATTGTAAGATGATAAGGAACACATGCTTTGGGGCACATAATACTAGACAAGTGAAGGATGATATACTGTAACAGAATGATCACAGTGGATGTTACTATTATTGTCATTCTGGTAAATCCTTCCATTGAGGAAATGTATAAACAAAGCTGTTTCTCTAATGCATACCTGGGTCTCAAACTGTCAACGCAAAATAACTTGAGGACTGCCTCATGAAATCCGACACAAAGACACACGTTAGATTTATATTTACAATCTATGTGAGTATGTCTACTTTAACTTTCCATAATTTGATATTTTATTTAAATACATCCCATACCATATAACATGGCTCATCAAATCTAGTTTTAACGAATCTATAGATACAAACGGAATTGCAGGGTAACTCATAGGACAGTGTTGAGTGATCCATAACATTACTCATTCATTTTATGTTTAAGGGATACCGAAGCCATCAATTGTATTTTAACCCATATAATAGCTAAAAGGTCCCTTTAAATTCCCATGCTGGACACTTTGCAAATACATGGGGATTTTGCAGAATCCGGGCCATATGCATTTGCCCTTTTGCTTGTCCCTCAGCTATTTGTTGTGAAGGAGATGTGTTCGGACATCCCTGTACATAAAATACTGTCCTCCAGTCAGCTATAGTGCTGGCTCTGTGAACGCTAAGAAAAGGGGTCTCTACTGAGATCCCAGCATGCATGCGTGAAAAGCATTACTATTGAGTTCAGTAGCAGCACTTTCATGTCACTTATTGGCTGGCCCAAACCAGCCAATCGATGGTGTGAATCGTCGGACTACAGAGAAGAAGTGCAGATGGGAGGCTAAGTGTTTTTATTTCTTTTTTCCCAGTATGAACAGTGTATGTACTATTTGTTTAGGGGTCTCCCTGGTGAGTGTCCTTTTCATGAGGCATATCCTAAAACGTATAATATTGTATGTGTTCTATATGAGGCCTGTCAAATTCCAGTTTCTGGAAGCCATGTCTGTCAGTAAAACCAGCCACTATTAAGAAACACTCAAGGTCTCTGGGATGTAAATAGTAAGGCATTGTGACATTAGCCAGTCAATATTCAAAGATTCCAAACAAATTTCACATGGAATTCACATTCTGGCAGGAGATTTGGAGTTTAGACTGTGAAGCTATTGTTGGTTCGATGCATACTGTTCATGTGTCGCAAAGCAAATAAATACCAAATCTACTCAAAATAAGGTTGGCCCCATTTACAGGGAAAAAATGCAAGCAGCTTTTTTTGTAAAAATTAAAAAAATCCTAATTGCAAATATATTCCTGGCATTGCAAAGTTGTGTTATAAAAAAAATAGTTTATTTTGATTTTAGTAAAAATATACCATATATGTCATGTATGCTTTCCCAAGTATTTCAAATATAAAGAAACAGCATATACGTTTCTTGGTTTTGTGGAAGATCAGTAACAGACAACAATTAGGACCATCTAAATCAACAACACTGCAAAATATTAGAATACTGAGCTATAATATTTCCATAATAATTCCACATCTAAGCATCAGTTTGCTTTTTTGCATCTTTTTCAAGACAGAACTATTCTGCAAACCATACTGAAGGTCAATGTTTATTTATAATCGTAGCACGGATCTAGTTGCTTGTTAAGGGGGAAAAAATCACTGTCAGGTAAAAAAAAAAAATTGAATGTTTAATTTTGTATGAAGTCAAAAAGTTACAAAGTAATTACTCTTTATATGCTGTTCCAGATTTGGAACTCTAATTGAGAAGCTTAGATTTATTGACATATTTAGACATAAATGATAATACTAAATTCTCTTTGCAGTTTAAATGTCCTTGAACAAACTGTATAATAAAAATCCCTCTCCTTGAAATGACACTGTCATGTCACAGCCTTGTATAGTTTTGGTCAGTGTGTTCAATATGTGAAACCGTAGAAGCTGTAGCTGGAACATAAAATCTACAAACAAATAAATCATAACAATGTTGCTTAACAGCAAATGTATTTATAATGGAAAATGGAGAAAAAATGCATTGATTTTTCTGTTGATTGACAACTGTGCTCAGAGCATGGCTCATCTTTATACATTTTGAAACAAAATCCATTATCTTTCATTGTTAGTTGAGAAATGAAAGGTCTGTTACATTAAATGAGGTGCATCTTGCAGCATATGAGTCATCATTGGTTTGATGGCTGTACAGATTAGACCTTTGGAAACTTTAACTCCACAGACAATTATGAGTCTTATTCAAATTCTCTTTCAAAAGAATATTGTTTGCAAAGATTTCATAAAGATACAAAATGCAATTTTCTTAGTCAAATACAGTGTGATAAAATGTGTTCACTGTTACTGTACAGTTCATTATTTGCTTATTTGGCATATAGTTTTATTGTTCCATGGTTTATAGCCTGCGAAACAACAAAAATATACCTTATGCTTTTTTATATTTACATGTATTTCATATTATGAACAACAGAGGGTGAACAATAAATGAAAGGTTTCAAGAAGAGAGAGAAAAAAACAGATAGAGAAAAAGAAAGAACTGGGTTGGGTGACTGGTCCAACACCCCACCCCTGGTTTATACCATAAAATATATAGATAAAAATGTGGATCTGACTGTTGCAAGAGGATGGCAATATTAATAAATTCCTAGGTATAATATCAGGACACACAGGTAACTACAACCACTTATGGTTCTTATGAAAAACAGATATCTATTTTTTTTACAAACAAATCAGTTAACACCTCATATTATCTATCTATCTAGCAGCTATCATCTATCTATCTATCTATCTATCTATCTATCTATCTATCTATCTATCATGTATCTATCTTCCATCTATCATCTATCATCTATCATCTATCATCTATCATCTATCATCTATCATCTATCATCTATCATCTATCATCTATCATCTATCATCTATCATCTATCATCTATCATCTATCATCTATCATCTATCATCTATCTATCTATCTATCTATCTATCTATCTATCTATCCAGCTAAATGTATATGTATAGCTAAAGGTATAAGAAGGGTTAGGAGGAAGAATTCGTAAAGTCTAGGACTGTAGAAACTCCAAACAGATCACTGCATGTGGCACGGGGCTAAATATGCTACTATATTTCTAATGGTAAAAAATTGAACATCTAGATAGATGACAGACACAGATGCTTGAGATACTGACTGTAGGTCCAAAGGTCCATTTTCTTTTCTTTGATATGTTAGTATAAGGGATAAATATCTATAAATATCCATAAATTATGTATTTCTGAGACCAGGGCTGGTGAAAGGATTATTGTCACCTTGACTCTGCCCCTTGTATCGCCCTTGGGGGAGGAGTCATGTGACCGCATTATATACATGACCCGCCCCCCCTGCATTGACTAGGCATAAATTACTGTATACACACCCCAAAGGCCAGCCCCACACACATAGAATTTGCCCAGTACCCAGATTGCCACATAGAACTTGCCCCAGCACCCAGATTGCATCCACAGATCTACCCAGCATCTATATTAAACACATATGACTTGTTCCCAGCACCCAGATTTCACACATAAGGACTTGCCCAGCACCTAGATTCCGGAAAAAGGAAAGGCGCCATCACCTAGATTGCACACATAAAACTTGCCCTATGACCCAGGTTGCATCCAAAAGACTTGCCCAGCACCTAGGTTGTATACACAGGACTTGCCCCAGCACCCAGACTGCACATATAAAAACCCCAGCAACCAGAGTCTCAGGGCTCCTCAAAGTCAAGATTCACGCGCGTCCTTTATTTATTGTATATCTTTTAGGTGCAAAACAGTAATGGATAAACTATCAAAATACACACATACTGTATACGCTACCCTTACAAATGCCTGCCAAAAAATACACACGCCTGCCCTTACACACATATATACATATGCAAATTCACGGTTGCCCCTACACATAAATATCCTAGCTCACACTTGCCCTTGCATCCAGATACTTGCTTGCCCTTAGACATAATTGCCCCACACACTCTTCCCCCCTATCTCATTATCTCTGCCCATCTCTCCCTATCTCTTTCTCACTATCCCCCTTTTTCTTCCCTTCTCTTTGATCCTCCCTTGCTCATTATCTCTCCCATTTCTCATAAACACATCTCCCCCCTTTCTTGTTATCTCTCTTTACTTTATCACTCCCTTTTCTCCCTCCCTCCTTAACTCTCTTATTCTTTCTCTTTATCTCCTCTTGTCTATTTCTCCCCTTTCTTTTTATCTTTGTTCTCTTCTCTCCACCCTTTCTCTCTCTCATTTCTTTTCCCCTTTTTTCTCCTTTGTTTTTATCTCACCTACACTTTCTCTTTACCTTACTCTTTTTCACTATCTCTCCCCTTTTGATTTATCTGTCCTCATCTTTCTGTTTATCACTCCTGCTCATTCTCTTTATCTCCCCTCCTCTTTCTTTCTCTTTTCTCATTGCTCCGTTGCGCCATCATATGCCGGCACCAGCAGCATCAGAAGGGAGCTATGAGACTGAGGTCTGGAGAGACCTTGTGCTCCCTTTATTTAGGGGCGGTTAGAGGGAGATCCATGATCTCCCCAACTGGCCCTGCTCTTCCAGCAGATCTATGTGGGGGCACCACGTAGATCTACCTTGCCTATAGGTACCGCCGGCCCTGCTAGAGATTTTCCCCTAGAAATAGATACATTTAATATATGTAAAGAAAATGATGGTAACTATATGTCTTAACATTTGTATTCCATATCTGTAATAACATGTTAAATATACAAAGCAAGCCATGCCTCCAAAAAAAGTATAATTTTCACGGAACCGCATTTGTTCGTTTTTATAGTTCTGCTGATCTCTTTCAGTACATCTGTAGAAATCTTTACTGTCTTGCTCAGACCATTCCTATTTATCATTGTCCCTTTATCATCTTTCCAAATTGATTTCTCTATCTCATTACTACAGTATGTTTTTCTAGAACTTGACTTATTGCTAGAAGCTCAGTTCTATTAAACCAGAAAATGTTGAACTGTCAATGTACTTTATTCTTCAGACTTTTATCTATATTTCACTGTTAGGTACACCTCTTTATACTCATGCTGCAGTGTTATCACAAACCAGTCTCTTAACATGATACTTTTATCCATTACTTTGTCTCAACAAACTATTTTGCCTTTTCTTAACCTCCAAAACTAACCTTTATGACAGTTCAAAGGATTATCTTTTTGCTTGTCTTTATATTTGTCTAAGAAGGCATTTTACATGTTACTGGCAGTACTGTTTTCGATATTATCTATCTAAAAAAAATGTCAATATATTTTGTGTTTCTTTGCATTGAAATTTTATTTTAATTTTCCCAAAATTGGATTGGGTAAAAAGAAAGGTGTAAATTATGGGAAACAAAATCTAGGATAATGTTCTGGGAAGCATTGAGGAGACCATTAATTCTGACCAAATCACCAGAAATGCAGGCATACGAAGGAAACTCCACCATGCTTCACTGTTGCGGGTAAACAGTCATTCTTCTAACGCTCCCCAGCCCTTTGGTGAACAAACTGCCTTCTGTTACAGCCAAATATTTTACTATGCTGGCATGGAACCTGATGACCAGTAAGGCGTATGTGTTGATGGTGCGGATCTTGTTCTTCACATTGAGCTGGGAACTGCTTTATCCTTTAATGCTACTTGGATGTTGCCGTGCTCTTAGCCACCACATTGTGGTTCCCATGTGACTGTTGGATACCAAGATACTTATAGCTGGTCTGTATGTCTGCTATGTGGCCTGCTGGTAATTCAATCTGATTAAGTATTGTCCCTCTTTTTTTACCACAAGCACTTTTCCAGTCCGAATGACATCCTAATGGCTTCACTGTAAATCCGTGTCAGGTGGATCAGCGAGTCACTTTTTCATTTACTCTTGATGTCATCCATGTGGAGGAGGTGGCTGACAGTAGTTCCACTCTTGAACTTGTACCCGTATCCAGTCCTTCTGATTAGCTGGCTGAGGGAATTTAAGCCTATACAAAGCACATCATCTCATTATATGCCAGACTTGATGGTCACTTGTGCCAGCAGTGTTGTTTTCCAGACTCCTACTGAGTTCTTGAGGCAGGTGTCCTGTTGACTTTGAATAGCTCCAGACAGTCACAGATCCATGTTTGTGGCATGGACTCGTAAGCTTTCCTGTAGTACATCCTGGCTGTGCTCAGGTTGGTCTGTCTAGACTTTGAGTTTTGGGCAACTGCCCTGTCTATGAGCAGTTGGTGTTTTTAGGCCTCCAGTGTTGTTCCCAATGCCCTTCTGAGCTGTGCTCATGTACTAGCCCATGTTGTCCTTAGCTTGGTGGTTATGATGCCTGATTGTACTTTCCACGTTGTGGGCAGGCATGTTATTGGCAGGTGTTGTACCCTTATGGGGGTCTTTTATGATCAGAACTGTCTGTATGGAAGCCTGTTGGTAGCAGGTGGTTCATCTGTGCTGCTAGGTGTTGATATACTGCTGTCAGTTTTTTCAGCCAGTAGGTACTGACCATATCTGGACCAAGTGCTGTCCAGCTCTTCATGTTATTAACTTGCTGTTGGATGTCTGTTACTGTGAGGGTAACTGGTTCCTGTTCTGGGAGATTGCTGTGGTCTGCTCTCCCGGAGCCACTTTGCCTTGGTGTTATGTGTGTTTTTTTTCTTTCTCCCATATGTCCTTTCAGTACCGCTCAGTTTCTGATGTTACTGTGTTGTTGTTGCACTGCAGTTGGGAGTACACCTTGGAGGGTTCTTTGGAGAACAGAGCATTTACCTTTGTTAGCATCTGCTTCTCTTGTGTATCTCCTTTGTTTAGAAGTTCAGATGGAGTTAGGCCCTTAAATTTTTCCAGTAGGTTCTTAATCTTCACACCTTTCTGTAGTTCTACCAGCTGGCTAGCTTCTGTCTTGGCTTCCAATCTCATTTGCCATAGAGAGTATGTTCTCTTGATGATGTCATATTCCGGCGCTCAGCATGAAACGCCGGCTCCGGCTCCGACGGAGTCACGGAGAGTGAGGGGCGCCGAGTGGTTGCTAAAAACTTCACGCGCAACCGCTCGGTGCCCCTGCCCAGGACTTAAATTAAAGCATCGGGGTTTTTTTGATTGTTTTAACTTTATTTAACATCCAGAGCGGCAGAGCGAGAAGACGGACACCTCCAACCGCAGGACTCAACAAGGTAAGTAAGGATAATGAGAAGTAGGGTAAGGGTGTGAGGGGAAGGCAGTGAGAAGGGGCTGGGGGGGCAGTGAGAAGGGGCAGAGGGGAGGCAGTGAGATGGCTTAAAGGGGGGGCAGTGAGATGGGGCAGAGGGGGGAAGGCAGTGAGAAGGGGCAGAGGAGGTAGATAGTGAGAAAGGGGAGATTTGTGACAAGATTTTTTACCTTTCCTTTTTTGGGATGGGGGTGCCACAGGAGTAGTCGGCACAGGGCACCAGAACACTTAAGGCCTGACTTGGGCACCAGGGAGGTCCTAGTGTTTGTCTTTGGCCAAAAAAAATCTTCGTATTCCGCAAATATTCGCCCGTTCCTGTCTTCTCTTCAGGGCGAATATTCGGGGACATTCTACGGGGTTAACGCGGTATGGACTACGCAGCAGCTTTGGTGCCAGGAGTTTAAATGTACGAGTCGTACGTACAGACTTTTAAAATCCTAATGCAGCAACTCTGCAGGTCCGGCAGAGACCACTGTTCTCCTTGCTCTATCAGTTAAATGTCCGTACAAGCGACTTTATTGGTCACTCGTACGGACTTTTAACTGTTGCACCTTTAACCTACGGATTTCCGCTCCCATTATCTTACGCAGCATCGCAGGGGTTAACCAATTGGTTGATGCCAGAGGAGGTCCCTGCAGGCGACCAATAGGCTCACTTGCACTGCCCTTTAACCCCTGACAGCGAACCTACGGATTTCCGCTTCTATCAACTCTTGCGATGCTGCGAAGATAAGGTAGGCTAGATGGGGAAGGGACCAGGGAGATTAGTAGACGAAGACGATCATGAAGATTCTTTGTCTACGTTTTACCGCCGCTATATTCTCTTCTTCATGTCTTCGGAACAAACACGAAAATGCACTCTTCGTGTTCGTTTTCATGTTCGCCCGAAGACGAATGCACAAGTCTAGTAACAACTCCTGTCCTAGAACACCCTGTTTGAAGATCATGAGGACCAATGACTTTTGTATTTGTAAGGCTAGGTTTCCACTTGGGTTTTTGTCCTGCGTTTTTTTCTTGATGAAAAACGCCAAGAAAACTGCCACTGCATTCTCCTGCGTTTTGGCGTTTTTTCTGGCGTTTTAGCCTTTCTGTGGAAATTGCTTTTTTGACCTTAGTCAGTTTTTCCAGCCTTTACACGTTGGAATTTTCACCCAGCTAAAAGGGATTAGGATAAATGGCAAGTATCTGCCCCCTCCTGATGTAATTTCCTTGGTAGAGTTCTACTTAAACAAGCCCCGGCGGACCCTTTTGTCTCTTTTCTGTGGTTTGTAAGGCATGCTTTATTCCGAATGTCTGCTCCTCTAGGAAGATTGGCCCCAAATGATGGTTCAAATAGTTTGCTGTTGCTTTTGGCACGCAGGATCCAGTTGGTTTGTTTGTAATGGCATGTTTGTTCCAAATGGTGTAAAATTCAATATGAACTTTGTTTTGTGTGAAACTGTTTGTTTCCAGCTTATTTCTCGTAGGACACACAGATACTGGGTCCATCCTCTGCATTGTAACTGTGGAAAAAAACGCCATAAAAAACGCCAAGGCAAAACCCACATGGCTTTTTCATGGCGTTTTTTCTCTCCCATAGACTTCTATTGGAGAAAAACGCCAAGATTTCCTTGCAAAAAACGCCAGAGTGTCAACATGCTGCGATTTTGAAAAACTGCCACAGAGCCCAAAAAAGCAGAAAAACGCCAGCGAGGACTGAAAAAACGCCAAACAGAAAAACGCCAAGTGGATATGGCATTCTGCGATTTCCTATTGAAGAACGTCGTGTGGCTGAATTGGCGTTTTTATGGGCGTTTTTAGCAAAAAAAAAACAAGTGGAAACCTAGCCTAACACAGTCCACATGGTTGAAAAGCCTTTGGACAGGCCCGCATAGGCCACCTGGCAAATGCCTGAAGGGCTAATGGTTGGCTGCCCACCCCAATGCTTACCTGATCCGCTGCTGGAACTGCAGATCAGGTGCTGCAGTGAGTGGCTGCTGGTTGAATATGCCCAGCTGCATTCTGTGAAAGATTAAAACCATAATGTGCGACTATGTCCATGCGTATTCAGCCAATGGCTGAACTAATGTCATTTGGTTCAAGTCCAGTTCGGCCCTGCCTCTGCACATTTATTCCATTCAATATGGATTCGTTAACATATGCATTAGCAATCACAATGTTTGTACCTATGTACAATAAATATGTTTTTGTCCACAAAGTCAAAATAGAATTTGGAAAGGCTAGTTCTAAGATTTATGTTAATAGCAAAGCAATGCAAAGATCCTGTGTGCCATTTTTAGCTTACTGCAATATAAATTACAATCACTCTTTTCCTGTTTGTTTTTTTCTATTGTGAAACAAAAAGTTGCACGGAGAATAAAAAATGTTCTATGCATACTATATTGTAGAAAATGCTTCTGGGGACATTGTCCATTTTTTATTAATTCTGACAGCATTTGTGTAATTAAAAATGTATTCATTTAAACATAAATCATATTTCTGTTCATATGTCTGTCAGAAAGGGATATATGAATATCATACGTATTGTGAGATTAGATAGTTACCAGAAAATACATAGAAACGGAGTATGTTCTCAAGACAAAGGGAAAGTTATCTTTTACCAGTAGGTGGCGCTGCACTGGTCAACAGATCCAACGTGTCTAATAAATGAAAACACACTCATACATACATACACACACACAGACACACATACACTGTCCCTCCTCCTTTAACAGAGCACGGGGCAGCCATTCCGATGGCTGGGGAGAGATAGATCCCCTTCTCTTTCTGTTTCCTCTGCAAAGGAGAGAAAAAACAACAGTAGAGCAACTTAGAGAATTGCACAACTGGACAAAGCAGGAGTAGAAGCAGGCAGACGCACAACTACGGAGACCAAGAGAATTACTACTTTTTGTTTCCTGACTTGCCGTAGATTTGATTGAGCTGCTCTCATCATCTTTGCAGGCTCGTGCCTTCTGGGGAGTTTATTGAAATCGGTTTGGTCTGTGTCTTAACCGCAAACGGATGTGAAGGAGAAAGGTGCTGGTTTAATTCAATCTGAGATACCCCTGCCTGGATCTTGAAACCATCGTTTTTTTGTTTTGCTTTTTTTAATTTATTTCTGCTGTTGAACATAGAAACAAGAAAGGAGTTTAAAAGGAGTTAACTTGATGTTTAAATGGATGTAAGATTTTACCCACCAGCAGCTCAGCCTGCTGCAGTTCCTGATACCCCCTGTTTGGGACCTTCTCCCTGCTTGGATCCCTACTATTGCAACAAGGTGATTTTTTTTATTTTTTATCCGATTTTGTACCCTTATTATCTGTCCATTTTGTTTACTTTTCTTATATGCATGCACACAAAGCAGTATACATCTCTGTAAACGCAACATACAGCTGCAAGCACACGATTCTTCTTTCTATAGCTTGGACACAGTGTGGATGATGTGCTGGAGGGTCTATGTTAAGGTGCAGTGTTGGGGGAGGTGAAGTCACATAACCTCCCATTAACCTTTTGAGTGCCAAAACGATTTACTTGCCCCCCTTCTGGGACTCAAGGAGTTAAGTCCTTGATACTTCACAGACATCATAGGTGTCCCTTACCTCCGTTCTTCTTAGTCTCCAGTCATTATAAAATGATCCATAACTTCAAAAGAGTCCAGGTTTGTCCAGTGTTCTCTGAATTGGTCAGTGTTCTTAACAAATAATACATTGGGTCATTGGGTCTTTTGTGACTTGGGATGTGACAGCTGCACAGGTGCTGTCTAGAGTGGTGACATTGTTGCAGAAGGTTATGTAAACAGTAGCCATTTAACACTGGGTATAGGGCAAGTGACCACATGGCCTCTGATGTTTCAATCATGACTTAGTGTTTAGGGTAGTAGGTATCCAGTTACCTGCCTTTTTTATTTTTTCCAATGGCTGTAATCATTTCTTTTATCTGGTTGGATACTTGCTAAAGTAATGCACTTCTAGTAAGTACATTAAGTGATACATGAGAATTAGGTTTAATTAATGGGGTTATTTAATTTTAGACCTGGTAACAAAAGGTGAAACAGTACTGTCAACTGATGAGCAGTGGGCTTTTACTATCTGCTTTACTGAATATAGTAAGCTTGTGTGTGAATTGAGGGTGACTAATTTTGATAAAAATATGACTAAACCTAGCATTTGGCACTTTAACATCGATTCAACAAAGTCTTGTGCTTAACAGGTTTTTTTTTGCACTATAAGTTTGATATTGATGGTGAGTGGGAGCTCTTGGAGTCTTAATCATCTAATTGCTAGAATGACAATAATCCATATAAAGTATTTCTTTACTTTCACAGTGACTTCTGTTTAATACCTTATGGGATATTTCCATGCTTTCAATGTGCTTTTATTTTTGCAAAAATGTTTTGAGAATTATTATTATTATTATTATTATTACAATTACTAGTTGATCATTAACCTTGTAAATCTGTATCTTGTAATCTAATAATGAAATTCAGATCCTTTGTCTATATAAAAACCTACTTTGTATAAACAATAATTATACCCAGTTATTCAGTGAATATATTCCATGCCTATTCTCTAAACAATGTGTCTGTTCTTATTCCTTTAACATTATTGCCTAATATATAAGTGATGGTTTTTAATGACAGCATCATAAAAATGAAACATAGTACACATTCTACACCACTTCTTTCATCTCTATATTTATCGACTTAACACATTACAGAGCTGCAATTGTAAACCCAGTATAATTATTGTTATAGATCATTCATAGAGGATACTGAATATGCATGCACACCACACTCATGTGGTCTAAAATTATATAGAGAAGAAAGAGACAAATGTACAATGTAGTGGTAAAAATGCTATAGAATATATATATATATATATATATATATATATTAGTACAGTATCTGTACTAAAATGCTGTGTGATTTATTTAGATAATAGAGAAGAACAATATATGCATACAATATATCCATAAAAGTCACAAACTGAATGCAAATGATATTACATACAATACACTCACTCAACACACGCTTATTAAAAATAAATTGCAACCAAAAGTAACTTTTTTTTTTAGTAAGTTATGCCTGTAAATTTTGCTACTATAATGAGAAATTTATGATAGTTTATCATTTGTGATTAATAGGCTGAGGGAAATGGCCTTTAATGCACCCTTCTACAAAGACACAGCTTGTAAACATGTCATTAACAATTTATGTGATATTTGTTTCAGCAAATCTTCTAATCAAGCAGTGTGCTATAAATGTAGGGTTTTTGTCTTTTTTTTTTGTGCTACTAAGGGTAATTCTATACTGATGATAGAAAAATGATATGTGAATACTTTGTTTCTATAAATGGATCAGCATTAGTCAGCTAGTGTAATTTCTTTGTAATTCTTTAAAACTGAAACATTTGAAAATAAAGTGCTTCTAATATGCCACAGAAAATACTATGCATCACATTATGGGCCAACATAGCTATTAATTTTGAACACAAATATATATATATATATAAATATATAGATAAATTTATTTTGTGTTACACGACTTTAAAAAATATGTTAGTAATGTGTGATATTTAAGCATAGTCCTTTTTGTCTGAAATAGATAACAGTTGCTTCCTGCTATGCTTGCTTTATTAACCTTCTGACCTAAAATATCTAAAGCATTAAGCAGTTCTGTATCATCTCACAGTAAATACATCAAAATTGGTTGGCTAGCATTAGAAGAAGCAGCAGGATTTGATGCTAGACTGGACAAACAGACTTAGACACCTTGTGGTGTTCTTAGCTGGAGGGGTAGTTGTCAGACATTTGTAGAACTATCAAATAGCAACCACTAATCAATACAAGGATTCTTTAAGCATCGTGTTCCACAGCGACTGAGTTAACAATAAATCCAAAGCAAAGATTGACAAAGACACCCGCCACATTGAGATTGATGTAGCTATTCAGCAGACCTGCCCAGATTGCTTTATAAATAATCCAGTGTCTTTTTATTTAGTTTTTCCATGTCCATTGAAAGTTGCGAGGCTGTTTGGGTTTTGTATTTGTACAATGTTTTTATGTGTTATGGAATATCTCTTCACATAAAAATGATGGTAGGCTAATGATATTTTGACACTTCTAGCACATGTTAGTCTCACTGATGAGAGGGAGCCTGACCCCTGCCTTCAGTGGAAGAGAAAATAATGGTCTTTCCTACTCCCTATGGTGAGCCTCAAAGAAATGTGCACTAGATTGTGCGTGCTTAGCTCCTTCAAGAGAAAATGAAGTCTACAACCCCTTCACTTTCCAGCCATACAGATATTTTACCTCTCGGGGTAATGAAAGCGTGTGGAGATGCACTTCAACTTTCCAATGGAAACTGCAGTGCCAATGATCTTTGGACTGCAAAACAGCAAACATTTATAGCTAGGGTGCATTTTAGTCGCCCAACTATTTCCCCATATATTATGTAATGCTAATAAGGAAATCATTTGAGAGTAAATCCATATCATGTATCCTTGATATCTACAGTATATTATGGTATCTTGACATGCTTTAAGAATTATCATGCTGGAATGATTTTTTAACATTTTTTTTTATTTACTGTTATTTCTAAAACATGCCATTATAGTGTCAGATTACGTTTGTGGATAAATGGGGTGATGTGTAAACATTATTAAACATCTTCACATATGACATGTTTTGATATTGATCCAAGTTTGTTGCAAACTGGAATTTCTTCTTAATGCCGAAATGCTGGCCAAAATGGTATTTCCAGTTTAATTACTGCACTACCCATAGTAGTTTGGATATACTCAAGTATTTTATCTTTTCCAAATATCTTACAGAGGTCTAGGATTTGTTTTAATAGCTTCACTTTGGAGTATTTAAGAAGAAAATAATAATTCAGCATTCACATTTCTTATTTTTTAAGGGACATGACTCTAAAACTAGTAGTAGCCTTGTATTTAAATAATCCTATATTTCTGGAAAAAATCTATTTTTTTTCTTGGTATGTAGTATTCTCTAAAAATAAACCAGTATATCTTATTATGCAGCAAACATCTAAATAAAATAATGAGTGATTTAATACTAGAGGTTGAATTGATGTCAAAGAAATACACAGTTAATCCCTTGTGAATTAATCAATCCCCAAGTCCATCACCAATTATACTTGTGGAAACCGTTAAGTGAAACAGTTGAGTTTCATATATCTCAACTGAACACATATGCACAATTTGTTAAAACATTGAAAGGACTGGGTTCCAAGTAGGGCGACCATGTTCAGCAATTTGTCCACGACATATATATTTCATATAATGCTGACCAGCATTTGTAAAGAACTTCCTTGCAGGTGAAGGTGGTCATCCTAATCGTTAAGAGTTTTTCTGCAAGTTGCGCAACTGACAGAAACTCACAGAAACATTTCGAAGGGACTCATCAGTGTCTCAAATAGATACGGAGTCAACCAAGAGTTGAATTGAAGATATAAATACTGATTTTTTTTATGTTTTTAAAAACAACTCGCAAAAGTGAAAAATCTCCAACTTTAGTGAATTTCTCCTTTTAGCAGAATCATCCTGCAGTGGGCCCCTTAAAGTGACTGGGTAAATTACATTTCCATCTTCTGTTCCAATAACATTCTCACCAGAGAAGCAGCTTTTTTGGTGGATAGAAGAAACAACCATGAAAGTTTCTAGCAGGTTTAGTCATTTTAAAACAAGAAAACAGACTACTTTCTCTTTAATATCATTCCAACAGACACTTTGCCTTTTGATGTTTTTATCCTTGTAGTAGCTCATCATCTTTCATAATGAGCTGATGATATTGTTGCATTACTTTGCTTCTTTTCTGCTGTGTGGTAATTATGGATGTTATGCTTTGTTGCTTTGTACATCATCTTAAACATAGTTTTCCAGGGACAATGAGGAATTCTACTGGGTTATTTGAACTACGCATCATTAGGATAATGAACACATATTACAGACATTTCTGATATTGCCAGTCAAATTTGAAACACTATTTCACATCTATATATTTTCTACAGGCAAAACAACATGGTAATATAATACATTGTAAAGTTTGAAATTAAGGATCATCTTTGTTGAGCCACCATGGTAGCCAAGGATGGAACTCTGGTGCCATATAATATTTGAATTCAGTGTTAGCATCACTAAATGTGTCAACCACAAAATAGACATAAAAGGCATAAAAAGCAGCCAATTCTCAAACAAAAATTAAAACTTACACAATCTAGTTTACTTTGATCTCCTTAAGAATTTTTGAATTCTCACCGAATTATGTGAAAATTATGGCCATCATACATTAGCATTTGTCTCCAGTGAAGTTAAAGTCTGAATGGTCTAGAGCCCATGAGTTAAATCACAGTTGACCCAGATCTGACATGTATAGTTTCCTCAAATACCATTCTGGATGTCAGTGAGGATCCAAACACAAAAGCTTAAAGGACTAACAAGAACTATATGGAGCCATCAATAAAGATCCTTAAAGAGGAGTGCCTATTAAAATGTTTATTGCTACTATCAGTTAAAATACTTTCTAGGTCTTTTTTAATCTTTAATGTTTTGAGACAGCTGCATTTTAGTCACATGTAAGTGTTCTGTTAGAATGTACTGAATAAACTGCTTTCCCCAGGGATGCCATCTCAACCCATAAATTGACCAAAATTATATTACTTGCTTTCCTATATGTCCTATTTTCCCACATACTACATGTATAGAGATTCGAATACATATCATTCAGGAACATAGCCCAATTTGTTGTATGGAAAAAAAAAGTCATGTGGATTTCTAGCTTTTTCTAATGTCCTAGGTGACATGGTGGTGCTTCCTACAACATCAGTGTTTTATGCACATGTCTAGTTTACCTATTTGGAAGGGTCCACCCTGTGGTAGCGGCAAGAGTGTACATTTGGATAAATGTTAAGTGACCCATTTTACTTTTCCATATGCCTCTGCCTAAATAAATTTTGTCATAGGGAAAAGGGTCATGAGTTTCATGGAGTGTATTATAGTCAACTATGTATATGAATATACCATATTATTATATACTGCCTTTTTATATTGTCATGATGAAAATAAGATTTTCTCCCAATTCTAAACTGATTGAAGCTTATGAGAATGTTTTACTGCTACAAAGGTGATCCTTGTAATAAATTATTTTATTGAATTCACTGTAATCAAACTACATCACTGTGGGGTCGAGAAGGTGTAGAGAAGGTGTCCATTTGGAACAATTAAAATAGTTTTCTATACCTTTTATTGTAGATAAAGAGAGAGGTTATTTTAGCAGTGTTTGTCTGTTATTTCTACTATTGTATTACAATGAACCATAACATCTACAATAAATTTGTATGGTATTCCTGGGTAGCTACAGGACAAAGTATGCATGTCGATGGGTTAAAATAACCAACATCTGGAAACTATAACTAGCCACAAAGAATTAGATGTTTTTGTGGTATACTTCATCTCAATTATTTTTGCATTTTATTGGGTTCCAACTGGCTCAGCCTTTTTGATAATAACCTAGGATATTTTCAATGCTATTTCAAGTTTTAAGACATCTTGAGAAATCTCTCTGTCCCAAAAACTGAAACTGTATAGAAGAACATACTACACCTTCAGAAAAAGAGCATACATGTTGACATCTCTAGATAACAGATACTGCTCTAGTCACACTGACTGCCATCAAGTGGATCCAAAAGAGCATCTAAATAAAAACAAACTAGGCCAGGAGTTCAAACAAATGATGGGATAGTTTGGTGCGTTCGCTGCTATATAACACATAACATTTCAAAGGGCACACAGGAACAGCAAGTTGGTTGGTTTCTCTAAGATCAACAACTTGACAGCTTGACTTTGCATTTTGCAGTACATGCTCCAGTATGCATGAGACAAAACTGTCCGCAGCAATACACATAGTCACATGCCCCAGTTTTGCTTATGTACAGCTTCCAACATTTCACAGATCAAAATCCAGGCGGGTATCCTAATTAGGATTTCCAGGAAGTCGTTATCATTTCTTTAAAAACTACTGTGCATTAAATTCTCAGATTTTAAAAAAACATGTTTACTTTTTATATTTTAAAATATTTACACTCCCCACCTTAAAATTGCTATTCAGTGCACATTATCTATATTTATAGCAGCACAATATAATTTTATGCCTTTCAACCATGACTTACTGATTTAATGTATCTTGTACGTGGTTTGTGTTCTGTCATTTAAATCAATATCACATTATATGAGATGGGTTCATAAAAGTCTGTTTTAATGGCTTCTGCTGCTTCTCAATATGATTTTGTTTAATGTACAGAATTATAATTTTTAGCTTACAGAGACTTTTTTTGTGCTAACATTTAATTTCTTTTCTTTTGCCACAATATTAAAAGGTCCTGGTTTTCTAATGCATTTATGGTCCTGACTGCTTGCAGAATTGCTTTGAAGAGTCAGCTGTCTATTTTTTGCTATGACACTCCATTAACACTCTATCAGTACAAGTACATTATCATATACCATATATGTAACTATATACCATATTCATACTGAGCATACTGCCACATTCTCTTAGCTTTTCCATGACTGAATCATTCTCCCTCCCTTGGATGGGTATGTTTTAAAAGCACAGCATGTGTGTGTTTAGGCAACTAAGCTTCTAAAACTGTTATTTGCATCTTAGAACCTTGGCTAAGATCCTAAAAGGCTTTAGAGGAGGCTCCGCTGTGGTTCCTATTGATATATTAAGTATTTGATCAAAGATATCATAGTAACTACTGGCGCTGTGCAATTGCCTCTATGCAGGAATATTTGTCAATATTATGAATTAGGCCCTGATTGTCTGCAAACCGTTTAAAATAAGTTAATTTCCCCATTTTTTATAAAAACAACACTGAAAAAAAATGAGAATGCCAGACCTCCAGATCGAAACAAATGTGTCCTGCCTACATGGACATATATATTTTTTTCTTTCTTTTTTTTAGATGTGGATCTGAGGATTACTGCCTTATACATTATTTAAACCTTGATCTGGTTCTGCCCCCTAAAAAAATCGTGAATGCAAAATGATGACATTCTTTTCACAAAAAGAATATATTTCACCATTTGACAGATGCAGACATGACCGCTATTAATAAAAAACCTCTTCACAGTGGAGGCTTAATATCAAAGCTAATGATTTATTTTATGTTAATGACTTTCTGCCGGAGCATAAAAGAATACTTATAATGGACTTTTCAGTTGTGTGTTCAGTTGCTTCGGCTAATGGCCTAATCTTTTCTTTGCCAGATTCAAGCTTTTGAAGTAAATCATGCTGTTGCTTTTACAAGCTTCATTCTGGAAATGTATTGTAAAGTCTAATTTTACAGAGCTGGTTGTAGTGGTAATTACAAAAATGTGGGGAAAAAAATATACTTTTGCATATAAGCCAACAAAAACAATGTACAATAATGTATTTTTACAATGTGATCATGATTAGAGTTAAAAAAAAAAAAAGGATTTTTTTATTCATTAACTTTTCCTTTTTTATTTCACTGAAATGAAGGTGATTGTAACCATTATGATTCATGAATTCGTGTATCAGTAATTGACTCTTTTCATTGACATTTTCTACTAATCATAACCAACAATGTATTATTTATTATAATAATAAATAACTTGCCTTGTAAAATTCACATAATGCCCTAATCACGACTAGTTACTATAAACACTTTCTATCCCACTCCCATGGTGCCTATAAAAAGACTATTATATTCAGTGTCA
Organism: Spea hammondii; assembly: GCA_029215755.1. Taxonomy (NCBI): domain Eukaryota; kingdom Metazoa; phylum Chordata; class Amphibia; order Anura; family Pelobatidae; genus Spea; species Spea hammondii. The sequence continues at coordinate 25,199,083 of JARDYJ010000005.1, forward strand.
ATGTTAAGGTACAGCTGCTCATTTTAATGATACCGTGTTGTATTACTAATAAACAAATCAATCACCTTAAAATCAAATGAGCCCACATTCTGATTTGGTTACAGTAATGTAATAATGCACACCTGTGTTTTAATCATTTTGGTGGCTGAACTTGCACAGAACAGGCAGCCTCAGTTAAAGTGACAGCAGAAAATAAAATTATATTTAAAAAAATAACAGCATTAAATGTTTTCAGGCACAGTGGTCCTCTGTATTACAGAATTTATAATATGATTTTGTTGTTTGAAGATCTCGTAGCTGAAATGCGTTTACTAGGGTCACATATGTCATTGATTTAGTTTGTATTTGATTGGCATATGTTGAACATGCAACACAAGGCTTTTAATATTAATGCAAATCTATGTCTATAGAGGCTACATATATACAGATTTTAAACACATAGTTAACTGAATGTGTTGTACTTCAAGATGTGATGGTGGTTAACCGCATGCAGATAATTGTTTTTATGTTGCAAATAAAGAAAATACATACAGGGTCTTAGATGTCTTAAGAACCCCCACTTATTATATAGTAAGATTTACCTTGACAGACGTCTAACTGAAAGGGTTAATGTACTGCACAGGGAGGTACGATCCAAGAGGTCTTTGGCACTGGGTCTTGTGTTTGTAGTTTCTTGTCACGCATTGTTTTTTTACACATCATTATTTTGAATCTGACACAATTTCTTTCCTTCATTCTTATACAATTGTCATAGAGATATGACACAGTATATTATGGTATAGAAAAAAAAAAACCTCTGGAAAGCAATTTCCAGTGTTGAAGTGGTAAGCATTTCAGCAGCTGTTTCTTTATGCGGAAACAATGATAAGATAAAACGTATTGTTGGATACAGAAAACGCATTAAGATCAAGATCAAAAAAGTACACATTATTTATCGGTCAGTAGCATAGCCTTGATTTAACTTTTAATGTATTCATTTATCCATTTTCATCTGCTTGTAACTTTAACACTGTTACAATAAGACGTATGTACAATGGCTTGCAAAGGAAATAGCTGTTTACCCAGCTGGCATGAAAGTAGTTAAAACTGAGGCCAAAGTGAATTAGACTGATGTTAGTTTACCAGGCAGAAAATGAATAGGGGCACTTTAAGTTTGAACTTCTGCCAATTTTGCACAAACTACGTGATTGACAAAAGAAAAGAACATTTCAAAGTGGAATGCAAAAATATAAGTAGAGCCTTGGAAAAATAATACTAGGCTGTACTAGATGTTGAGGCTGGATCTACAACAAAATGTCTGTGTTTCGGAAAACCGTTTGTAACTTTAGTCTTATCCTTTTTATAAAGCTGTTGGGTAAACACAGTATTGAGACATAATTTATAGTGTGCTGTGTTATTTAATAGCGCCCTAGGCCCTAGAGGCCTTTGGCATTGTTTGTTATTGGACCACTGCTAGAGTCCCCAAGTCGTTCTGCATCTGATAGTGGAAAATTGTAGTTAAATCAGTTATGGCACTTTCAGTGTGTAACATTCATTAGCAAGGCAATTTGTCATGATTGTTAACAGTCAGGATGCATCTGCATCTTTTCAGTATAAGGTTCACTAACTGTGTGGGCAAATTTCACAATATATTGAATTATGTGCTTTAAAAAAACACTAGTCAATAGTTAATGGCTGGAAACCTTTAAAAATTATCTAGCGCAAGCTGAACATTATTTTTTTTCTAAATGCATAAGTAGTTTGGAAATCTGCCTTTGTTAAGTATTCACTAATTAATTTTTGTAGTCATTGCAGAATAGGTATTGATTACGCACTGTAAACACACACATGCATAATAATGTTAATAGCTGTTGTTCATTAACAGGAAATGTATAATGTGCAGAATATGTTGTAAGAAATATCCATCGCATTTTCAACTGTGATTCCCATCATCCTTAGGGTTGGAAGAAATAACATCTGGAAAGCCACACACTTCCCAACCTTGACTTAATTATTAAATGGTGTTGTATTGATTTTTAATAGAACTTGTTACAGGAGATTAAGGGAGTAGATATGTAGACACAGAGATTTTTTTTAAAAAAAAGTAAAAAAAAACTTAAAAAACAAATCACATGCTTCTGTGAATATGGCCTGTCTGTCGATCCCAAATAACATTTGACTGTATTTATTATATCTTTGTCAAAATGCAGAGATGGATTCTTGTTAAATGACAAAGCCACATGTACCAGCTTGGCCTCACTTCATGTTCTTCATGTCTTTTTAGAATGATATTGTTCACCACCCTAAATGTGAAATCATAAACTCTTTCCTGAATACAAAGGACAACTTTGAATTTTGCATCTCACACATGTTATTATTATTAAAAGCCATAAAATTACAGTATCATGAGTTAAAATGGAGCTTAGCCTTGGAAAAATATTTTGTATTTATTTTTCTATTAACAAAAGCTTTTACTTTTTCAGTTCCTGTTCAGTGCTGAGCAAGTACAGTTCAGTGAATATTGTCAAAAAAGACTTTTCTACTGATTGACAATCCTGTAGGAATGTGAATTGATATTTTAATTGTATATCATCAGTGCACATCAGAGAAAGGAATAGACTAGTACCGGGTAACGTGTTTAAAGATCACAGTATCTGTTACTTCTTTATATATTTTATATGTTATGGATAAAAAAGCAACTAATATATGAGGGTAAACATACGCAGCCGAAGTAGAAACTACTATTAATCATATAAAAGGATTATATTAAAATGTTATTCCTGGTTTTTTTTTCTAAGCTGCAACAAGTTTGAATTTCTGGTTATTTTAGTAAATAGCAAACACTAATATGTGCTGATATGCATCGGAAAACTTCAATATGTTAGTGATCTGCTCAAAATCTCTACTGAAGATTAGGCTAGAGAAAAGTGGGTTTTATTTTGTTCCAATATGAACTAAGCTATATTTGTACCAGCAGCTGATGGGAACCGTCCAGGCAAACCTAAGCAAATGTTTGATGGGATTGTTCTTGTCCAGAATACTATGGAAATATCAGTTGTTAAAATATATGGCTCTAGAGAGTTAATTAAGCAAAGAGTTATAGGAAAATGTTATCTCACTTCATTGACTATGTGTTATGAAGACCAATGGCATATGTTTGCCTTTTTTAACTAATTTCTACTATTCTTGTGTTCATATTCATATGTTGTGTTAAGACATCAAAAGGCATCATATTACAAATGGTACACATGTCAAAAATCTTGCACACAAGTGTGTATAAGCGTGTATAATTACGAATCCTATGAATATAATCAGAGATACATATAAACAAGAGGTTGACAGCAGATAACCTTTAGGCCCATCTAGTCTGCCTGTTTTTCCTGATGTAAACACTCACTTTAGTCAGCTCTTGGTCATATCTTATGTATGCCATGTGTATGTTTAAATTCCTTACTATGTTAATCACAATTATTGTGTAGGCTTCGACATAAGGAAACCATGGTGGAAGAGAGAAAGAATCTGTGGAGTAGTAGATAGAAGAGAAAATTAATGTTGTGCAAAACCGCCTTCCCTCCAAGCACACCCAGCTTTTGCTCCATTAGCTTTGTAGTAAGCTAAATATCACAAAAAAAATATCATTTTACTTTTACATGAATGTGCACCAGCTACTGTGATCCCTGCTTTTGCATATCTCTTAAAGTAAATATTTGAAAGATATCCCTTTGATTAAACAGGGCATCAGTTTTTGTGTCCTCCTATACTATAATGTGATATAATTTCACAAAACCATGCACTAAAAACCTAGCCTGTTTTTCCCATGAATTGATGTGAATGGCAGACATTGTTTGTACTCCATGAGAACCCCCATCTGTCTTAGAAGTAACATCTTAGGTTTTGCATATAAAGGGTTTTGAATGGGTTAGCAGATATATTAGGAATTTGAAAAATGTGTGTGCAGATATCACACCAAACCCAATCCAAAAAGAAGATAATTTTATTTGAGTAACTTTATCTGTGAAAACCACTTCTTTTTTCACCACTGTGAAGAATGATAGACTTACAAGGACTAATTGTATGAATCATAAAGCTGCCTGGAGGGTTCTCTAGCCTTGATATGTAACATTCATGTGATATAGATAGATATAGTGGCAAGAAAAAGTAAGTGAATGATATTTATCCAATTTACAATAATGAACAAACTAATAATAACATACAAACTATTGTATTGTACTTTTTCATATTGAACACACCATTCAAACATTTACAGTGTAAGCTGGAAAAAGTTTGTGAAATCCTAGGCTAATCATTTCAACAAAAGTCTATTGGAGTCAGGAATTAGCAAACCTGGAGTCCAATCAATGAAACAGATGTGTGTTTTTGAGCTACTTTGATAAAATATAAAAAAACACTCATACATTTTTAGTTTGCTATTTTTAAGAAGCATCTGCTGATGTGAACCATGCCTCACAAAAAAATAAATCTCAGAAGACCTGCAATCAAGAATTGTTGATTTGCATAAATTTGGAAAGTGTTTACATATTCGTAAAGTTGGGCACCCAGCCAAGATGACTCTTAAAGGCACAATGCAAAATGCTCAATGAGGTATAAAAGAACCATAGAGTAATGGCCAAAGGCTTACTAGGAATTTCTGTTTCCGTTCATGAGTCTACCATTTGGAAAACTTTTCATGGAGCCCATGGCAGGACACCACAGAAGAAGCTGGTGCTCTCCAACTTAACATCGCTGTTCGCCTAAGTACCTTGACACTCCACAACACTACTGGAAAAATGTTTATGAAACTAAGGTTGAATTGTTCAGGAAGAACAAGCAGCACTAAGTATGGCGTAAAAAGGGCACCACATATCCACGTGAAAACATCATCCCAATGGTAAAGTATGGTGGAGGGAGAAACATGATTTAGGGCTGCTTTGCTGCCTCAGGGTCTGGACTGCTTGTCATCAATGAATTCCCAAGTTTATCAAGGTATCACCCACCATGTCGGGGTGGCTGTCCATTAGCTGAAACTCAGCAGATATTGTGTAATGCAGCAGGACAATAACCCTAAGCATCAAAGTAAGTCTACTATAGAATGGTTTGAAAAGATAATCTGCCTTTTGGAGTGGCCCAGTCAGAGGCCAGACCTTAACCCATTAGAGGTGCTGTGGAATGACCTGAAGAAAGCCATTCACACCAAAAACCCTAGGAATATGGCTGAGCTTAAGCAGTTATGCAAGGAAGAATGGTCTAACATTCCTCCTAAATGTTGTGCAGATCTGATCCGCAGCTCAAAAATGTTTGAGGTTATTGCTGCCGAAAGAAGGTTCGATTATTTATTAAATTCAGGGGTTCACTTTTTTAACACCAGCACTGCAAAAGACATGAAATGTTATCATTGTTTGTGTGCTATTGGCTTAAGCACATTGTGTTTGTCTATGTTTGTGACTTAGATGTAGATCAGAATTTATGAACAATTAATACAAACAAAACAGGTAATTCAAAAGGAGTAACTGTCTTTTACTTGCCACTGTAGATGAGTAATCCCTGTTTAAACTATGTAATTGATTGTACTTTTACTTCTTAGTAATATGTTGAAATGATGAGTATTATGTTGCCCAACTCTACATCAGTGTTTGCAACAATGCATAATGCCGTTATCCATTCTGTAAACTTAGATAGTGAGAAAAAAAACTATGTTCATCTGGTTCATGAAACACTATAGAAACACTACAGTCTCAGATTAATGTTTTACAGGTTCTTAAAATGCTATATTTAATTAACATAATTTGTAACAAGTCAAATATTTATCCTTACAATTTAGAGATATTCATTTAAAAAATGTCATTATTATGCACAACGACATTAAATAAAGGAGGAAACATAATAAGCAGTAAAATATGAATAACAAAATACGTTATTTTGATGTAATTGAAATGTTAGAAACATACTAGATTTAAATCATAAATACACACACTGTACGATATATTAGTGTTGCCAGTACTTTATAAAAATACTAACAATGGTGGCCTTTTGTTTACATTTTCAGGAACAATGCTGACAGATGATACTAAACAAAAACAGCTGTAGACATTACATACAAGATACATTGAAAACCCTATCCCCTTTTTAATAACATTGAGTTACGATTGCATGTTTACATTTTTTATTATGGTTGCTGAAAAATACAAATTACAATTTACATATAATATTTGGAAGCAAAAGATTGTTGATGACTGTTAGGTCACCATAGTTTCACTAGCCAAATAAACACAAATAAATGTCTTGTGTTTATGAGATTCATATCTTTTCAACAACTTTGTGGGATACCTTAACATTTAAGTTTAATTAACAGATATAGTATTTACAATACAATTTAAGGGGACATATTATAGCTGATATTTTGGAACATGAACACGTGTATAAATTTGGAGGTTAGAAAATGTTGCCACCGATACACTATGATAAAACAAATGGTCTGCCGTGGAATAATGCTGATCACCAACAAGTCCCATTTGGTTTATATCCTGGTATAAGGCTACATTATTCAGTATGTCAGAATTAAAAATTTCAAATAAATGCGAATTACAGATTTTAAAGTTTACAATGTACATACAGTAAGAACTATTTTTCAATGATATTGTTCTTTCTAATATAAGGAATCAATATCAATACACGGAGTTGAATTTCTTGACCAACAATGTTTCAAATCTCTGCCATCAACATTTCACAACTTACTATTGAAACATCGGAAAATAGTATTTATGGCTGGTTGCAATGAAAACATTACATCATGCATTATACACCACAATAAACACGTTGTGATACTTATGTTTTATAAATGCGAAATGTCAATAAATGTACAAAATACCACAAACAACTATACAGGGACTGGGAGGTGATGTAAAGTTCTTTAGTAATAGTAAAAATTAAATCTGAATTTTAACAGGAATTTGAACATGCTGGAGTACTGTTATGCTGTTTTCAAAATAAATCTGTAATTATCATAGAAGTGCTCTTGTATATTCATATATCACTTTAAGAGCTGATGTTACAGGTCTGATTCCACACAACACAGATTTATAAGCAGAATATACTACCTCCTCTTCCTGGATGGGAAATAATACTTCCCTATGCTCATTTGCAGTGGGCCAGTTCATGGCCCATTATGTTTTCATCCCACATCATGCTGTACCCATGTTTGAAGCCAGTGTGTTGTGGAGGGATCACTGTAGGTGGCAGGTATGACTGGGCTGTGGGACTGGGGTGCACCATGAGAGGCTTGCCCATGGTACCATTAAAGTTGGCCTAGGCTCTTATTTAGTTGATGATTTTTAAAATAAATGTAGATATCATGTATATAGAGGCAATCATAGCTGTGCCCTTAGCCTCAGTCGATTTGCATCCAGTTACTATTAAGTTATATAGTGAAATGGCTTTGTAGTAAATCTAGATTGCAAGCAGGACCCTCTTTACCTAATATCAAAGTTTGTATTAGTCTGTAAATTCTAGTTTCGTCATACCCTTTGAATGTATGCACTGTAAGAAGGACTGTTTAAATTATCAGGTCTATGTAAATAAAAGATAATAGTAAGTCAGCTTGGCAATGCCAGCACAATGTTCTTATAGTTGATCCAATATACCTAGGACTTCCAGGCTTAACTATCAAGAAATATTCTTAATACACAGCTGGTCTTTTCAAGTTAATTTAGGAAAAGCAGAACAGATGGACCATGTTACATTTGTTTTGAAAAGTAGATCAAGTGGAATCAGCCGCTCAGCCATACATATGCACCTTTGTCATGATTTCTCTTGTATGGTTTGATTGCTTTCTGATTAATACAATGCAATCGTTATTTGGACGAAGGGTTTTGTACGTATAAAAAAAAACACATGAAATACGGTTTAAATTGAGTTTGTAAAAGATTTACTGCAAAATATATTTTGTACCATGTTGTGTGGAGTCTCAAAAAGAATATACAATATTCTGGATTGTTTAGTTAATGTTTTGAGCCAATAAATGATTCATGCCACGGGGCACTCCACTTTTTTTACTTACTTCATTCTACCATCAACAGATTAGATTAAATCCCCATTTACTGCATTATATTAATATTTTCAGTGGCAGACTAATCTAAAGAAATAAATGTGTCAGTTTCTATGGAGACGGTGTAATGGGTACAGCCATAAGAGACTGCCTCTAGGCCACACAAGAGGCTTAATGTACAGATTGGATAGGAGCACATTATGTATTACTAAGCTATCAAGCCAGGAGTATTTAGTGATCTCATTTTTATATTTTGGCTCATTTGACCTAAACCAATTTGCTTAGGAGCTAATATTGAACATTTGCAAATACAATATTTTGATCCCTATTAAGTATCATCGAAGACTAACATTATAGGAAATTAAAAAGAAACATTTAGCAGGAGAGAAAATAATACAGGATTTGGGTCATGATGTATAATCACCAATTACTATTAGCAGATGGTTAAAAAATATATATTTACTGGCATTGGTTACATTATCTCACTGAATCAAGGAAATTACATAACTGTGCTCTAATGTTATAAACAGGGTCGGCTTGAAAAAAAACGGATCCCTGGGTGAAAATTAGCCTTAAACAATGTGCTTCTAATTCCCATATGATTAACTGCTCTTAAAGAGCTACACTATATGGACAAAAGTATTGGGACACCGGACCATTACGCCAACAGGGACTTTTATGACATTGCATTCTAAGTACATAAACATTAATATGATTTTGGAGTGTTTCTGTGGGAATTTGTGCCCGTTCGTCCAGTAGAGTAAGGTCAGGAACTGATGTTGAACGAGAAGGCCTGGCTTGCAAACATCAATCCAGTTCATCCCAAAGGTGTCCAATGGGATTGAGGTCAGGGCTCTGTGCGTGTCAGTCAAGTTCTTCCATCAGGCTAGGCCCCTTACTTCCAGTGCTTCAGCATACCAAGACATTTTGAACAATGCAATGCTTCCAATTTTGTTTGGGGTAGGCCCTTTTCTATTCCAGCATGACTGAGCCCCAGTGAACAAACCAAGTTCCATAAATGGTTCCATCATGGTTGGATGAGTTTAATGTGGAAGAACCTTACTGGTTCAAAGACTCTGTTGGTATAACGGTCAGGTGTCCCAATACTTTTGTCCATATAGTGCAAGTTGGCTTCTGTAGTCTACACAATCCAACATATCCACCTTTGTGCACCAAGAGGATATGTGCACCATGTGATGATCACATCTCAGCTTAACTTTCTATTTATTAGCATCATCTCAGCTGATATAGCACACGTTTCATAATGACAAATAAAGCCAAGTTCCAGTCAATGTATTAAGGACAACACACAATAATGTTGGTGTGATATGACTCAAACCCCAAGTGAATGTCTTCATTCTATAATAATGTGTTTTATTCATTTGGTACCTTTTAGGAATAGAATACATTTAACCACCATTCTCATTCTATGTATTTTTGTAAGCTTTTTTTTTTTTTATATATATATACAAAATTATGTTTCATTTTGTCAAATTCTAATATACAATACAATGTTCCCTAGAGCTCAACGCTACAGGGTCTCAGAGAGTCTGGCCCGCCCCTTTAGACTTCTCCCTCTGTCCAGGGATCTCGGAAGGAAATGTTGTTCAGTATGTTCTTACCATAGCTACCAATGTTTATTGTGTAAAATGATGTATTGTGCAATCAACCAGCTAGCATCCTGGAAAAAACCCTGGTTCCTGCCAACATGCAATGATTGTGATGTTGGGGGTGCTCTAAGAAAATAAAGTAAACTTTAAAGAAAAAAATCTTCCCCTTATCTAATCAATTGCAAAGATGTACAATGGTTTATTCAAATACATTTACTTCTGTAATTATGTTGATGACCTTTATGTACTACATATTGATGGTTGTAGCTCTCAAAAGCAGGGGTACTAGGAAGTGCAAAAATGATTAGCCAGTGAGCACTTTAATATAAATTCTTCAAAATGCATCTGACTTCTTTTTCCAAAGACCAACATTTATTGGCACTGATCGGATGCTTGAAGCAACCAATTAATGTTAGGAAAGTGCTTTCACTCAAATAAATGGGAGCACTTTCTGTGCACTGGCCATGGATATAAGGTCTAAATCAAGTCTCTATTTAGTCATTTGAAATGTTAAGAGGTATGATATTATATATGTTTTTAATATTTTACCATGGAGATATGTGTTGGAATAATTAAACCACTAAATCACCCATTAGAACATGTTTTGTCCTGGTGTTGAGTAGAAAAATACTAAAATGAAATGCTTAAAAAGCATTTTATCTTCTCATGGTAATTGTTCTTCTGCTTTGTTAACAGACAGCAGGTGCCTTGCTTTCATCACTGGGTAATGATTGAGTCCCTTTAGTATTTTTTTTGTTCCATACTGCTTAATTGTTATTTTTTTCACAATAGATGTTTGGAGGGAATTAGTAACCTAGAGATGTCAAACAATCCTCTTTGTGTGCATTTGTGAGCTATTTAACTCTAGTCTATGGTATCTAACACTAATGGAAATCTTAAGCAATGCAAATAGTCAAATATGTTTTCAATTCATTATCATGTGAAGTGTGTGATTTAACAAACTCCCACGGATTGAGAAAAGGAACATTTTGATGGTTTGTAGAATGGGAGTTTGCAATGGAGCATATTATATAACTCTTGTTTGTATAGGTCTGATCAAATGCTTAGATAATTACATGTCTTATAATGTATGTCTTATATTATAAAATATGAACACATTATAGTATACATAGAATAGGTTAATGTTTATTATTTTTGAAATATGCAGTTTGGATCATAAGTCAAAGAAAACAATAGAAATATGCAAAAAAAAACATAATAACTGAGTAGTCTTATTTTTTTGCAGATAATTTTACATTTGCAGTATTATGAGAATAACAATTTCCACCATCTAGTGATGCTGGTTTATCATGTAACTTATCATCTTGTATTCAGTGGTATATACCGGCCTTACTCTTTAGCGAATCCATACCTCTGCATCACACTTAAGGGAGTCTTCTCATCATTTTGTATTACTACTATCAGACAAATAACTTTTTTAAAGGTGGCAGAGTGGGGCTAGTGGCCCACTTACCTTACCAGAAGAGTCATCTTATGGTGCTCAGCTTCAGAACGTCATAGCAAACAACTTTGCTTTAAAAAGTATACATTATAATGACCTGTATGAATCTCCAACAGCCCTGCCGATTCTTAGAGGAGGCCCTTTCGGCCATTGGGAGCCTTAAGCAGTTGCAGAATTTTCTTATATCTTAACTGGAATATAATTGAACCCACAATGATGTTCATTGCAAATGGACTCTATACTTTTTGGCTTCTCCCTGTCTCCAGAATGTGTTGTCATGGCCATTTACTAAAAGACATTCTAGAAATTCATGCTCGGCGCTGCTTATGTAAGTTTAAAGTTTAAAGAATTAAAGTAAATATTTTCAAGAAAGTCAATACAATGTAATATTTGTCGAATATACATTGTAGCATTTTTAGATGCATTACATCAAAACATATATTGGTATTAAATGTTACAAAGCTACAGTTTGTAGCATTTCTAGGGTGTTATTGCTTTTTTCACACTATTTGCAATTGTTTGTATCCTACAGAATTATTTCATTTTCCACACACAGGCTATTTGTGCAAATTCTAGAGAAGTGCTTCCTGAATTTAAGTGCTATGTAATATACATGAAAAGCATAAGCCTAGGGTGATTTCAGGGGCTGAAATAGAAAACATTACTTGCAGCAGAAGTACTTGAAAGGTATGCTCAATCATGCATTAAGAGACCTTATGCATTCGCATTACAGTTTACTAGCTGTATTCAGTTAATTTGGTTTTTGGGGTTTCTTACGTGCAGCACATAATTACTAATATACGCTGCCAGAAAAAGCTTTTAAATTTAGCCTTACCACAAATATGCAATAGTATAAGTTTATGAGGTTTGGGCTTATGAATGTATGATTGTTCATTTTTCCAATGATCCCGGCTCCATAAATAGGGCCTTGTTGGAGTTAATAGTTTTGCTCTTACCATGGCAATCTGAATGCTTATGTGTAAACAGTCAGTCATGTTCCTGTATTATCAAAGTAGCAAATGAGCAAAGAACCTTTCGATATGTTATCCCTGTGCAAACAAGCAGCAGATGTACTATTGTTCTAGGTCTGCAAATAAATATAAATTTTAATGACCCAGCGAAGGGAAAAGATAAAGAAAATGATAACATGCTTAGAAATGTCTTTGTTCAAAAAAAAGTAATTTCCCAGATAATACTTTCATCTACCATTCAAGCTATAATTTTCAAATGATTTTTTTTTTTTGCAATGAAATTCAAATTGAAGTCAATTTTTTATTGATTGCGACACATGGTAACAAAAAAAAAAAAAGGTTAACACAGATTTTTTAGCAAGAAACGCCCTCATATTTAAACTTGATTCATCTTGCTCTGATGTGAATTATCTGAAATTTTAGCCTGAGGTAGACTAAATTAAATGCATGTGCCTTTTTTTTTTCAACAGGTCTGTTCGTGAAGGTCAATTACTTATTATGCGCATGTCAATTATTTCATTATTTATTATAAACATGCACGTAGAAATATATGTATATGCATAGAGAAAAAGAGAAAACCGAGAAAAGAAAGAATCCTTAATACAATTGGTTTTTTTTATTTGATTGTTTTAAGTTAAAAACAATTGCTCTTACTATAGGTACCATGAGTGCTACCACATCTACTTCTCTATGTCTAAATGTATATGTGTGAGTGTATATATGTATTAAATAATGTGGTGGGGTTGAAATAAATGTATACGCTCCATTTTAAAAATAATTCACCGTTCTACGGATTTTTTTAAACCTTTCAACGGCCGACTAATTTTTGCAGACTGTTTGAGAAAGTATTAGTTATTTTAGTACATGTCAGTCATGTTTTTAAAATAAAGTCTTCTTTTTTTAAGTATGAAAGGAGTTACTCTCTGCTATTTAATTTCCCTGCTAATACATTGGCATGCTTTGTTTTAATCTCTTTTCTGCCAGAGGGGTTAGTAATACATTATCTCTCGCATACATTCCAGGCTGCTTTGGTTGCAAAAGAGTTAATCAGTGCTTTAGGAACTTTATTCTTAACGAAAGGAGCCTTTTTTCATGTAAGTAGGTTAAAATGTGAGTTGTACTGCCTCAGGGCTTCTTTTTTGTTCTATGTTAAAAGCCCCTTTAAGTGGGCCTCTTTTGCAAAGTTGGAGTCGTATACTTGTAAGGTTGATTTAAATTACCATCAGAATAGACCTTTTATATTTTGTATTTATATAACATTCCTTTGTGAAAAATATGCACAAGTAAAAAAAAAAAATTGGGATAGGCTAGACTTAAAACTTTATATATGTTGCAGAAAATATTTCAAAAAATGTAAACGTTGAATATGTTAAAGGACTTTAAATAAAATGATTTCCCAGAATAACAAATATAAGTGAAGGAATATGTGTAAGTGGAAGAGCAATTATTGTAACAGTTTGCGTTACTGCTTACATTTAAGGTATGCTATCAAGCCCCCCTTCTATTACTTTCCATAATATGACCCATATACATACATCCCAAACATCAACAATAAGCACTTTGTTTTTTCGTAACTGAAAACAGCATATTAATAGGCAAAAACTTAAATGTGCTGTAAGAGAAATATGATTCTAGCTTAATGACAGAAATCTCACCTAAAGGGACACTCCAGCCATCATATTTCATGTAGTCCCCATTGCAAATACATTGAGGGATCCTGCCTTTGAGGGCATCCTTGCCCCCTCTCTCAGCTCCGCAAGTTCTAGAGACGTTTAACCAGACCCCCATGAGCATAAACAGAAAGCACTGCCATTAAGTTCAGTGGAAGCAGTATTCCGCCACTGATTGGTTCTATTAAGCAGCCAATCAGGGGAGCCAGACATCGGGCCACATAGCAGTCGTCCTGGAGCTGCAACTTCTCCCCAAGGTGAGCTTTTTATTTTATTTTGGTAGGTTTAAGGAGTGCATATTTAAGCAATTACAAAGCACTTTAATATGCATGTCCTTTTAACACTGTAATTTTAGAATTGTGCACCACAAAAAGAAATACAGGGCTGTGCTAATGTACTCAGGTGTCTCTAGACTTTGACCAGGAATGGAGGCCTATTTTTGCTTAACATGGTAAGAGCCACATGTAATCTTAACTCAACTCTGCTCTCAGTGTGATAATAAGAATAATTATAAATTACTTGCCAAAAAAGAAAATGGAAAAAAATGAAATGCTGAAAATAAAGTTTTTGGCTGCAGTGCGAATAAGCTTGTTCACAACAGCAGTCATGCAGAGTAGGTCAAGAGAGATAAAAAAAGAGTAAATGGCTTTCTTACAAACCCTAAATCACCAGCGGGGTAAAACAAATATGAATTAGTGGTCTGTCAAATATGAACATTTCCCTATTTTAGTAGATAGTATTTTTGAAATAATTATGTTCAAGATTTGGTTTCATTAATAAAAGTAAGCAACCTTAGGCTCTTTGCTGGTTTAGCATAATGGGATTTGTTATTCATAGCTTGTCAAACAATAAAGAATTACTACTTTACTTATAGGACACCACTGTAAGTTGTGTTTATCTTAAATTAGTAATGATTTTGTTTGCAATGATGTTTATATGTTTTATATACAATGCTGGGCAAAAGTTTTAGGTGGCTGTGAGACATGCTTTAAAAAATAGGCATGTTAATCTTAATTTTTAACGTTTAACAAAATGCAGAAGTAAGTGAACAGAAGAAAAATCTAAATCAAATCAACATTTGTGATGACCTTCCTTTGCCTTCTAAACAACATCAATTTTAGGTACACTTGCACAAAGTCAAGGATTTTGTAGGTATATAGTTAGGTACATGATTAACCCAACTAAACTACAGCTGTGTAGGAGGAATAAGACTGGGTGAGGAAAAGCTAAACTCACTAACAAGGTGAGGTTTCCAAAGACAGTTTAATGTCAAAAGTCATACACCAGTGCAAGACTAAGCACAGCAACAAGACACAAGGTAGTTATACTGCATCGGTAAGGTCTCTCTCAGCCCGAACTTCAAGGAAGACAGGGGTTTCCTATGTTGAGGATCGTAGACACAGTGGTCAGCAAAGAAGACGTAATCCAGCAGATGTACACATCATGTTTACTTCCCTTCACAATCAGAATATGTGCATCAGTGCCATCAGACATCTGATTGCCCCAAACTTATTCTGTAGCATGACATCCTATACAACCAAAGTCATTAAGAAGTATCTTTAACGTGGTGGTATGGTCAACATCAACATAATCAGGTCTGTTTAGGGATATGTAAAGAAAGAGAAGCAACTGAGGCTGCCTAAATCAACCTACCTGCCAAGTGTAAGATTTGATGCTGTTTTGAAGACAAAGGTTGGTCACACCAAATATTGATAGGATTTAGATTTTCCTTCTGTTCACTCACTGCATTTCGTTGATAAAAATGATAAAAATAATAATAAAACAGTAATGTGCATATAAAACCAATCTTATATGTGTACTAGTGTGTGCAACCATTATAACTCCTTCCCAAATATTGCACGGTTCCTTTTCCCGTATTGCGGAAGCTTTACAGGTAGGAGTGAGTCAGACTATGCCCAGAAAATAGTGAAGAAAGTTATTAGGAACACAAATAGGCTTCACTTTTTACTCAAAAGTCCTGAATTTTAAAGCAAAAATTTCTTAGGGTTGAAAAAACAAAAGATATAGGTGGTTCAAGAAAATATATTTAAAATTCATAGGAAATTGGTCTTGCATTGGTCCTCACAAAATATATATTGACTAGAGAGGGTCACCATGGTTTACAGGTCTACCAATGTGAGTTTCTGACCTATTGATAGGAAAAAATGTAATTGAGCAAGGCATTTAAATGAAGAATATTAAATGTTATGTATACAATTTAATTTGTAAACACATTTCATGCTGTTTCTGTCCTCGTTATTGTGTTGTTTAAGAGCTATAAAACAGTGTGATACACTCATACCCAGCAAAGAGAGGCTGTCTGTCCTAAACAGGGACACTTGGGAGTATCATGTTAAGTGATTAAGTAGAGTGACTTTTTTTTTTTTTACTTTTGCCTATTGTAACGTAATTTTCTAGTATCTTATAGGAAGCTGGTTCTGTTTAACATCATGTATTACGCATCCAAAAACCTAAAATTATTGCTTAACATTACATGTAAAAGAAAAGGAGTTAGGATCTATATAACTGTAACATTTGGATCCACTAAGTTGGCAAAAGGAATTTGAAGTTTTTTGTAAACGATTTTATTTCCTTGTAGGGTTCTTCATCAAGGAGGGCTGAGCTGGCCCTGTGTAATGCTTAATCCAATGAACAAACCTCACTGACTTAACTGTATATATATATATATATATATATATATATATATATATATAGACACTTTACATTGGACAGTAGATTTGGTTCATTTCCCTTATTATGTCTTTTATTTTATTCAGTGTGATTGCATCATTCATATACAGTTAAGTTTGCACTTAATGAAGTGTTGTAACCAGGGGGATATACATTTTTTAAGTAGCCCTCCACTAGAGTTGATATGTAACAAAATCTGGTATACATCTGCACAATGTCAAGTATAGTTCACTCAACTGCAGTTTGTCTGATCAAGGTTTGTAGCTTTTCCAGATGGTAGATTTTATTTTAAAAACAGTTCCATGTATTACATAATAATATACATTATGTGCATTTTGTAGCATAGATTGTATACATATTGTGTTACTGAGCTGCTTTTAACCAGCTGCCATGGAACTTTACCATGGCAGTTCCATGTTTACCACACTGGGGTTTTAGTTCAACATCCTCTGGGTTGGTCAACATTGCATAAATTCCATTTAACTTCCATAATGGTGTATAAAGATATCATGCTTCTATTTACTATATTTGATTCATATTAGTGGTATTGATCAGTACATGCAAAACAAGTAAGTTCTTTACTTATCCCTGTTGTTAAGAAGTCCAAGTAAGAAAGCCACTGAGAATGCTGTATGTTATGTATGCTGTCTTATTCGTGTTCTCTAAGAATTTATTTTGATTAGTTCTTAGCAGACCCGTGAACTCTTTGGAATGGACCCTCAGTCTCTGGGTGAAGCACTACTTCCCTGGGTCTCTGAATCAGTTTTCTTCTTTCTCTTAGCTAGTGCATGGCATTCCACATTGCCTACTTCCCTCTCACTTCCTACCACACTCCTTCAAAACGCAACAACCCCAGAAGAGCGAGAGCTCTGGGTACCCTAGCCTGATACATCCACAGTTATGGTTATTAAATGTCTTAGGATTTGGATATTGACATTGGGTTTCACCAAAAAAACTATTTCCAAGAAACCTATGACTGTAAAATAAATAATTTTATATAACCACTATCTACAAAAAATATATAAAATACTAATTTGGATCACATTGATCAAATGAACTGACAAACATGCTCATTCTTCTTCATTCCTAATTTATGCAACCTTATTCCTCATTAAAGGCATCATGCATATACAGCCAGAAAGCATTACACATCTAGTTCCAAAATTGGACCGTATTGGACACTAAATTGACCGTAGACCTATGTATGGATATAAAAAATATCAAAAATTAGTTTAGATATTTAGTACAAAAAAGTTTTGTTTTATATTGGCAGACTGGTGTATCATTGTCTGTCACACTACAAAATATTATTGATTTACATATGAGATGTTCTGCTTTTTGTCATTAAATTGATTAGAAAACAAACTTATATACTCCTATTTTTGAGTCTTACAGCTGGTAATTCTTTAAATGTATTAGCCACAGAATACTAAAAAGACCTCTCCTTTTTTAGAGACCGCAAAATATGTTGTTATTCATTTCACGTGTGGCTGTAGATTGAGTTCTTGTTAAAGTAGGCTGCTTGGAGAGAAACACATTTTATGAGCATTATTAATTAAAAATAGACTTATTTGGTTAATACGATATTTAAATGCACTAACCTAAACTTTAGGAGCATTCAATTAGAATACAAGACTTTGAAAAAACAATAACAATATATCACAGAAGATGCATTTAAAGAAAAATAAATTATCCCTGTATTTTCTGGGCTAGCTTGTTTGCATGGAAATAAGTCATCATTGGTTTTAAAACTTAGATTGAAGAAAGTTTACTATTGTTTCTCTACATAGATACAAGTCTTTTCAAACATGGTGCAATGTAGAGTTATGCTACAAGATCATTAATAGACCATTATGTTGGAAATCCTCAATATGGAGTAAATAAGTATACAGCAGATGATCACGTAGGTAGGGCAAATTTAGGCTGATGACAACGGCCTATGCATTTATCCCAGTTAACTTATGACACTGGGCAGTGCCACGCGTGTATTACATGCACACGCCTCGCGTGTATTACATGCACACATTCTAGAGGAAGTGCTAAACGCTGAGCAGTTAGACAAAACATTTAATTTCAATGGAGATTTATGATAACATTTATCACTTTGCCCTAGAATTGGCCTTTTGTAATATATGCCTTATGTACATATTTTTTTATAATTATTTTTATAGTGCAATTAAACTAAAGTATTTGTCCCACCTAAGGTCTGTACAAGGCGTCCATTGCATTGCTAATCAGACAGGTGGTTTGCAGTGGATTTTAGATCCATATGACCTGCGACGGGAAGTGTTGCCAGAAAAATAACCTTGCTGCTCGTTAAACAATAGGAAACTGTCCACAATAGTACGTTACATTGTGAATAGGCACGTCCTCTACACAACTATATTTGTGTATTTTCCTTTATTAAGAGTCATGCAGAGTAGTAGGTCCCTTCTTTAAGCCATGCAATAAAATTACATTCTGATTTGAGTACAAATGAAAAAATGGTCACGCAGCCCTTTTTTGAAATCGGTTATATTGATGCATTTCACAGCCCACGTCTTTTTGAGAATATCTTTTGGTTTACATACAAATAACACTTACATAACTGATATGCATTGAGTCAGGGGATTTGAACAAATAGTCATAATGGGAAAAAAAGTAATTTTGAAATTGCTTTTTTCCAGGATTATATTAAATACAGCAACTCAGTGTTTTCCAAACCGTAAAAAGTGCATTTGTTAAATGTAGGTCATACATACCCTTGTTATTTGTATGAAATGCAGACTTGCACGTTCTGATAACATCAGAAGAATGTGTACACTTTGTTCTAGCATTAAAATTATTAATACCATAGGGAATGTCAATAGTTTTAAGCTGCATAAAGTACTGACTGCATCGCAACAAACAAAAATATTACTATATCGTTTGAAGAAGAGTCTTTCCTCTATGTGCTTAGTATCTTTGCTTCTATTTATATTAGACTCTTTTACCATTAGAGCTAATTACTGTTTAAATGAACTGATACAATGGCAACTTTGCAAAAAAATTTTTAACATTCATAGGTGATTATACATTTTCAGTTGGACATATGCAAAACGTCATTCTTCTGTTCATTCATACACTGTTCTTTTAACAATGTTTTGTGCTTTAGTTAAGTCCATCTAGTTAAATTCGGTATCATTGTAAATAACGTTTTTCTTTTTCTCTTAGATACATTATGTAAGTGTTTATGGTATCTATAATACTCTATTTTAGGCATGTACAAATGGACCAAAAATGATTTGGTTTCATTTTTCGGTTTGTTTTTGGGCCATTTGTTTTCCGACAACAAATTCAATTTCCTGCCCATGCGTTTCAGATGAAAATCAGGGGCTTTTTAAATTCGTTCAACACTCACAATAGCTTTCACTCTCACACCCTCATTTGCTTTCCCTCTCCGAATGTCTCCCTACCTTCTTTACCCACCACTATGAAGTCCTATCCCGGCGCTCCATAGTGAGGATGATGAGTTCTCGAAGAAGGGGTGGTTGGGCTTCTCTGTTTTAGGCCTTGGGCCTTTGTGTTTAATAAGCTAAAGTAGATATATATATATTGTTAGTCCACAGGTTAGGGTCGTACTACAAAGTACTGCAATCTGTATGGATCAGTAGTACCCCGCTGCCATCTGCAAATTCAACTCACATGAAGAGTGAATTTAAAGAGAAACATTTCAAGGTACTCACCACCTCTTTATCAATGTGTAAATCAAATTTAATGACAAAATCAAATATAAAAATATAAAATATTACTTATTACCCCTAATTTTTGCAAAGGTTTTGCAAGTTACTTTTACAGTATTAAATCATCACTTGGAATCTTTCGTATTATAATATGCAGTCATACTTTGCCCATAACCCAACAACAATTCAGGTGCCCAAATTGGCTAGTAAAGGGAGTAGGCAGGGCCATAGACAGAAGTGGGCAGAAGACATGATCACCCGCTCACCTTACACAAAGAGCCATCTTGCATCACTCATCTGCATAGCATTGCAAGGGAGCCACGTGGGAGCGGCAATGGAGGTCTGTGTGGAAACATAAATGACACGTATGGTAAATGTGCTGGTGAGATTGTTTTTTTGTTTATGTTTATTTTAAAATGTTTTAATGCAAATATGAACTTCTAAAGAAAGTAATTTGTGACCTTGAAAGATTTCATAAAAATCCCTTACTCTCTGAGCATTATCCTAATATAAAGTGATTATTATGTACCTTTCACAGTTATCAAGGGAATGTTCCTGTTTATTAGTAATTTCCATTGATTGCTATAGTGACTTTTTAATCTTACTCCAAAGTCACTATATGTTGCTACCTACAGTATCTGTACACTGTTATAAAGTATGACCTGTTCTTCAGTCACATGAGTGTTATACGTTTATGGTTTAGGAAAAATTCTTGAAATTAGTTTGTTCTTGAATATACCGAAAAGTTAAAATATTGTTGCTTCATACAACAGGTAAATTAGTAATTCCTCTGACTGTACCAGCCTGGTATTCAGCAACAACTGGGATGATTCTTTACAAAACAGTAGCGTTAAGAAGTAATGTGTGGCTCAGATACAGTAGATTCCTTAAAGATAAGGCTGCCCTGGATATATTGACTATTTTGAGGGAATCAGGAAGATTTTTCCAATACCATATGTGTCCCAAGACAAGGTTACAAGGTTCCTATATTTATATACAATATAATACACAAAGTATTGATTCTAGACATTTTGACCCCATACTGACACGAATATCTATCAATCTATCAATTTCTTTCTATCTATCTATATCTCTATGTTTATTTCACGGCACTCCTGATTTAAATGTTTAGCGCCCAACGTGCATTCAAACAGCAACAAAATATCTACCAATAATTCAAAGCACTCATGGGTCTTGTAGCAACAATAAAAATATTTTATTCACTTAAAAAAAATGTTTTGTCCCCTTCCCGGAAACCTTTACCCTGGATAAAGTTAAAATGCATCTAAGCAGTGTAATATACAATAAATATTATAACTATATATATAGATTCTTTATAAATTGAAACACCTACGTTCTCTTGTACAATTATCATTTTTAATATTAATATATTCATGTTTTAATATTTTGCAATAAATCATATCATATTGTATTTGAACATAATATATGGCAAAACATAAATCATTCATGATATTTAATTTAAGACAATAAATCTATTTTATGAGACTGAACACAGTTTGCCTATGTCGCAATCCTTTTTTTTAATATATATATTTCATAATTGGTTTAACACTGACATTATCAATTATTGCATGGTGCAGTGGTTTTGACATGTTTTATATTACTTTTTTGCCTCTATCTGCAATAATTTAAATGGAAATTAAGTTCATTTGGAATATACATTTTCTACTTTAAAATGTGAATCAGAAATTCTATGGAAAATACTGTAGGTAAAATGTAAAAATAACCTGTCTGCTTGTGACTGTAATATTTTTCCATTACAGTAAAATTACAAGTGGGCTTGGAAACAAATACAAGTATATGTTCAGATGTAAAACATAAAACATCAATCTGCTGAGATAACTTACTATTCATTGAGAATTATGTTGTTATTTTAAGTTCTACCTTTACCTTTATTGTTTCAATGCAAAACCATGTGGCAACTGTTACAGTGGGAGCCACCATCTTAACTTTGGATAATTATTCAGCTAAGGTTTTGTTCTTCAGTGTGTTCTGCATTGTATGAACATTTATGGTGGTCTCTCAGCTCTACAAATGGTCTTCCAATCTTTCTAGTCTGGATGCGTCATGGTTCCATAACACTGTTTTCATCTGTATCCCTGATACCTCACAAATATTGAAATCAAAGTTAAGAATGAATATTTAAATTTGAAAACAAGAAAAGAACACATAACTCAAAACTTTAACAACAACTTGTACTACCAACATTTTACCTTGGTACTGGTTCCCCCTAGCAATGTTCTCCCCTATTCCATCTAGGTCTTGCCCAGTGCCTCTTCCCAGCAGGTCCCCTCCAACCAGGAGTCTACCAGCGTACCATGAAGTATATTGAAATGTGTATTGAATCTAGGATTTTTACATAGGGTCCCCAGATCTGAACACATTTCTTGGTTTTTAGTTATTTGGCACATTTCAACCATTTCATATGTGTGGAACTGTTTGCCATGGATGTTAGTTTTGGATTCAGTCAGTGATGGAGTATAGATTTCTTACCTGCAGCAAATATGACTATACACAGGAGTTTACTAACCAAAAAACTGACCAAAAAGACCAAAAAACTGTGTATGGTTGCCATGACAAAACCCCCAGCTTTTTACTATTGTCATACCTATATAACTTCCTCCAACTTTTAGCTCTGGGGATGCCCACAACCCATGGAGCATGTTGGGTATTCGCAACTAATGAAAGAGTATAGTGTACTTGTAGAGTGTAACTAGCCTTGTCATTCATAATAAAAGTGTATAAGGGATTAAACCAGTTTGCCTGGGCAAAGCGTCTGAGAACCAAAGTAATGTAGCTCGACATTTATATGTAGCCATACAATGGGATATGTAATGTTGGGAATTTATCTTTTTATTGTTGTAATGTTAAAACACATTGATTAGAAGTGTCTACAAATAAGAATGTTTGACATTACATATTGTGCCATTGTAAGACGGGAGTCTGAGCTCTACCATCTTTAAAGTCCTTATTCTGTAAGAGTGGTAAGTGAAATACATTTTATAGCACATATTGTAATCACACTTTAGAGTTTGTGACAGGAAATCTCTGGATCCCATGGGAACTTTAGCCCCTATATAAAAAATATATTTCTTAGTAAATGTTAGTTGTGTAGCATAGGATGCCTATCAATTCTGCAAACCTAGTTCAGGGATTTAACCCCCATTCCTTTAATATAATTAAATTACTATTTCTACAGTGGAAATCTGCCATTTGTACGGCATACAATTTGAAACAGAACAGTGGTCACCATTGTCTTGTTCCCCACACAAAAGCTTCCTTATGTGCATTTGTACAGTCAGTTGTTTCATCTCTTTCAACAGCTGTTTTATTGATGTATGGAGAAATATATCTGCATTATTATTTTAGACAATCAGAGTAAATGGTGTCTTTAGAATATGATCTTCATTTACATCTCATTGTGTGTGCAACATGTGATTTTCATGTTATACATTATTATAGTAAAGTACACCATTTATTTTTCTTAGCTGTTGCTAAATATCTTCAAAATAATGTTTGTCAGAATGGAATTCTAGACTATGTGTTAAATAACACTGCCTGCTTTGGAAAAATAAATGCATGCACTAAAGTTTCATCCCTTGTCTTTCTTTTAGTTGTTGTTTGTTTATATAAAAAAAAAGTTTAAAATCACGAAAAATTTATTAAAATGATTTCCATAATTATGTGAACATACAATTAGCCTCTCCTTTTCCTGAACACCAGGACAGTGTACAACATACAAAAATGAACTTTAACCTGCTTCACAGCAGATGGTACCTTCTGTGAACAATTACCCGTGTGTAAATGTTAAGTTGTTTACCTTTAGCATGCAATGAGTAAAAAACTACCAGCATATGCTGATCAACTTTCACGTTATCAGGTTTTATTACCATTCAAATCTACTTGTTCTGCAAACATTAAAAAGTGGCTAGGCACATGGCAGATGCATTAAGCCAGCTCAGTATAACTTGTATATTAAATTATCCTGTTTACAATGAAAACATACAGAAAAAAAAGATCTACAAGACTGTGGAGTTCTACGGTAGTTATTTAATTGAGAAATTGATGTGTACCAAGTGATATTGCTATTAATTTTTATAAAAATTACATTTATGTGCAGTGCAATTAGTAAGCTTTAATGATGATTTTTTTTAGACCTTTGCAATAGGTAGTTTATAAGGAATAATAGCTCTGTTTAAATCCTGCTCTTTAGTATTTTAAACAGATGGCAACGGCTTTGCTCTTGATTATAACTTTGAGGCATGCTTTACTAAATGGAATCAGCAGGGTTCATTAAGGTCCGATTTGATGTATCAGTATTATAAAAATACCATGTTAATTATCCTCAAACGTTGCAAGTTACCTCCATTTTCTTGCAATCAGAAGATGAGAGAAACCCTGTGAAGCAAATTAGTCCTAATTGAAAGAGGGCTGATTAATATTTAAATAAGGCATTGTGTGAGTGATTCTGCCATGAGAAAAATAGGGTGAACATCTGAATTAATTGCATAGCAGGTTAAATTAAATTTTATATAATGGGCTGGAGGATGAGTTGGCACAGTGCTCTAACAGCGAGTACAATAGCTGAAATACCATGCTTTTCTCTCACTCTTGGCTAAATTCCACTGAGATCCTTGTAGCCCTCAAGTCTTTGTTGTCTCTCTTTTAATAAAAACAAAGGTACTAATGCAAAATTGCAACATTAAAAAAAATCTTAATCCTTTTGTAAGGGTGGGGAATGGCACACAATAGTACATGTGTAACATTTTTTAAAGAACATATTCCTACCTAAATCCTAAAAAATGTAGATTAATATTTAGTACCCTCTTCCTTGCCATGTGTAATAAGATTCAGTGTCACGTAATAGAAATGACATAGACGAGGTTAGAACCGTACTATTAGCTGGTTATCACCGTCTGACATTTTCACTCCACGGGATCATACACGTGGTGCCTTTTTAAAGTGATTGGGTTACTTAAGGATCCCTGTAAGGGATATTTAATCCAACATAAATTACTTATGCACTTTGTTAGTGTTCAAAGGAAAAGTGTCACGTTCTACTTGTTGGCAGTTTTCCAGTCAAGAGCTGTTAATTACTGTAAAGCTTGTGAACATATCTCGTGCCAAAAAGGGAAGAAAATATATCTATATTTCATCTAGTTACATTACATTCACATTGACGAGAACAGACCAATTAGATGATTGTTTCTTTTTCTGTAATGAATATCAACAAACAATTCCATTTTTAAAATTCTGTTTAACTTAAGAAGACAATGCTCACAGTGAAGTGATTAGCTGATGGTAAGCCCTGTGTAAGATGTATATCTAACAAGCGTAAATTACATTTCAAATGACATAATTGACGCAGCTTTGTAAACAGTTTAAGAATGTTTACCCTGAATGTGTATATCAAGGATGTATTTTTTTTATATTGTGTGTAATACAGTTACAATTTTCATAACCCTACATTTTTCTGTAAATCAACAGGATAAACTTTGCTCAAAGAGATATTGTATCACGGTGTTACATAAAGGTGAGAAAGCTGGCCTTAGCATGGTTTGCTCAGCACAAGCTAAAGTAAGGGTTGTGCCAAACTCTGGCACTTGTCACACTCCAGAGACAAAGGTCCTTCTGGATACAATGCCATTTGTGACTCCAGAGACAAAAGCCCTTCTGGATACAGTGCCATTTGTGACTCCAGAGACAAAGGTCCTTCTGGATACAGTGCCATTTGTGACTATACCTATACGGGAAGATGATCAGTCCATAATTATTAGTTATTTTCTTCTCAAATTCTCAGTCTTTCTGAAGCCCTCATAATTAACAAAGTGTCAAGTGTTCTCAATATCATTGTAGTGGTTAAAAGTTGGATATACTTGGATATACTTTATCACTTTACCCAAAATCTATAGTTTCCAGACCCATACACATGTTTACATATTAAAATAAGATATGTACATGTATTAAAACTCATATTACATATGTACTATGGGGGAAAGTATCATATTCTCAGGCTCTGCATGATCATTCTCCATTAACTACCCATATTTCCAAACCTTAAATTGCTGATTGTTCATGTAAACTTTGTAAGGGTAAGCAAGAAAGGTTAGATTGATTAAATACTGTTGGTCATTTCACAGACATCTGCCATTCTCAGTTTCAATACTGATTCGCAAACAAAAACATAAGCTTTAGGTAGATTTTAATTATGCTATAATCTGTGATAGTTCTAAGATTGGGACAAAAACACTGAAACTGACCAAAACTGGTCAAAACACAGATCCTTTCCCTATAGAGACCACCATAATGAATATTCCCACTTTCACATATCTATATAAATCAACATTATTAAAGTATATTTTTAAATGGATCTTATCATCAGTTGTTGCTATGTTGCAACGGTGTGGTATCAAAAAGTATAGTTGAATGTTGTCATGTCAAATGTAACTTTGGTGGCGACGGAAAGTTCGTGTCCGTTTTTGTGTTCGTTTTAGGGGGGATCCTTGCATTTGACAAAATTTGTTCATCGCCATCTTTGACGAAATGCATCCATCTTTTTCATTTTTGGAAATCCCATTCGTCCGTCTGGGTTGCCATGGAAACAAGAAGTTGAATTAAAATGGCGAGGTTGTCCTCATCCTAGTGTAGTTAAAATGACGGCCGTGGCGAGGAACGAACGGATGAAAATGTACGCATTGCTCACATTCATTTTCTGTTTCTTTCGTCCAATGTTGCATTTGCTTGTTCGTTACGCAGACGAATGAATGAAACGGCAAAATTCAGCACAAAAGCTCATTCGTATGAAAACGAATGGGCAAGACTATAATTTACTAGAAGGATGGCCATTTCACTCAATTTATTGGTAGGTGACAGCAGAATACATCATACAATACACGTTTAATATAACCTGCCTTTAAATCATGACATATATTTCTATTAAGCAGTTCATGGTGGGATCAGCAGATAATTTAGAGTATATTTCCAATTAGACCAAGAAAATATGTTCTATACATCAGGAATGTGCTTTAATCTCCCGGCACTATTATATTACTTTAACTACCTAAACGGCACAGTGTGATGTAAGCAGCTCAATATACTGGTGTGTCCAAATTAAACATTTTCTTTATGGTTAAATTATGTCATCATACGTCTTAATGTACATTTGTTCGGTTAACACACCTCCAGATCTCCACACATAAAGTAGAAAAAAGTTAATTTAATAAAACAGCATAGCTCTTGTCATGTGCATGTAACACTAATTTTCACATGTGTAATTAACGCATTGTTTTTTTGTTAATAAATCATGCTGATTGGGAATCATTTTCTCAACACATTGTTCTGATCATGCAATCATTTTAGGATTGCCTTATACTTTTGACAGTTCTTTTGTGTCCGCCAGGAAAAAGGTAGGCTGCTTGCCCTACATCTGTCTGTTTTCATTATCGTTGCATTTTATTGTATGCTTGCTTTCATCAGTTGAGTGTGTTTGCTGAGAGGATAAAGCTTCTGAAATGGTTTCAATATGATCTAGCTTCATAGTTACAGTATAGATGCTTACTATTGGTTATTGTTATAGAAGAATACATACATTAAGTGTGAAATAGTTAATAGTTATTTTAATGCAGGACCAGTTACTGATTGTTCATTATGATTTATCCAGGCTTTTTTTTTAAAAAGTATTGCGACACTGATAAAAGCGTTAACTGTGTGGATATTTGGAGGAACAGCTTAAAAATATATAAGAATAATTTAGTGTAAAATACATTTGATCAGGCACTAACTATTACCTTACAAAAATAAATCAGAAAACTTAAGCCAATTATTTATACTGGAAAAATTCTCTAGCAAAAACTATGATTCCAATGATTAAATAATAAACGTTTGCTGAGGATATCTTTACATGCTAATAAAAACTAAAGATTACACAAAAATATTTCTTATTGTTAAGAAACAATATTTTATTGTTACATTTTTTCAGATATTAAAGATGGAAAGATAGTCCTATGGACTATTATCCAGCAATCCCCCAGGATTATGTTGGATGATAACCTAGAGACATTGTCTAACAAATTCTGATCTTCCTGAGTGTCATACTACATTTTCTTTTAGGCACTGGCCTGCAAGGTTTATAGTTGAAGTTCACAAGCACCTTTCTTTGGGGCTAGCACATAGGACATCACCAAGCAAGATGGTAATCCCATCCTGCTCAGTGTTGACTGATAGCACAACCTGATACCTTTGATTTTAGAAAATCATCCCTACCTATGACTTAGACCCTATTTAAGTTAAAATGATATAGTTAAGTTAAAATGATTCTTGGGAGACCTTGTTGTGTCTGCCAAGGGCATGCTGATTATGTAAAATAAGTTAATGTTTTCTTGCCAACTGTTATCCTCTGGAAAAGTAACCAATCATTTATATTACACCAGTTTTCCACCATGTGCATCTGTGTATTCTTGTTGACTGCAACACCACCCTTTATCTAGTCTTGAGGATAGTTTTTAATGGGAACATAATTAGTTCTTATTATGATACCTGAAGTTATGCAACTCTACCCCCCAATGTATTGAGTTACATAGTTTAAACGCAAGCCAATATCAGCAATCTCACTGGTAATGGAAAATCCTTAATATGAGTGGAGTTATCCATATGAGGAAACATAGCAATGGTCTGATCTACATCTAAATCAGATACAAACCTGTTTCTCTTGTTGATGATAATGCTGTTTTTGCAGTAGACCTTTGAAATCAGAGAGTTTATAATCTCTAGTTTACTAGTATAACTAGTAAACAAAACACATTCTGCAAAATAAATACATGAATTGGAGGAAAAGTTCTTTGGGTAATGATCAGAGGTGTTGTATCTCATGTTGCTTTTGGGATATCCCATGCCTTAGAGATCAGGAATATAGGGAAAAACATTAGATATGGTGGTATGTTTACAATGGATGTATGGGGGGACAGGTAGGTGAATCCAGTGTGTTTGTGGGGGTATAGAATGTATTTATGATGTATATGGAGTCCATCTGGATGGAAAAGAGTTGTTAAATTCTGCTTATATTAGTATAAAATAAACAAATGTTTTCAGCATGACAGCACCACTGGTGATGGGTTAGGAACAGGCTGTTTATATTTAAATTAGTCTCTTTTAAGTATTTATTCATTGCATACATTGTGAGTGATTTTGGCAAGCTGTGTCATCACACTCTTCTAATTTGTTTACATTTATTTTATTACCATTTTTTTCGCTTTTCATGATTTCTGTCATATATTCTAAACATTATTAATCAACTGTAAAAAAAACAAAAACCCTTATACGGACGGTCAGATCTATCTTCATCATAAACACACCACCACACTGTAATCATACAAAGCTTTTCTGTCATTGTTATATGCAGTGGTCTACAAGCTACTAGTAATTGAATTGTTAACTTTTTCTTTTGGCGAGATGTTTATAATTTGTAAATAATTGGTGATATCTTTTAACATGTCGTGTGGAATGTAGAACACAAATAAAAAATGTATTTGAGACACAATGACAAATGCTAAATTTACAAAACATGGGGCAGGCAATACAAGGACACTAAATCAAAAGAGTTCGCAATAAGCAGATAACGTTTGCATGTTTTTTTTGAAAGTTTAAAATAATGACCTCCAAAACATTATTTTGTAAAAAAACCATTTACCTAAAAATAAACTCAATTATTCATCAATCGCTACTGTAAGAAATGTCAAACTATTACAGCTATGGAATGAGGTACATGGAATCATATACTTAATATAATTTAGAATTATACAACATTATAATGGAACATTTCAAGTAACTTTCAAGCGCAGTCTAAATGCGACCTATAGCTTGTACCTTATCTCACTCTGAATGTACTCCTTTTGCAGTCTCAGCATTAAATATACCCTGACAAGAAGACCTATATCTCCTCACCTTGTTTAATATATTCTGTCATGGCTCCTACAACCATCTGTCACTGAATGCTAATCTTATGTATGAGTGTTTAAAATGTTTTAGCTCTCTTCATTCCAATGTGACTACTGCAACGTGTGCAAAATTAGAGAAAGTGAGATTATCATGATTGGCAACTGTCCCATTTTTCCCGGTAAAGGCCAAGGATTTGGGAGCTTGTCCCAGTGCTTTCAGTGAATTAGAGCGGGTGGAGTGTGTACGAACAGTGTGTTAGTGTATTGTTTGAGTATCAGGTGTTAGAACTTGTGTTTGTGTATGGTGTACAGAGTGACATGCAGGGAGTAGAGCACTGAGTAGGGGGCAGAGCAATTATTTCCGGTGCGTAGGTGTGATGCACCATGTGTAACTAGCTCTCTACAGCTTCTTTACCGATTACTCCTCTGCTCCATAATAACTAGGTGGAGCTAAATTATGCTAATGGTGTGGGTTGAGTTGAGTGGCCAGTAGATGCGGTAATTTTCAAGTAAATAATTGATAACTGTGCTACAAAGTGTCCCTAGATTTTTTTTCAAACCCCAGAAAATCATGCAGAAATGTCCAATTTAAATGGCGTGATTAACACATACATAATAAATATACACTACAGATACAACATGAGTTAAGAAGCCTGCCCAACACCATTTGGCCAAAAAGAAACAATGTCCACAAAAACATTTTATTTTTTAGCAGAGGGCTTGTGGTGTGTCATGAAAGCTTTGATAACTTGGAGTGAGCCTCTCTCAAGATGGTGGCTAGCAGAGGGCTTGTGGTGTTTCAGGGAAGTGTTGATACATTTATTTTTAAATGTATTGTTTTTCATCGGTGCCTATACTTGGGATAGCACAACAAAAGCAATTTGAAAGATTGTTGAATATATATATATATATATATATATGTATATTGTATGTTGCTCCTCTGTTGACCATGCATACCATGAACCCTCTAAAACATAGTGGTCTTAATGACTGTCCAACAGTGTTACTTTCTGTAGTAACAATGAAAACATTTTGCTCTAAAGATACAGGAAAGAACCTGAACATGTTATGAATGTTTGTGAATGAACAATACAGGTTGACAATATGGCATAGTGTTACGTTCAGCTTTACTTATAGATTGCTAGCAGATTCTGTAGAGCTACTGCCAAAATGACTGTGAAAATTAATGATAACATTAAATTTGGCAATATGCAAACTGACAACAATACTAACACGCTTTAAAACTTTTTGCTACAAAAGGAGAGCTTTTTGCTCTGCTTGCGAGCTTACAATCTATTACAATCTATTAGGAGTGCAATTCATTGCAGTTGTCCCCTTTTTTGTTGTATATGGCTATTGAGCTAACTATTGGTTTCTAAATATATTTTCTTACCTTTTGCTTTTATTCTTTGATCTGTCCCCAGCTGTTATAAACAGAACATTGCAGGAAATCTTGGTGAGCAGTTACGGTTGAGGCAAACCTATTTTTTACACACATCTTTAACTGAAATAGCTATATCAAAAAAATATTGTTTTTATCTTCTGGTCTAGCACCGTTCTGAGCTATTTTAAGCCAAAGTAAAACTACAATAAAATAAAATCATATATATTTCACAAAACCCAAGGCGTTATTTTACAGATTACTATATAGTCAAATACTTTTTTCAAACATTAATTCTTTCCTAAGTAGATAATATTCTATGTAGCTATTTTATTGTAACAAAAATAATCACCAATTTATGTGGTGTTACCTTTTGCTGATCAGTTTTGACATATGGCTAGATAATAGTTGTTTTCTTAAGTCTAGTGGATTGACAATAACCTACATGTCTTCTAAAGACTATTACAGGTACACTCCAGCCATTGAATGCACTTTAATGCATATGATAGGTGTGTGGTCCCCTTAAATTTTAGTATTAGTCCATTGGCAAATGCATGAGGGATTCTGAAGAATCCTCTAAAATTTGCACCTTTCCCTACCCACTAGACAAATGTATTCGGCAAAATGCCTCACACTATACAGTACATGATATATTCATCTCCAGTCAGCTCCAGCCCTGGCTCTGGTGAACACTGCATGCAGGAGTCCGTTAAGACCGTGGTGCGCATGTGTAAAGTTTTCCCATTTACTTCTATGAGAGCCCTTTCCTGCCCCAATTGGCTGCTTAAGATGTCAATGGATGACAGGACTATCCTCAGTGATTACATTAGAAGTACTTTACCGACACTAATTGTCCGCTTAACTGGCCAACAGTGGCAAGAAAGGAAATACGATTTTGCAGTATTGCTGAAAAAGTGTTATTTTTTATTTTTTTTAGTTTTGGAAGAATGCATATTAACGTATTCACATAAGGTTAGGGTTATTCACAGAGTTATTTACAAACATACATTATTCTGTAGTAGGGGTTGCAGGGACACTAAACTGTATACAAATAAATTATTTAGATTTTTTAAATAATGTGTTGACATCTTCAACAAATAAACATTACTTGTTTTGCACAGAACTTGAAATTGGATTAGAATCTTGATTTTCCCATGGTGCAATTTTTTGACCTGTGTCTTTGTATATGTTTAAAGAAAGCAAATTGCAAATCTGTTTGCCATGTCAAAATTCTATTAGATTTTGGTTATACCAAATTTAGAGCTCATTCTCCAAACAAACGTAACACTTTGTTTAAAGCTGAAGCTGGTAATTATATCATTTCTAAAATTCTGTTTTATTTTTTGGGCATGGTCACTTTCATGTTTTAAGTGCTTTAATTAAATCATGTTTTTTAAATAAAAAAATAAAAAAACCCTTTAAAACAGATCACTTGAGTGCAAGCTTGTGCATTGTAGAATAATTTTAGTTTTATGGTTAATAATGTCTGGCTTAATTACCACAATATAACTGATGATTACTGTAAAATAACTAATGACAAAGTCACTAATATTAATTAAACTTCTGATAATAATGACAAAAGAATAAACATTATTAACATGAAGCATAAAAGCATTCATTACTCATCTTGTTAGCAGAAGGCAGAGTTATGTTTGCTTATCCAACTTGATATTTTCATCCAGATGGGGAACCGAGAATAAAGTATATCTTCTGCTAGATAAGAATATAGAATTTATATGTACAAATTAATTTTCCAGAACACCTTGCTTATAGCGAACATGAATAATTCTACTACCATTAAATTAAAAGCTTATCTTTTATTTTGAAACATAAAATGTAGAAGTTTTCAAATAAATTGTAAATTTGTAATGGTAAACACATTAGCAGGATAGGTGTTTTCAGTAAACTTTAACATTTCTAAAAATAAAATTTTTAAGAGGTTATTTTACAATTTTAATGTTCTTTTAATTGGGGTTTTCCTTTTAATGGTCTTCAAAGGCCATTGCTTTATAGCTTCTGCACGCAGAAAAACTTAAACATACATAATAAAATACTGTTGAACCAATTAGAAAATATATACTAATTAGTTCTGTGTTTACTCATTTTTGCTGAGGCATATTATTGTGGATATTTGTTCTACCTCTCCATTTTATTTCCAAATGGTCTTATTTGGGGGAGGAAAAAATGCCTACAAGCATAATTACAATTTAAAACAACTGCTATTGGTTATGGAAAAGTACATAGGCATCTGTCTTTTTGCTGCCTTTAGTGTATACAGCTATATATCATCTGTATAGCTAAACAGATTTTCCTTTCCACGTTGACCTTCTGATGCCCTTCATCAGGTTAACATGTGCTTTGGGGTTTTTTTTGTTCTTTTGTTTTAACTTATCCAAACTGTTTACCTCATTAGCCCTAAGCCTTTGCAAATCAGTAGACAAAAGACTGCATTTTCCATTTCTCTACATTTACCTTTTTTTTAAATAATTAATTTACATTTTAAAATCTTGGAGCAGCAAATGAAATCGTCTCTGAAAAAGATTAATTCAGTTCTGCTTGCAGCTGCAAAAGATTGTGAAAATAAATATCATCTTGCAATAATGTATTCTTGACAAAGGGCATAACAAAGGAACGATTTCCACTTGGAGGCTGTGAGGATATTTATTTTGCATGTTGGGGGAGGGGATATGGGCGATTGCTTGAAACCCTGACCTAGTTTTTTTTTAGCTTATTATTATTCAGTTATATGTGGGAGGAACTGGTGTAATTTAATTTGGCATCTTCTTCTGCACCTATATGCGCATGTTTGCACCTATATATATAACCAGGTGGAATATATATATAATATATATATATATATATAAATACACATGTACACACACTTATAAATTCAACTGCATAATGCATTACTCATAAAAGCTGTTAATTGTTTCCAGGGAACTGCCTTATTTTAGAAGGCATGTCTTGTTCCGAGCCCTGCCATAATTAGTAACCACTGTTGACATTTAGACTTAAATTTAATTTTGTTCTAATTAAACCCAGAGGGGGTTGATCCTTTCAGTTGTACAGGTTAATAAAATTAGTCAGAAACTGTTAAACAGTAAGCCGAATTCTCTGTGAGCCCTTCTTATGTATCGCTATTCTGTAATTAGAATCTACTCCAAAAGAGCCAGTAACATGTTGCCCTGTGACTCTCTAACCTCAATAGGTAAATATGCAAAAATAATTTTCTGGCAATGGTGTATGATTTCCTTGAGTACGTTTTCCTTTTAATTTATTTGTGAGTAATCATCTGCTTATTGTACCTTGATAGATGTTTCTTTTGCTCCTGAATGCAAATGCTGCAGTCAGTAGCCCTGTTATTATGAGCTATGGAATGAATCAAATTAAACACCCTTTGAAAAAATTAACTGCTTAGATTTGCATAATTGGTTACTTATTTTGGTTCAAATCTAGATCTATGATCAAAGGGGAGATGGACCTAAATTAGATTTTGTAACTGCTCAGCTGAGGGCCAATCAGTAGCCTTGCTACACGTGTTGTTTTCAGTATTTCTAAATGAGATACATGGTTTCCCTTCTCTGGCCAATCATACACACGTGTCAATCATTAATGTGATTTTTTATGTATATATGCAATTTTTCATAAACATGTTTTCATAATTAAAGTTCCTTAAGGTATTTTGTACTATTAATTTAAAAAGATTGATTCTTGTCCCCTAGTATGAAACCTACTCTGGTTCATGGACTGTGTTTCCTCTTTATGTAGATACCTAGAATGTGACTTAATGAAAATTAATATTTTAAATATTTTAAATATTTTTAATAATTTAAATATTGTGTATATTTTTGTCTGGTTCATGTATGCTACTTCATAGACGTGATACGGTGTGAGGCCTTTGTTTTTTCTTACATTGTTTATTGGTTAATCTCTAAAACTGCCCTTTTTACACTGTTAACAAATTGTGATCCTGTAGAAGACACAGATTATTCACAACCCGTGACAAAGGAAATGTGTGAGTCCTTTAGGCTTAAATTAAAGCATTCTAAATTGTAGTGCGTAGTCTGTCTGAAATACAACTGTGTAAATTTGTATACTCACAGGAAGAGCTTCTTCAGTTGAGAACCCGTACTTAAGGAGCCAATATATTTCCCACCCTATTGTATCACGTTGGTCACCATCACTCATTACCATAAATATTACTGAAATGCCTACCAGCTGTAACAAAGTAGATTACGAGATCAAGAATGTAGTGCAGTTAATGCACTGCTTACAATATGGCCTGGCTTTAAAAGAGAAAGACGTACATAAACATTTTACACATCTGATAGGTTTGACTACTTGTGTAAACATGTAGATAGATGTTTAGAAATCAAAGCAAAATTCCATTGGTTTTATGTTGATAAGGCCACTTTTGCAGCTTAAAAGTATGTATATATTATACTATCTTAAAACTGGAAACCCTAAATGCATAGCAGGCACTATGCATGTTGTACCTTAAATATTAACCACCACTGGCACACATTTAAAGATATATAAATGAATTCAGTGAAATTACCTGAAGCTTTTGCATTTGTTTTTGTAAATTAGTGTAATTGTTCTGGAAATATTTAGTTTACCATATAAGCTTAGATTGAAAGCCTAAAGCAGACGCAGCATCACACCGAGACTGACCATAGGGCACAAAGAGCAAATGCCTAGTGTTCCAGTGCCCGATACCGCCTTCTTCCTAGCTGTAAATCCTTTTGTAAGGCCAATGTACTCTTTTGGCATGAAGCTGTCTGCTGGATACATGCTGTGAGGCAAAAGTAGCACGTAGCCACATGTATCACATGTATCTATCAAGTGGCTGTATGTCTGACTTATTGGCAACTGGCCTTAAAGTGCCAGAACCGATTTTCAACCTCAATCGGGTCTTTGGCGGCATTATACAATGACAAAATGTATGGCATAGTTTGCTGTGTATAAATGAGTTTGCTTAGGATTGTATATATGTAGATACAATAACGAAGTCGTAGAATCATGTAACATTAAATATTCAGTTAGGCAGACATACGGCAAAACAAGTAGAAGATTAAGTATTTGTATTTTCACGTCAAAACTTTATATGTTTTTTATTCAAATCAAAGTCGTATTGTTATATGTAATTTTTTAGATAATGCTGTTGCACAAAAATCTGATGTTAGTAAGCAAACCATTAGTACTTTGTAAGAAATAACAAAATATGTCATCCATAAACTCTCCTCTCTTTAATAATCATGAAATGAATCATTGAACACTATTTAAAATTCTTTTTGGGTAGTTCATTAAATATTTATAAACTTAACTAATTATAATATCAAAGTGGAAGCATAATCTTATCATATATTCAATAGGTTGTGGGGCAATTCGATTTACTGATATAGTGTGTTGCTCCAAGTATCTTTTCTTTTTTGTATTTATAGTGCGTACTGTTTGTACCGCTACCATTTTTACAGAACAAACGCTACATATAACGTGTAACTAAAGCCCGTTGAAATTTCTACATTCTTCAGAACTGTAGTGGCTTGTGATAAATTGTTTCCTAAAGGTTTAAAATTCCTTAAGAATACACCATTGTACTATTATATATCGTAAGGGCATCAATGAAACCGAGATTTATTTACCAAAAAGAAAAAAAGGAGAATTAACTTAAAACATAAAACCTTTTTTTCCACTGTTGTAACTTAGCAATAACATATATATTTACTTGCTAGATATACAGTATGTGTATATCCTGCTGAAATCATAATAAAAAAAATTCTGTGATAGACACAAAAGTGCATAATTATAGAATTTAACTAAAGAAAAGATTTCACCATGGGTAGTAAATCTTAAAGAAACGCTACAAAATCTTTTTTTTAAGTATGATGTGATTGTTTTGTTATAGGTATTGCTATTTGTTTATTTACCAGTGCAGATAAATGCAAATTCTAAAAAATACAGGGAAGAAAAAAACCGCACAAACTTAGATTTCAACTTTTTTGTAGGTTTGTAGTTGTACTTTCCATACAAATGTCAAGCAGACTAATGGAAATTTTTTTGTTTTTGATTTTTTTTTCTATGAATCATATAAATTGGAGATGCCACTTCTGGTCATTTTTAAGTTTAAATAAATTCAGCTTTTTTCAATTCTTTCTTTCTACGTTGTGGTGCATTGTGGTTGTCTGTCTTACCACTGAGATTTTATATATTTAGGTTTAATACATCTGTATTGTGGTCTATAGAGAGACATATCATGTTCTATTTGCATTATATGTTAATGGATTGGTTGTACAGTAAATTAAGGGTGGAGGTGGCCTTTGACTAAGAAGGTATGTCAAAAGGACAGATAAAAGAACTGATTATTTTATTAGGAGGGTGCAGTATTTGTTTAGAATTGATTGTATGCCCCTCCAAGATAAATTAGAACATAGAATACTGCAGTAGAAAAGTGGTTTAGATGTCACAGTAATAGTATGGCTATTTTTATCTCACAGTTGTAAACCATAGCTTATACGGGCTGAAATGACATTGAACTGTTTTCCTCTTTGATGATTTACAGCTGGGATAGTGCATTTGTAAGAGCAGGTGCCACATTTTATATATTGGAAAGTGTCAGCCCTGATGACTTATGTTTAAAAATTCTATGCTTGAATCAATAGAATGCCGTGATTTCCATTTCTTCAAAGACTATTTCCAACATAATAAACATCATATTTCAGTCATTTTAATGACACAGTTCTGCCCTGTATTTAATAGAAATGTGTTTTTTTTCCTTAAAGGTTTTAAGTATGATTGTTTAGTAGTAAAACTATGGTCAAAACATAATTTCTAATTGTGAACTTGAAGTAAAGATGGAAAGAAAGTATACATCTTATGGTTATGTATAATATTGCCTAAATTGCCCTTGAAAAATGACAATATTTTTCATTTTTCAAAAGGTATGTACCGTATTCTTTTATGTATTTTTTTATATAAAAAGGTAAGGCACTTGATCAATTGTATTTAGAATTCTGGGTTTCACAACACCCAAACAAACAAAAAAAAACATTAAAAAGGAAATCAATTTACTTATAAGTTGCTGTAGACTGAACAAAGAAAATAAATTCTGGCATCCAGTATTAAACTAAAAAGACCACAGTGTTTGTATTAAAAAACAAACAAAACATGTTTCGTTTTTGTAGCTTTTCATTGCACTTCTTGTAACCTCTACTTGTTCTTTAAAACACTAAATAGAGAAATTTGCATTTAAATCGAAATACTCCAGTCATCTGAGATCTAACAAAAGACACTGTTCTTGCTTTCTGCTTAAGCTAATAATTTAGGTTTGTACTTTTTTAATATTGTACTTTTAGATTTTAAATATTAAGAAACGTGTTTTTTTGATTGTTGCATACTACATACAGTTTTTATGAAAATAACAATATCAATAAATGTGTCAACCTTTTTTGGGCGTTATGTTTTCGTAATGAACGCTGTAATATATTTACTCATAATACATTATAGGGCAATCTTCATTATCATAAATAAAAATAGTAACATACCTCCCAACTTCTACCCCTGCCGGGGGCAGAGCTTGGGATGTAGACTGTCACTCAAAATGGCAGTGCTTCTGTGCATGTGCACAATTCTGCACATGTGCAGTATGCATCCTCCGGTGCCAGACACCAGAGAATGAAATCAGAACCATAGGATTGTGGTCCTGAGTCCCGCTGTCCCGCTGAGCTCTGCCTCTGTCCCGAAAAGCAGAATAGATGTAGAGCTCAGTGGGACAGCATGATATAGTGGCAAAATTAGGACTGTCCCTCGCAAAGGCATGTAGTAAGATCTTACTAAATCTCCTCAGTTACAGGAATTAACAGCAAAAGTGCAAAAGAGCAATGTGGGTGGGGAAAGAAATAAGAGAAATGTGCAATTGATGAGGTATAGTTCACTGAACCCTTAGACTCTATTGTGAAGGCCAAATAATATATATATAACAACATAACTGGCAACTTCCCCGAGATGGCTGTCCAGACCTCCCATGTCTTGCTACTTATAGGACCATGAATGGGTTGAAGCTAGCCTCGGTTACATTGAAGGAGTGGGAAATGCTCATGACCAAACACCGCTGCCCTGCCCAGAGATTTACTTAAAAGAAACATTGTTTCGAGTTATACACTAAGATAGTATAACAAGAACATGATTTTCAAAACTGTCATAAAAACCTACGTGGTAGTTTCTAGCTGCTTGCACCTACAGATGGATTTTATAGAGTAAATATACAGCCATTCAAAATGGACTCAATTCAATGAGCCGACTAAAATCCAAGTAAAAAAAAATCAACATGTTCTAACTTCTTATCTACGTTATTCAGTAGTTATTAAGAATTTCCTCATAGCAAACACTTCAATTTAAAATCTGCATGTCTACACAGATCAAAGCAAACCTCTGGGAATCCATTTGAATGTCCTAAAATGTGTCCAGATCCCCTTGATCTGTGTATATATATATATATATATATATTATAACCAGAAATATATTTAATAAGAACAAACTATTAACAGGTCTATTTTTGAAAGCATTCTTACTTTACAGCATTTTTTTTTACACCTGCCTAAAACGTTTCCACAGTACTGTATAGACTATATGAACAAAAGTATTATGACACCCATGACCCCCAACAGGGACTTTTATGACATTGTATTCTAAACACATAGACATTAATATTCGGTTGGTCTCTTCTTTGTAGCTATAACAGCTTTCACTCTTTAGGGAACACTTTCCACAAGATTTTGGAGTGTCTCTGTGGGAGTTTCCTTGCAGATATTAATGTGATATAATTACTGTGATTATTATTAGTAATCTTTAAAAAAGAAAATCTGAATAAAAATGTATCAATTCAGCGTGCACTGTTTATCTTTGTAGCATTTTTAGCAGAAGTTGTCTAGGTTCTATAGAATGTCTTAGAATTTGGGGATAGAAAGGCCATTAAATTGTAAATCATGCATTTTTTGCCCCCATTGAAAACAATTAAGGCTTAGACTTTTTGTCATTTTTGACATTTTGTCATGGAATCAAGATCAATGTAACATATATAGATTTTAAATTCAGTAGATTTCAGCTCTTTGGAATTTTGCTTGAATCGTTGGTATTTTGTAGAATTATTGCATTTTGACAAACATTAATGAAAACTAGATTTGTGCATTCGGATTTGTACAATTTGCTAATTTAACTAAATTTGCAGATTTTATCAATTCGTACGAATCTCCAAAAACGAGGCAAAACCACCCACAAATCAAACGAAAACAAAGCCAAAAAGCTCAGAATTTCCATTCAAATTTTGTGGGCTCATAAACTCCCACTCTCTTACTCATGCTCTCTGAATATATCTGTACTTTCTCTGAGGAGCGTTTGTGTCTCGCAGCTCTACTTGTTCTCTAGCATCTTCATCATCTTCTTGTTCTTCTCTTTTCTGTTTTGCACAAAGATAACCTTCTGTGAACCTCCCCAAAAATGGCATTGCTTCCGGTGACATTCTCTCCTCAATTGAAGGATCAGGGGAGAGGATGGGCCCAAAGCTCCATCATTTTGCCTAAACACAACATTCAGTGAAGTTACGCAAAATTGGTGGAAGCACTGCCATTTCTCCGGAAGTTCGTCAGGCGG
This sequence comes from Spea hammondii, assembly GCA_029215755.1. Taxonomy (NCBI): domain Eukaryota; kingdom Metazoa; phylum Chordata; class Amphibia; order Anura; family Pelobatidae; genus Spea; species Spea hammondii. The sequence goes on from JARDYJ010000005.1 coordinate 25,240,190, forward strand.
TCGTGTCCATGGAGATACAGACGAAGAAAGAAGACGGAAGACAGAAAAGAGAAGAATTAGGAAAAAAGAACATGAGGATGATGCCAGATAAGAAGCAGAGCTGCGAGACACAGAAAAACTTGGTGGAGAAGGTAGGGAGCCATTTAGAGAGTGTGAGAGAGAGTGAATGAAAGTGTGATAGTGAATGTGGATGTCAGACAACAGATGTCATTTCCAAATGTAAATAGCCCCCCTGATTCTCCTTGGAAACTAATGGGCAGGAAGCGGAATTCGTTGCCCGAAAACAAATGGGTAATTTCCGCAAGTCTCCTAAAAACTATTATGAATATTTTCAAATATGAGTGAAAAAAATACTTAATTTCGTTAAATAAGTTATACGTTAATAAAATAGTTTTCTATACCTTATCATTGATGGTTGTCATTTAATAAAACGAAAAAAAAGAAGAGCTAACAATCAACCATTCAATTAATTATTGATATAATGCCAAAATAAGTACTGTTATTATTATTATATACCCATAATATATGTTTGATTATTAACCACTTGATCCGAGTGAGTATGTTGTAATTTTTATTAGAGGAAATATATTGATTAATTGATTTGATCAGTTTTTCTTCAATGGAGCTCAGCAAATCAGATTTACTTTTATACTGTTAAATGTGTAACTGAGTTTCCTGAAACCCTATATTGATGTAATGTATAATCAATGTAGTAGCTCTGACTCAGCTGAAAGTTCCTATAATCCATGGCTTATTGTAAAGAGTTGAAGTCAGGATTTAATAACGTCAGCATTTAGATATTATGTGGTTCAGCTTTTTCAAAAGATTAAGTTGTTCTAATAAAGAGTTATTTGACCATATGTTTAACTGTCCTAAGACCCCTCACCGAATAAAGTCTATGCTGTGCCAGCATTGTTTATTATGTAAGAGCTAGGTTATACATTTTCTGGATTGTGGTTTATTTAAGCGGGTGAGTTGAACATCTCAACTTTATTATGAAAGACCAACCCTAGTGAGCTTGTGCCCTGTAAGTGTGCCTTGAGCACTTAACTGGGAACCACTCATGGATAGATAGGTTGGTGAGGTGATTTATATAGCTTTTCTTGTAGGAGACATGCACTATGGTTGCCCTTTTCTACTACACAGTGAAGTTGGTGAAAACTCAACTTGCCTAGAAACATACCTGCAAAGTAGAGAATTTTTAGTTAACAAACCCCAATGGTGGGAGGGAACATGGAGATTCAACAGAGGATATAAAACAAGTGTATATCCAAACTAAGGCAAACCTTTTCAAATTGCTCCTGCTTTTAATTATGTTTTCATTGCTGACTAGGCGACAATGACAATTTATTAATATGGCAAATATAATGATAAACTAAATACATTAAAAGTAATAATGACTCAAGACTTTGAACAATTAACAAATAAAGATATACGGTTTTGTTCAGATATGCAGTTTGATTTGTTTTGTCATTATAAGTGTAGCTAACATGTTGTGTGTTAACTTGATATTATCACTTTACAAATAGTGTGAATGTATTTTGCTATCTCCCTAGGCTGTTGCATTACTCTGTTATTTTATATTTTCTTTTTAGTAAACAACTGTTTTAACATACGTTGCTACGCCGCTGAGAATAGTTTGTACAGCAGATAGATTGCCTAAGGTAGACCTGAGAGCTTTCATTTCATCAATGTGAAAAAAATAACAAGGCCTTCTTGGTATACACAGGGAAACCCTGGCTTTAGCATCTATATCATGTGGTAAACTCCTGCCAGCACAGGTCTTTTGCGGTGATAGATTGGTAAAATTTAGACTCTGCTGATCATGCTGCTTTTATTGATTATTTTGTAAAGAGGATTAACTCTGTCTAAGCTATAGAGGTCCCGCACCATTATAGGTAACAGAGCTTGGCGTTGGGGATATGTGGCTTTATGATCTGCTTTCCCCTATAGTAATTATATGTTTTCATGGAATAAACACACAAAAAGTAGTGGTATGCTGCATATTGCTGTTTTACCTAGGGTCTGGTAAGTTCTATTAGTGGGAATTGTTACATGAAATGGATTTTGTAAAGTCAGAATTTAAGTTCACCTGTTGCAAAAAAAGTGTATACGTAAAAGTTCAATGTGAAAGACTATTTGAAGGTATGTGTTTTGCTTGCAATCTTCACTTTCTGCCAGAAGATTTAAGGAAGAAAATGCCAGGGAAGATTGTTTTATTGTGGCAGATATTGATGCTCTAAATACCCCAAGTTCTGCAAGGAATAGTAACATATACATTAGGTAGCTCTTTTATCCTTTATCTACATAGTTTTAGTATGTAGTATTATAAGAATCATTATAATAATTGACGCAAATAATTTTGAGTCACGAAAATTATGTACTATTTGTATCTAGGCCAAAGTATTATTTTGTTAAACAAATTGTTTAATTTGAATCTGCTAATCCATCACATACATAAGAGTTTATTGATTCAATACAAGAACATTAAGGTGTACTGAATTCACACATGTCAAAGATCAATGATCATTCACAATTTTCCAAATACCACCTTTGGAAAATGTGGACCCTCTTGAATACCCCAAACACTCTCCACCATCAGTCACATTACACAAGTGTGGTGGGCCATGCTTGTTGCAACTTCTGTTACTTGAAGATAATATATGTTAAGTCAGACCCATAACTTATTTTCCATTTCCAGACATTTTCCAGAAATATCCAACAGGACCCCCCCAAAACCACTTTGACATACATCTAACCTACCAGTGCAAGGGCGAGTGGGAGTTAATGCTGTTTCTTCTGAGGGTTCTTCTCATCCTAGAACAACACTCTTTCAGCTAACAACAAAGAATCTCTCTTGACATTGCCAGCTTCCTCACTCTGTCATGCATCTCTCCCACCTAAGCCTTGCGCTGGACCATCTGTAAAAAATGTAACCAAGATGCCATGTTTTACCTGTGATTGTTTTGCAAAACAAATGGCATTAAAATGTCAAGTCATTGTAGGACTAATCTACACCTGATTTACAACAGAGTTACAAGAGCTATTAAGAGTAATTCACACAATTATTTTTTAAATGTTCTTTAGCTTAATATCACATAACATTTACTGTTTATGTTTGTTTATTTTTTGAAAGTAGTCACAATATGGTGCATCTTATCAGTTAATATGTTTCCTAGCACAATCTCCTATTTACTTAATTGTTTAGTTTATTTATGTATTATTGATGAGTTTAGATGAACACTGATTTCCCTGGAGGCTGTTTGTATAATCTGTAGAATAATCCTGTCTAAAACACTGAATAACCCAGTAAAGCAAAAGAAAAAGTGTTGCCTTCCATTTGCATTCATAAAACTCCAATTTAAGTGTATCCAGCGATTTGTATATTTTGTGCAATTAAAATAAATTACATAAACCATGCTGTGCTGTGATGATGGGCCTAATATATTGAGGTGTATTTACAAAACTAGGAGTTTGCAAGTGAGCTGAACATTTACACTCCCAGATATAGCTAAACATTGTAAAGAGCTAAGCACAGCGAGGGTCTCCTGCAAGAAGGGATGAAATTACCATTTACAATGTACAGACCATTTACAATGTACATTAGAAAGTGGATATTGGCACATACTGTACAGTACATATAACATGGTGTTCTTGATTATTGTCTGTAAAACCCGCTATTCCAATATTCCATATATTCGAATATACTTCGACTGTTTACTTTTATCGTGTACATCAGGGCTGAACTTGCAATAACAGGGTGGCCGTGGCAATTTAAGGGCAGCAGCTGTCTGATGACAAAAGTGTGGCTGATGGCACTGGCATAACTGCGACCCCTTCTTCCTGTATCCTCATACCAGTTCAAAATAGGTTAGAAAGGGCCCTTCCGACCCAGACTGCACCGATAAATAAACTAGTTTGAATCAGCACAGGGAGACAGGAGAGTATTGGGGTCACGTGACGTCATGTGACCCCACGATGAAACAGAGGCTGCCCGCACAGTGTACGAGCTTCTGTATAACAAGCTGCAGGAAAGGTTAGAGGTAAGTGGGGGCACGTGGGATGTATGTGCTGTATATGTTTTGTGTATATGTATGTGAGCACGGATGTGTAATTGTGTTTGTATCAGCATGGATGTGTTATTGTGTATGTGTGTCAGCATGAATGTGTAATTGTGTGTAAGGATAAATGTGTAAGTGTGTGTGTTAGTGAGTATGAGTGTGTGTAATTTGTTTATGTGTGTTTACATATGTGTGCCATAGTGTATGTTGGGAGGTGGGGCACAGACAATTTAGGGGGCCTGGGCAATGTTTGCACCAGGGCCCTGTGGTTTCTAGTTACGCCTCTGGCTGATGGTAAGGATATGCACAGCTGTACGCTACGTTTTTATGGTTACAGAGCTTGCTGCCGGACATATCCAGCCACAGGCCGCACGCTGGGACAGCAGATCGGGTGAGTGTGTGCCAGATGGCCATTCTAGACCTGATATACACACTCCCACTCCAGTCAGAGCTCTTTTCAGTACCCATAATTTACTTTTCTTTGTTGGGTGTGTCATATATGCCTACAGTTTAGCAAGTTTCAGCTTGTATTGCATTTTGATCTGCCCCAAATAAAGAATAAAAAGAGAGGCAAAAGACATAATCTACCTTATAATTGTATCAGGTGTTTTTGTCTCTTTCCCAATATATATACATATATATTTTTGGAATTAAACCCATTTTATGTGTGCCTACCGTGTGATATATTATATAATGTCTTATATGTGGGCTTTGCAATCTTCGCATACAGATTACTTATAACATCATCTTATCCCAGGAATTACAATTCAAACATCCTGGTTTTTCACAGCATCTGGAATAATGCATTAATAAATGACATATGTACCAGTTTCAGTGTTTGAATAAATGTTCATTATTTTCTAACTCTTCTATGTGAAATCCTTCAACTGATTTATGACTAACAAAATGACAGAATGGAAGGTGTAATTGACACACCAGTCATCATGAATGTAAGAACTAAACTTGAGTCGGTATGTGTGGAAAATCAGTGCCTCCCTTTAAATAACCAAGAAAAAAATAAATAGAGGTCATTATTTGTTTCAAATACGTTTTTCTGTAGTACACATTAAACCATGTAAAGGTATAAACCTTTCTCAGAAATTCTAACGTATCCAGTCATCAGCTGCACTTGTATGTAATCAGGCTGCCGCTGGCCTTAAAGTGCCAGGGCTGTCTCGACATTATTATGCACAAATTAAGTCTTTTATGTTGTTGTTGGGTTTTTTTACTTTTAGTTTAAGTTTATAAAACTGAAGTAGGCCACATGAAAAGAAAAAATAGATACAAAAGCATTATTGACAGTCAGGAGCTGTTATCTGCCCGTTGCACTGTGCAGAAAGGAGGTAATTCAGTAATTCAAAGAAAGTAATGAAGGAGATTGCCCTAAATATCATCACACATTCTTCACGAAGAAGAGAATAAACCACAAAGCGATGGCCTCCTTTATTGTACAAGCGCCAGGATTTCTGCTTTGCGTGGTGATGTTAATCTGGAGGAGTTGTTAAAGTCAATCATAGATGTGATTGGAGGCAAAGGAAAGTGATAGGGCATTTGTGAATGGAAGCCAGAGAAATTTACTCTTTTTTGAATATACTGTCCTTGCTCTTATTTTAATCTCATGTATTTGTAATCTAGAAGGAAGTCATCAAATCAGTTGATACTTTTTAAAACATTTCAGTTGGCTCCATAGTTCTCAAACATTAGAAAGATACTCGTTGATAGTTGCTCAGGGACAATTTCCCTCTGGGTGGATTAGGCACATAGCAATGTCAACATGTCCAGTTGCTATGATTTTGACTAAACTCTGTGCAGTTCCCACACATTTTCTGTTCATGTCCTGGTCATTTATGCGTCTCCCACAATGCCAGGAGCTACAATGGCCTTTGTGGCCAGGGGTGTTGATTGAGCCTTCCACTGGCTGCTAAACCTAAGGACCACCATTAACCATTGTACCTTGCGAAACAGCAGCAACGTTATAGTAGCTTACAAAAACAAGCACCATTTTTATTTAAACCTTTACAATAGAGCCCATTGTATTTTTATTTTTTTTACATCTATTCAAACTGAAGAAATGTTTGGCTTTTATTATTTCTAGATGTTTATTAATATTTACAAATGAAACAATTAGCTCATGAAAAGCTTCAATTAAATAGGTTTACGTCCATTAAGCAAAAGAAAAGCCAGTTAGAGTGAAAGCAAATGTTTGCTTTGCTACTTAACCTGCAATCTAATCGCCATCAGGGATTTCTTAATCTTCCATTGATATTTTAAAGGAAAAAGGAACTTCGCTGATGGGTTTTGGCAGGTATGGACAGCAAAAGGTAACCCTTTGAGTGCCAGGGGAAACAATAGTTCCTTGCCCAGCAGAGCATAGCTAATCCCTTTGGTACTCTGTTGTCCTGTCCCCTCTGGTGCTCAAAAGGTTAAGCAAGTGTTCCTATTGAAATAAGATCTCAACATGGCCAGTATCATTGGACTACCTCATTTATAAAGGTGTCACCACTTCATGCATCAGGTAATCATTTTTGGTGGTTGTATAGAAAACACAAAGGCTCTGTAAGTTTTCCCAGGCTTTTTGTAACAATGCTGACTAGGCATGTTGAAGAGTACAGAGTGTCTATTTCATGTTTGTCACTTCTCTGGCAAATCTGTGATTTGTTCTGGTGCACAAAGAAGGCCAGAATCTTGACAGACATCCACTAGGGATGCAACTGATACCACGGAGCCCTGTTTCCATAACACAGAGGTTGATTTGGTATGGAGAAGACATACCAATCTGATAATGTCGGAGTGTATATCCATATGTGTGTATGTATTTGTGTGGTTGTGTCCACATGTGTAACACCTTCATCAGCCCCTAGTGAAGGGATGGTGGAATCTCTGGTTACTTTGCGAGGTCCTTAGCTTCTGCATGAATGAGAGATTGAAGATTTGCTTCAGATTTCAATGCCACCACTCAGTGCTGAACAAGATAGTTTATGAATGAAGTAGATATGGTACCACCACTTTTGTATAAAGAAAATGCCTTGACACTGTATAACCAGGAGCAATTAGCATTTACTGATTATGTATAGAAAAATGCAAATTTAGAAAAAGACAATGTAATGTGAATGCTTAATGGCAATAACCAGCAAAATAATATTGCAATCGCTTATATAGCTGCAAACTCTAATATCACTACCATATGTGAATAGCCTCAGAACAGGGTCGGACTGTTGATGGCCAGGTGGCCCCGGGCACTTTAAGTTGGCCTGATTATGCCAATGCAGCCAACAGCTAGAAATGCGCAGCCACATGCTACTTTTATTCTGTCCATGCTGGAGCAGCAGATCGGGTGATCATGTAGGGATTTGCCCAGTTTGCTACATGGCTAGTCCAGGCTTGGCACAGAACAGTTAGGTAGAAGGGTTGACCTTGATGGTCTTTTTTTCAACCTTATGCACTATGTAACTATGTATGTAACATTTCAAATGGCCAAAGAGGGACACACTTGCTTTTACGGGCTGTGGTTAAAGGTATGGCTGGGGAGGGGCATCTATAGAGGCATTTAGAAGAAGAAGAATGTTTTTATTTAAATAAATTAACATAAAACAAATTTTGCTGTTTCTATACACGTTATTGTAACTTTTAGAGATCTAGAACACTGCGATACACTAAACATAACATAGAAAATAAGGACATCGGAGGAGGAAAGAGGGATGGGAGATTTTGGAACTTTCCCTTTTAATTAAGGACACTCGGGAGGTATGCTCCTGCTCTGGTACATTGTTTTAGGAATTGACAACAAACATAAGACCAGACCTTGGGAAGGCCTTTGTCTAGACTGCACTAGAGGACTCCACAGAAAGTCACTTAGTCTTTACTTTTCTAGAACAGCCTGCACTCAAGATGGCTGCCTTGTCACTTGTTTTTTTAAGCTCACTTCTGATTGGCACACTTTGATGCCTATTACAGGTTGATGGAGAACAGGTTACCTTACTAATTGTAGAGGAAAAACAGCACTGTTGTGGGTGAGCCCATCACCATGACAACTGGAGTTCTTGCGCTACAGCTGCATATGTTATAATTTTTATTTGGTATATTTTTTAACCGCTTAAAATACATTGCTATTGATTCAATATTCAGTGAGCAGTGAGTATAAATTGCTGAAATGTTTTATTTTATCGTGTGCAAAATCACAGATATGTATTTGTTAGCTTTATGGAAAGCATACCCAATAAGAATACAAACCATGGCTACTGACCAGAAAACATGCACAGCAACCATCTGTTCACCATTAGCAATATAACTTTTACCTATGTATTGAATGTGAACTCTTTTAAGTCTTCTCTTATGGAAAACATGACCTTGTGTGATTATTATTCTCTTGATTTCAAATATTTTCTTTGCCAAAAGGAACACATTTTTATGACTTACACTGATGGCATGTATAATCACTTTCTTTGAAGATTTCAGAAAGACACAACAAACAATAATTATTTTGCCAGAGGCATACGGCTGCATTTTTCATGGTGATAGGAAGATAAACCATCATTGCTTACATTACTGTTGACAATGAGTAAGAAACCATATAAAATGGTTGAAAATAGTTCTGAGAAAATTAATGGAACAGACATTCTGACTCCTGCAGCATGCAGCTAATATACCCAGTGAAATTTCTGAATGATCATTATCTTAAACATACATGTATGTGTTTCTCAATAACTATATAATGTGTGTGTTATTAGGCAACCCTATTTAACACTGCTATTAAACACAGGTGGTCCAATGTCATACTCAGGGCTGGACTGTGTATGTCTAAGCAACCATAGCACACCAAGGCCAGTGGCCTCCATAGACTTGCAACCCAAGATATGCGGCCACACGTTACGTTATAATTCACTGCACTTGGGAAAGCAAATTTGGTACATAAACCATTTTATTTTTTATTTATTATTTATTTTATTTTTTTTCTAATTTTTTTTTATAATTTACCATTTACCATTTTATAAACACCTTTAATCTTAACTATGGCCATATAAGTTGATTATGTGGTCTTAGACCCTGGGACTGTGCAATAGCTGTTAAGTAGCCTTATGGTGAAATGAAATCTGGTCCTATCCCATACAGGTCTATACAGGAGCAAAATCAGGGATAGCATTTGCTTTATGGAATGAATCGGTATAATTTTTGTATGGGAATAGCACTATATTTATATTCATATATATTCTATTTAGTACTATATTTATATATTTATTTTTTTTTATTGACGCTCTAACAATCATGTGTATGTGCTGAATATTTAAATGATTTATTTTTGTTTGCGGTGATTCACACTGATGCTGTTCTCATATGATGTATTGAATACATGTATCAATTAATTTACCTATATTAATGTTTCTGTGAGTGCTAATTGGGGGGCTACTTTACAAGGGGTGGTGTTGTCCCTGATTTGATAAATTAATTTTTATAGCTCCAAGCATTTTGAATTAGGAAATGATGGTGCGTGTAATATATATGCGTGTGGATATATCTAGATGTAAATATTATAAAAGGAGGCATAAACACAGTAAGGGAGTACTTCTTATATTATTTAATGATATTCATAACTATAATAGATATCTGCTTCTATTAACATCAGATAACCCTAATATAAAAAGACAAGAACCAAGGCTGTTTGCCTACTTTTCCTTTATGACTTGCTCATGAAGAAATCATGTTTCTTCTCCCTAACCTAAAATCGAATCAGATACATATTTTCATTTTTATTCGCAATGAATCATTAAGAAATATATTGTTTTAATATGATAATACGTTTGAATATATGATTATACATTTTGGAACCAGCCTAGGATTCACCCTCTCCCTTGAGAAAATACACAATTTATTTTGTATTTCATTAGGCCCGGCAGCAATATCTGTTTACGGTGTACCCACAGATCCATTTTGTTTTGTAACAGATTGTGGATGAAAGGAAACCATTTATTTATTGTGGGTTTGGTATAATTACCAGTGCACTAATTATCCCAAATCACTGCAAGCTCAATGGATATAGAACTACAACAAAACAACATGGAAACTGATCTTTTTTTAACTACACATGTGCCTTATGTAGTTTGTATGAACAATAGATGTTGATAAGACGTCACGGTTCTAAAAAGCTTATTTTATTTTATTTGCAGTTTGATGGTGAGAACATGTATATGAGTATGACGGAACCAAACCAGGACTATGTGCCAGCAAGCCAGGTGGGTTAATTAATCTTCTATGTCTTGCTTCAAATTGTAATTAAACAATTTGAAAGAGCTGCAATGCAAATGAGTGGCACTATACATAACTGCCGCAATCAAGAATTGTCATAATTTATCAACAAAGTGTTTAAACCTTTTTTTCGCCATTTTATGAGATAGGACTGATGTATTAAAAAAAAAGAAAAGAAAAACATTGCTGAAAAATTATCTTGTTCTCTCTCCAACGTGTAAGCAGCTGTTTTGCCAGCATGATCCTGCCTAAACAGTTGTTGTTACCTTAAGGAATCAACCTCTTACAGGTGCTGCTTATTTGGATCTGTAACTGCAGACACGTTAATCATTTTAAGCTTACATGTCACAAAATGTTTTAATTAGAAGCTGGAAACAAGCTGAGTTTCAGCGCACATTTTATGGTTAAAGTTTTTAATGCGGAATTCACATTACTCAGAAACAAAGCAGCAGGGCCCAAATTACTAATTACACATTAACAAAATAATGGAGTTTAAGTGAGATCTGTGATGTTTTCCATAGAAAAAACAGGGGTTTTTTTCTCTATTTACAGTCTGTGGAGATTTAAAGGGCAAACAGTTTAGATAAGGGATTAATCGTATGGTTAATATTATTTAAAATGTACTTAGAATCTAAACATTTAGTGCAGCTGCATAGAACTTCCGTAGGGTTTTTTAAGAATAAATTAAGATTTAATAGTGTAATATAATCCGGTACTCACCCAATGACAAAATGTACAATGAAACAAGATGTATTGGTTTTAGTAGGTACTGACGAAAGTGAAATAGCATGACTTGCACTGCCATACTGTGACCTAAGTCAAATAGGTTAAGGACTAGGGTGCCAGGGCTGAGCGAAGCTGCAACTTCTGGGTTTTTGTGGCAAGGGCAGATTAACCCGTTAGGAGATTAGCCTTTCCGGTGTAGTTGGAGAGATGGGCTGGTTGAGGAGATTAGAGATATTCTTTGAAATGCATAACCTTATGTTTTTCCATGTCTAACTGTATGTATTACTTACTGGCCTTGAGCCTGACTCTTAAGATAATTAAAGACACATTGATTGTCTTTGTTTTTAAAAATATATTTATTTGTTTAACAAAAGATAGTATAGGTCATACCTAGATTGAATATATGCCAAGTAAGCTTACAGTTCTTAAAAATAACCCCCTAATGTTCCATATCACTCCATATGTGCTGTCTGACTTAATAGGGTGCACGTGGTGTGGCAATAGACACTATTACCTCATTTCTGCTCAAGCCATCCTATGATTAACAACAATCTCCGTTATAACATATCTCATTCAATACAATGTGACTATTGCTCCATTATGCACAAATATTTCAAGTATTGAGCCATACTAGTGGCTGACTGGAAATCTCTGTCACCTTATCTGTCGTTGACTACAACTCCACTAAGTTGCAGCCATTTGGCTGAATGTAGTGATAGTTGCATTCTATGCCATGAGTGGCCTATGTCTGACCTATGGGCCCTGTCCCACATTTAAGAGTAATGCTAGAATTATAGAGTACACTAGACAGATAGTGATGTAAAGCACCCAAGGCCATACTTATACCAAGGCGAACCAATAATTGGTTGGATGACATACTGAGTTATATAAAACCATTACCAGTTTTCCTGTAATACAGTAGAAACAAAATAATCATGTTAAATGATCCAACTACTTTTTGCCTTATAACTGTTATCTCGGTACAACTTTACAGCAAAAACAACTCTATGTTTATCAAGGGAAAGGAATTCAATAGAAAGTAATATGTTTTTCCCTAGATAAACTATTGTGACATTCTTTCATACTAATTATGCTCCAGGATTTCCTGTTATAAAAACATAAATGCGGAATATTGTGTTAACCTTTTGCAAAACTATAGTTTCATTTATAATTCCTATACTGCAGCCTTTATCTTCTCTTAATTCTGTATTTGTGTCGGCAATTACTAATGTTTTTATTTTATAATCTTGGTGTACTTTCATATTACTCACATGGCTGCAGCTATCTTACAGTTGTGGATGGCTGATAAGTAAAAAATGGAATTTGGAACTGGTGGCCACTGTTAACAAAACTGGAATTACACTTGTTATAGATCTCTCAAAATATGTAATGGACGAGCTTCTGGATGTCTGGACTGTTACTATAAATGATTCCCTTATTTTAGATAAATCCAAAGTATACATTGTCCTTCTTTTGATTACTATCAATATATTTTTAAATCTTCGTTATTTGGGGGTTGTGCCCATATGTCAAACTTTTACCAATTATAGGCCTTTTGGAACTTTAGCAAGGTTTTATATCAGCACGCATTCAATGTTGTTAGACATACCTGTGTCAGATGAACACTCTTCACACATCTTAGTAAGATGGACAATACTTTGTCAATGACCAAGGTCCCCTTTTCATTTCCATGCTTGTACATGTACACATAGATGCAAAGGCACATTCACATATCCTCATTTCTCTATTTAGTGAGCAAAAACAAAACTACAGAATGAATCGACTTTTCCTGTATGGTCTGCTAAAGATTTGAACAAATGAGAGCATCTTTATTACCTTTTGAGCTTAATGTCAGCTTTGTTGTCATCAGAACAAAGAAAATTAAGGCAAATTTATCATATGTCCATCTAGATACATTTGTGCAAATGGATCAAAAATGATTTTTATTGTTTTATTTTTAGCGATTTTGGTCCATTCGTTTTCGGATAATGAATTTTGTTCCCTACACTTTTGGTTCAGATGAAATTCGGAGGGCTTTTTCCATTCAGAAACAAATTGGTTGTCACTCACCCTCACACTTTTTCACACTCTCTTATGCTCTCTTACACTCTCACAAAGTCTCTCATTCACTCTTTCTCACGCTTTTACCCGATGTCACCTCCAGCGACCTCTTCCATGTCCCTGTCTCATTTTTCACAGCTCCATTTTTTCTCTTGCCTATTTTTGTTCTGCTCTATTTTGTCTTTATCCGCTTCTCCCTGGTATAACCTCGGTTCACTAGGCCTCCTAAAGCTCTTCTGCAAAAAGGAGCCACGTGCACCCCCTCTCCCCCCGAATGGACAAACAAGGAGAGGCTGTTCCTATGGTGTTCGCTGTGGCTCCGCCTTTTGTGAAATCGCTCTAGGAAGCCTATTTAGCAGAGCTGATGCCATGAAAGCCTATTTAGCGGGAAAAGCGAACAAAGAAAGAAGACAGCGTTTCAGCACCTCTCTTTCTCAGTGAATCTTTATGTATTATTCTGGCCTCTCTGAGTACTTCTGCAAAAAAGCAGCCTCTTCCTGTTCCTCCAATTGTGCATAACTGCACCGGGAGGCCTGGTTATTGGAGCTGATACTGGGGAGAAGTAGACGAAGAAAGAAGTTAGAAGAACAAGAACAAGAAGAGGCAAAGCGGAGCTGCGGAAAAGCAGCCAGGGACGCACAAGCGATTGGTGAAGAAGGTAGTGAGATATTGAGAGAGTATGAGAGAGTGTGAGTGAAAAAGCAGCAAAATGCAAAAGCATTTCAGAGCTCTCTACTTTCTCTATAGTTTTGTTTGTTCCGTTGGGGTATTCAGATATCTTATGGGAGTCATGAGAGTGAAACCAGGGTAGATAATTTGGATCCATCAGTCCCAGAATATCATAGCGGCCAAACAACAATTAACTGGAAGGGCAGGCAATAAAAATGTGTTGGATTCCTCCACCCTTCCGCAGAGTTTCTACTTGGAACCTTCATTTTCAAGGCAAAACTGGAGCGAATCTATGGGCTGTCTACAGAAACATGATTGGTATCTTTGGCAATTGATACTGACTTTGGCAATGTTTCTAAAAATACTAGTTTTGCATTGACATTGATATAGATCTTTTTTTTCTCATTTTCATCATAAAGGACATTATTTTTTAGGAAAAGGAAATTTGATCAAAAAAGTTAAATGATTTAAACCTTTGCTAACTCCACATAGGTTAAAACACTGTAACAATATTTATTGCCTGCTCTGTATGCACTGTGAGTTGTTTATCACTACTTGTCCACAACTATGTTATCATTTTATGTTTATTTCTAACATATGTGCCTATTACATTTGCATACAATTATACAGTTTGAATAATAGCAGGATGAATTTGCATACATATGGTTCTTCTAAAAACCTGGCTTGCAGATAATAAAAAAAGAAATAAGAAATATGCAATAACTGATATGCAAATTATTATATATTGTTGCTATATTAACTTTACACTGCCTCAGTGGGCCTTGAAGGACACTCAAAAATCATTGAAGGGAAACATGCAAAAAGTCTTAATGAAGATTTTCTTTTCAACCCCCCCCCTTATTTTTAGGTACGTTAGGTTTAAATTCTGAATGCAGAATGTTGTTCCCAGGCCGAGACTGGCCATTTCGCACACTGGCTAAATGTGAGTGGCCAATAGGGCCACATACTTACTCCAGAGGTAGATTGAGTCCCCCAGTGAGAGGCTGCTGGCTGGGTATGTGTGGCTGTGCGCCATGATATCATAAAAACATAACAAGCGGTTGTGTGTATCCAGACGGCGGCCGCAAGTGCATAATTTGGCAGCCACTGCATTAAAGTGCTAGGGCTGCTTAATCATCCCCAATCCAGCCCTGGCTGTTTAACCAGTGACAATTGCATAGCTGCCAACAGAACAGTCCCGCCATCCAGGCAGTACATTTATGGCTATAAGCTCATATTCCGGGCAACCATTACACTATGACACCACCACATAATATGGGCATTGATTGACAGGTGCTGCAGCGTGCATCTGTGTAAATCCACTCGCTGGCCGCACCCTCCAACACATGAGCATAAAAACACAACCAAGTATATCCAGAAATTGTCCGAACTTATGTCACCAGACGGCCGCTGGCCTTAAAGTGCCAGGATGCCCCGTCATCGCCAGAGATCACAGCACGTATTAAGTCACAAAATATTTCTAGTAATTTTAATAGGAGGTGAAGAGTGAATTTAATTTAACAGTATATATGGAGCCATGTTTGTGTTTTATGCAATTATTTCCTTTAATCTTTTCACTACAGGCATTAGGGTTGTAAATAGGATTAAAAAAAGAAGCATGTGTATGCTTTGTTTTATGATTCTACTTCATTTATTAGAGAACTCTCTGTGACCTCTGTATTGCTTTGGATGTATGGCTATTTATATTACTACAAAGAAACAAACAACACTATTACATTTCTTCTTTAAAATATTTGTTAATAGTAAAATATTTTTTCAGATATGAGTCCAAAAACAGTGCAGACAATTTCATATGAGCATTAGATTAAAGAGTCCTGGTATCATCAGTTTACTGCCTTAAGGGTTTTGAAGTGCAAGAGCTAATTGAATTTGTTTGAAACACTGGAAACATGAACTTGGGGAATGAGTGTTATTATAAAACAGCTGCTACCTTCCAGAAAACCATGTTAAATTATTTTGAATAAAGGACTTAAAATTCATACATCTTGTATCTTTACGCTCTTGTAAATTATTATTTTTCTGTAATTATATACATAACACTGCATTTCCTGAATACTACATTTTACAGTTTTATGCACTAAATGAACAAAATGTGACACAAAATTCACTTTATTTGTATACCACATGGAATTTAATGTATTATCTCTCCTATATTGTTGAGTTGCTGATTTTTGTTTAAACAGCCTTTAAATGGTAACCCTGCCATCATGAAACATAGATCCGTGCTTCCATGAGGTTAACATTTAAATATCCCCAAAACAATTATGTTGACTGCCAAAGTAAACATGAGCTATAGGTAGATTTGATTATTGATTTTTATTATGCTAAAATCAGTGACGAGGATAGTGTAATTGTAAAGATAAAACCTTCTTATAGTATTTTTATACATATATTGTAGTCTTATTTCTCTCATAAATTAGGGTAAGTAAATGAGCAAGAGTGTCTATTGGAAATTAAATTACATTTTATATGAGTACCAGCTTCACAAATAAGCTATTACTTTCATGAAATAAACTTTTAGCTAAGTCGTATTTGAGAATGCTCTCCCATAATTATATTAAGTTATCATTTGGGGTCAGAAAATCTTCAAAACTACAATCCAACATCACCTATATTACCATAAGTTGTTTGGAAGGGTTTTAAGAAGAAAACCTCTACTCTCATCCAAAAACAAACTCAACCGTCTTCAGTTTGCCAGACACAACTAAAACTTAAAATAGGATCAGGTTCTCTATAGAGCTTTTTGGCAATAAACACTAGAGGTGGCTTTGGCATACATAGAGAGGTAGGCATATGGAAAAGTACCTCATGCCCACAGTTAAATGTGGTGGCTCTTTGTTTTGGGGCTGCTTTTCTGCCAGTGCACCTAGACATTTTGTTAGGATAAACAGCACAATGATCCAAAACATATATCAAAATTAATACAAACATGGTTTACTGACCATAAAATCAAGGTCCTACCATGGCCATCCCAGTCCCCTGACTTGAACCCCGTAGAAAACCTGTGGGATGAACTTTAGAGGAGAGCCCACCAGCATCAACCTTGAAATTCGAAGGATCTGGAGACATTCTGTATGGGGGAATGGTCTCAGATCCCTTGCTCATGTATTCTCCAACCTCATCAGGCATTATAGGAGAAGACTCAAAGCTGTTATCTTGGCCAAAGGAAGTAGTTTAAAGTATTTACTAAAAGGTTACTAACATACATATACTAACATACTTAAAAACACTAACAGCTGGAGCTGGTGCTGGGGGCCACTTAGGAATGAGGGAGCTGTAGGGGCCTCTCTTATGACAGTGGTACGGAGACTCTCTTTAGAACTAAACTACGTATTATGTTATTTGTGTCCTAGGAAGTTAAGATGGATGCTCACATGGTGTTTCTCTAATACGTGTATCTTACATTAATAATCTGTAACAATATTACATTGGTTCAATATTGTACTGTAATGTCAAATTTATTTGCCAAATTATAATTAAATAACAATTTTCTATGATACTTTTCACTTGACCATTGATTACAATAAGACTCCTTTACTCTTTTCCTGTAGGATGTGTCCTATAACAATGAAAAGGTATCATTAATGTAAACTGAAAAATTGGTTATCTACGCTAGGGTGACCACAGCAGGCATTTTGATCCGGGTACATATCATTTCCACATATTGCAGACCAGCAAGTATTAGAGCTGGATTGTAATTGCTGTTATCTAGCTGTTTCGGTTCCTACCCAAATTAACTTGTAAAATGTAATATTTTAATAAATAATCATCAGGCCGGAAGAACATGCCTGAGGCTTGAGTTTTATTAGATTATTCTTAATAAAAAAGTCAGAAATTTTGAATATCAAACATGATCAGGCTATCTATAAGCTAGAGTTGTTTACGTGGTGTATATCAGAGCTGTCACAATGTTAATCAAATTCTGCTTTGGAAATTTATCGCCAACTTGAAAGCATCAGAAAGTGTGATAGTGGTGATATTGGTTTGCATGGTCAATCGCCAGTTCATTTTAAGAATACCCAATAAATGTAGTAAAAACTGCATAGGTGCTTTGTTTTGTGTTTCAGTTCCTGAAAAATAATCTTTGTAGTGTTAAAATAGACAGTCACCCATATGAATATAACAATGTTGTTGCTGTTAAATGTCATTGTTTGTTGTGTCATCTTGTGAGCAGATAATTAGATGATATCCAGAAGGCAAATCCAGATCTGAAAATGTAATTATCTCTTTCTTGTCATAGTGAAAATTAATTTACATTCTCGGGTGAACCACTGTTTTAAATACTCATAATATTGTGCCAGACATTTTTATATGGGTTTAATTTATTTTGTATAGCCACCTTTGTGCCTATTTCCCTTTAGGCCTGGCTACCGGTATGCCACTAATTACACAGAACAGGCTTTACTTCTGTACTTACATAACTGCAATAAGGTCACGAGGGTATAATAAACTGATTGTTGTTTTATAATAACACAAAGAAATAATTACAGTTAATAGTTTATGTAGAACATCTGTATAAATATTGTATTAAGAAAAATATTCTCTATTGGAGTACCCTAAGGAATAGTGCTCAGATTAACCAGTTCTTTACCCAGAAGTTGAAAGTGGTTTGAAGAAAAAAATAAAAGGTCCTAAATATTATCCATCCCTTTTAGGAATTCACATTAACATGATATGTATTATTTTTTTGTCTACATAATGAAAATACAATTTTGAATTATATATAAAAAAGTTATACGTGTAACATGGGAAGATCTAAGATAATTTTTCTTTTATATAATTGTATTGCAAATGGACATAGAAAGAAATCATGCAATGAAGGCGCATTCAAGAGTGGACAATTGAAAAATGCAGAATGGAAAACCAAAAAAAGATACACATACAAATAATAGTAAAATGGAATTGCTTTGATTATCTGCCTGCTATATGTCATTCTTACAAATTGTTTTCATGGTCAGACAAAGCTATTTGTGTCCTTAAAATTGTCTATACTCAAGAACTGAATAGGTTAACTTTTAAACCAGACCACAGCTCTGGGACATACATAGAAAATTGCTAAGTAGTAACATATGGCTCACTACTGTTTCTGTGATGTAGCTGCAAGCAAATAACAAAATACTACTTTTGAAATGATTTTTACAGAAACCCAGCTTTGGATTTATGCCATAAATCCAAACATACAGTGAAAATTAATGATGTTTTTTGAAACAATCCCAGAGGTCTGTTTGGCACCACAGTCTGATGGGGCATTGGTTATGTTGGCTGTTGCTGACTTCTTCTTACATATTTATTTATCTTGGTCATCTAATCAATATGCAAGTGGTTAAGGTTGATTATCAAAGCAGTGTTAACTTATTTAGGCTACCCAGTTTTAACAACTTGAAGAAACAAAAACCTAACGTTCCAAATGATATTGATTGCAATGAAAAATGACCATGGGATAGTAATTTAAGGACATTTTTAGATAAGTGTGTGAATTTAAACATACATAGGATAGACATAAAACTATCTAGGATATAAGATGAGTCCAAGGACCAATTAAAGTTTGAGTTTTTACATCAGGAGAAATGGCTACACTAGATTTGTCGATCATCAAATTCTATGTTTCTTTATATGAACTATATTTTCCCCTAAATAAAGCACTTTCTACATAATAGTACGTATTGTAGTGTCTTAAACATGTTTTAAATGTTTCGGATCACGCTGTAAAATTATAGTATCATTATTGGCATATGGTGCTATAAAATCTAATCAATGGTATAAAAATTTATGAATTTTGTGATATTTACAATGAATGCATGTTAAGAAGCAGCCCTCATAGCGCATTATGAAACCTATTGGCATTCTCTGACATGTTTTTGTCAGATGTTAAAAACCTGCCTGTGGAAACATCCCAGGTGCAGAATAATGCCCCCTCTGCTCTCCATAAGCAGAGAGGCTCAATGCAAACAATCACTTCGCAGGAATCGGCTATGACTGAAATCAGTGGGACCACCAAAAGTGTATATGATGTTAGATGGAGGTGAGCAGGTCAGGACTGGGGATGACTAGGTAGTCCTGGCAGCTGGCGCCAAATTATGTTCAGTGCAGCTGCTTGTTTGATACACATAGCTGCACGTTACTTCCTTATACTCACACAGTTTGCAGTGGGCCAAACACTGGAAGACCAAATCTGCTGCTGGATATGCAGTGTGTGCCAGATGTCCAGGGGCGGGCTGGGCAGGGGGGCAATTGCCCCCCAGGCCGCCCTAAATCCGGGCCGGTGGGCAGGACGGACGACCGGCAGACGAGCATTCAATGCGGCTGCGGCCGCAAAGTTAAAAACTAAGCGACCGCGAGCAGGATTGAATGCGGCAGTCATGCGTACCTGGCGGGCGGGGGAGGGGGGCGGCCCGCCCCGGCTGCCGCTCATCTGAGGGGTGCCACCATGCCGGCACGCCTCCAGAAACGATGCGCGCGGCAACTGTGGCTGTGCGCCGGGACTTGATGTGAAATCCCGGCGCACAACACTGAAGCCACGCCCACCGTCTTCCGCGCTCAGTACACCGGAAGGACAGGAAGAAGAAGAAGTAGAAGAAGAAGAAGAGGAGGAGGAGGAAAAGTGAGAGTGAAAGAAGAAAAGGTAGGAGAGAGTGGATTAGTAAGTGTGTGAGAGTGATGGGTGTTATGCTGAATGTAAGTGTGTGAGAGTGATGGGTGTTATGCTGAATGTAAGTGTGTGAGAGTGATGGGTGTTATGCTGAATGTTTGTGAATGAGGGTTCCAGATAGCATGGATGTGTACGTGTTGGGGGATAGCTTGGCATAGGGAGTCCGTAATCACATTCCTTTCATGCCCAGATTCCAGCATGTAGTGGCTGCCTAGGCATGATAGGAGTGTGATTGCTGTTATAAATTATTTTTTGGTCCAACTTCGGTGTGTTAACACTTTTATTGGACAGAATAATTCAATGACAGTATTAATATATATATATATATATATATAATTGCAAACAGCAATCACACTCCTATCATGCTAAGTCAGCCAGCACATGCTAGAACCTGGGCATGATAGGATTGTGATTGTTGTTATATATGTGTGTATGTGTATGTATATATATATATATATATATATATGTTAATATTGTTGTTGATTTTTTTGTCTAATTTTGGTGTTACTTTTAATAAAGTATTTTAAAGTGAATGCTGAATTTTTAGTTTCAGTCCAGAATTTTCATTTCGGTGCATCCCTACTATATACTATGCCAGTCACTAAAGTGGTAAGCCTACACCACATCAATGTTTGGCTTAGTATATAGTGATAGGGGTTGTCAGTGTCTGGCTCAATCTATAGGCACACATTGACGGTGGTACCGCGTAATCCCTAAGCATATAATGATAACAAATATGCTGTACCCCTGTCAATGTTTTCCTAACCATAGAAACTATGCAGTTTTAAAGTGTGTGGGGGGGGTGCCACATACAGGGTCTGCCACAGGTGCCAAATACTCTAGGTACGCCCCTGCATCATGCGGCAGTCAGACCCAACGGCCATTCCTCAGCTCCTCTTCCCACGTCTTAAAAGGGGTGTGATGAAGAGCTGAGGCATGCGGTGCGTGCACGCCGGCCACTTTAATTTCATTAGGCGCTGGTGGAGTGACTGCCGCACGACGGCCGCTTTCAATGTCGATCGCAGTCGCTTTGATGGTGCAATGGGCCAGTTGACTAGACTTGCCCCCCAGGCCTTAGGCTGCCAGCCCTCCCCTGCAGATGTCCACTCCGGGCCTGGTAGTGAGTACCTCACACTTCTACAGTCCTGCATTCGGCCAAATGCATCTCCTGCAAGAGGCTAGGGAAATATGGCAAATGTATAGAAATTATTTTTAAACATTCCCCTTATGCACTTGGATGTTAAAAAAGGTATTTATAAGGTAATACTCAACTATCATATACATTACATACATATGATGACTGGAGGGTTTAAAAACGTCTTCCACTGGGTTTATCTTTTCCCTTGTGAATCCTAAAAGCAGAGTGAAGAGACTTGGGGCATTATGCACTTGTTATCTAGGTAACGGTTACCTTTGGAAACATACATTAACTTGTTTCTGTATGACACTTTTTCTGCTCAATTATGAATAAAGCACAATATACTACTTACAAAGTTTGTAATTAAGCATATCCTCAATTAAAAATATTTAACACTGAGAACTCTGTAGCCCTCTGCTAGGCCAAATATTATGTTGTAGCCCAGCATAGAAAAAACACAAATAAAACATTTGTATAGATTATAGGTTGCAGTCCCTTAATATTGTCATAGACTATATATGTTTATTTTTTTTATTACTGGCATTTAAAATAAGCTGCTCATTCTTCGTTTTCCAAATAATGATGTAAAAAAAATATACTTCTTTATTTTATACTTGTATAAACAATCTAGCCCTCTTCTAGCTCTGTATCACTATGTCTAAACATGTCTTAATCTTATTGTCAAATTGTATAATTTCAATTTTAATACTATTGTTAATTTCCAGCGCTCTCTTATTGTAATAGGAATCTGCTGGTGCACTATAATAAATGTAGTGTAGTGGGAATCTGTCAAATAGTAGATCACAGAGTGAAAAAGTGATTTTGTGCTACCCTATTTAATTTATTTTTAGATAAATTCCATCTGATTTGAAGATTTTCCTGAATAAACACGTCAACGTGTCTGGAATACTAAATATATACTAAAGATTTCCAA
Source organism: Spea hammondii (assembly GCA_029215755.1). NCBI lineage: Eukaryota > Metazoa > Chordata > Amphibia > Anura > Pelobatidae > Spea > Spea hammondii. The sequence goes on from JARDYJ010000005.1 coordinate 25,262,689, forward strand.
ATATATTTTGGGTTACTTCCATTTTTTCCAATATAGTGGCAGTAGAGGTAAACAAGATGGTGGTAGTTGGAAATAAGCCACGCCAGATCCCTACGTAGCTGTGCCATAGAGAAATTATAACTGCTTCTCTTGGGTCTTTTACAATGTTAGTGACAACCCTAGATTATGCGGTTTTATCTGAAATTAGTACAGTGTGACAGCAAACAGACTGCATGGGAGCAAGGAATATATTTTCAATATACATATTAAGATTACCATACAGGGGATTTTAATATAAAAAATATTACTAGGTAAATAGCCACAAAATGGATTACATTGTATAATTATTGGTGTATTCACAAGATGATCAAATTGTGGACATTTTACATTCATAGATATTAAAAAATACAAGAGCTGACAATACCTTCTTGGGACCTGCATAACCAACATTACACAATATGAGTTACTACCCCAAACCTTAAATATTCTCAAAACTGTGCATGTTTAATAATTTATATAAAAAAAGTCTAATTAGTGTGGCTAGTAACATATTTTCCCATGTCAATGAAAAGTATATGTCAAATAAATTTTAAATTAAGCCATGTCTATTATAGACAGATACCATTCCGTGATAAGAGAGATGCTTTGATTGACCGAACAAAATCTTGTGATTTTAAACTAGTAACTAAAACCAGTTTCAGTGCAAGATTGTAATGATTACAGTATACTCTCCCAGAGGTATTCATTATAGGCTAAAATGCTCTTGCTGCCTTGCATAGAAGCTGGTTTTTCAATGGAAAATAAAGGGCTACAAAAATAGGTCATCTAATTAAGTTAAACTACTCTAGCATTTGGCTTGACATCTTCATTATTCAAAATTAAAAAGATACTTCACGTAAGCACACAACCTACTATTGTTTATATTCGTTCTTGCTTGGGAGTCATATTTTATTGCAGTATTTTTGTCATATATTAACGCACACATAATTGTTCTTTGTTTCCAGAGAGCAGTGTTGGAGAACTTTAGCCCATGGGATTAAACCGGAAAATGCAACCTTTGTGTGAATTTACTTTAAATACACAATATATTTATTTTTTAAATCATGTAAACCGATTTTTTTATTTATAATGTCAATTCTCTTTTAATAATGAAAGCATTTGCAGTATATAATTAAGTGAATATCAGACTAGATTGAAGGCTATGCACCTGCTTTATTAGGATAAGGACAAGTGGATTTTATTTGTGTTTATTTTATGACTTTTTAGTACCTATAATTAGTTGTAGAATTATTCATAGTGTTCTTTGAATGTGCTCCAAATACTCATCATCCATTGTAGTTGTCAAGTAAGTGAGGGTTATTAACAACACACTGTATATGGACAAACACAGGAATTTGGACATTAACAAAAAATTATATTATAAATGCAACCTTTACTTTGTAATGCAAAATGTAGTTATTGTAATTAATAATTATATTCATATAGCCTTATTATAAGGAAATAAAATCTTGGGTTAGGGTACCAATGATGCTTTTATTATTCTTGTATATTCCTAATCTACTATTAATCCATATGCAAAATTGGAAGGTGTGTGAAATTAGTAAAGGCTTTAATGGTTCTGTATATATATCCCTTAGATATCTTATTCGGTCACCTTAATGCATAAGAACTGAAATGTAAACAGAGCAGAAAAGGCCACTTATGTAAGCTTTCCTGTAAGGATTTTAGGTTTTGTTAACATTAATGCTAAAAATTTTACTATTCATATATAATTTAATTTTTTTAAAATACACATATATCATGCCCTAGTATAGTATTATGAGATATGTTTTATTTCTAAATTCTCTGTTATTGTAGCTTAACAGTTGTCTCTGTTCTTCAGTACATTAAGATGTAATTTTACTATCATATTACATTTCCTAGAAAGCTAATCATATACGAGACATATGAAAACAATATTGAGGTCTACAAATAGATGCATACAAAAACCACTTGGCCCATTATCCTATCTGTAAAAAAAACTCAGAGCTGTTAATATCCTTGGCTCTATTTCGTATTTGAATTTCTGCCAAACAGAAGTAGTGATGATACATATACCACTGAATATAAGTATTGATGTCTGGTGTCTCTCATTTAATGCTACTCGTGTTCTACTTTCTTTCCTCCATTCAGCTGTTAGACTGAGCTAGGTCCTAACTGGTAATGTCCCCCTCCATTGATTTACAGTACCAAATATCTGTCCTAATATTTGTGACCTTTTTAGGTTTCTTCATTCTTACTTCCTTGTTAATAATTAATAAATAGTAATATGAAAAAACTGAGTACAAGAATGATGGTAATGAGTGACAAACATTTAAAGGGGGATTGCTAAATTCTACTCTCGTACACCAAAGATAGGGTCCAGGTAGGCTCCAAGAAGTGTGGTCTTCATTGAGGCATCATGGGAGATAAAACATATTTGAATATCAGTACAAGGGTGGATCCAGGGGGCAACGGGGCAATTGAACCCACCAAGAAAGATAGCAGCAAGCTCTGGTCGTAGGCATAATGAGTAAGTCCTGGTTTATCTCTTTATGCCCCTCATTTTGAGTAACATTGTGTTGTGTGGCCTCATGGTAGTAGCACAGCAGTTCACACAGGCTGAGGGTTAACCATGGTAAGTGAGAGTGCCTGGTTGTGTTAGTGTGAGTGTCTGGATGGGTGTTTTAGTGTGAGTGTTTGCATGAGTGTGTTAGTATGAGTTTCTGTGTGAGTGTCAGGGTATGTGCATTAGTGTGAGTGTCAAGGTGTTTGTTAGTGTGGGTGTCTGTGTGCATGTGTGTTAGTGTGAATGTTTGTCTTAGTGTGTCTGGGTGTTAGTATGTTAGTGTCTGATTGAGTTACAGTATGTGTTATTGTGAGTGCCCCTCTCGAAATCAGGCTCTGGATCCACCCTTGTGTCTTGATATGTGTGTGTGGGTATGTTAGTATGGGTGACTGTGTGCATGTGTTATTGTGTCTGGTTGTGTTAGTTTGAGTGTCTGGGTGTTGGTGTGTGTTATTGTCTGATTGAGTTAGTGTATGTGTTATTGTGAGTGGCCCTCTCAAAATCAGGCTCTGGATCCACCCTTGTATCTGTTCACCCTTGGTGAATGGCAGAACTGGAAACATATGAATAATGACATGATTACTAGACGGTTTTCAGTACTAGCTTCACTTTTTTTAATCTCAGATGTAACACTTCCTCTTTAGTATTTGAAAAGCTTTATGAGATTTATTTTGCAGGTTCACTTCTATGTGTGCTCTTTGATGTATTTTTCATCAGAGTTTAGCTAAAAAACACTCTACTAAATATTACATAAAATTGTTAATAGGACCTGACTCATGAATAATTTTTGTAAACTGTTCATCCCTCATCACAGATTGGCATTACTGGGAAAATCACTGTTCATGTCTGTGTTTAATTGACCAGGCTTGCCTTAAACCAAAAGAGCCAGCATGTGACATTTGCAACTTACTTTTGTCTAAGCTAGTTGATTCAGCCAAAATCAGGGTATCTGTGGTTGTAATATTGTAAGACAGTATTTACAATCAGGAGTGCTTCTAGTTTTGTAGGGGCCCTTTCTGTAATGCAAGTTATGAAAAAAATAATTAGGCATTAACAGAGTACAATACATATAATCACAAAATTGTTTTAAAAAAAATATACGTTAGAGTGATAGATTTTAGATTTGGATTATTTCACAACCTTTGAAGAAGCCCTTTAGACTAGGGGTTCTTTAAGAAGCATCTTAACCTGTTTATAAGGTAGCACAACACCTGATTTGCAATGTTGGGTGAATGTATGTTGGTGAAAAAACCTGGTAAGGTTATGAGTCCTACTAAATACATTTTGGCTTTTGTTGGATTCTTATTGTACATCATCTGTATACAATAAGAAACTGATGAGAAACATAAAAAATGTTTTAAAAGATCAGATGGTTTCGATAACTGTGACTTGATAAATTATACTGCTGAGTGCTTTTAAATGAAGATGATCTATTAGCGTTTTTGAACATTTGAAGACAAAAAGTTGTTTTCAGGATCATTGACTTAAACATATCAATGGCACTGTTGGACAATTCTTGCTGAGAGTTGAAATGATTTATGTAATGGACTCCAGGTTTCCAAAGCAATACATTATGTTCTGAAACTATTGAGACTAAGTCATGCTGAGACAAAAGAAACTGAAACACTTGATTCTGAACATACTACATTCAGAAATTAAAGATAAGTTTCATCCTATTTTAGTGTCCTCTGTGAAATACATTTATCATAATATAAGAGTGAGTAAAATATGAATTTAGTGAGCTCTGTGCTATATATTGCATATTACAACTGTTTAATGTAATAATGTTTGCTAGGGAAGACTTAAATGCAGTCAGAATACACTGGCCATAAATAAAACTTAAGCCTTATTCTATTTACAACTAAATTTCATGAACCAAGGGAAAAGCCATCATTATGTTAACAGAACACTGGTGATCGTTACTTTGTTGGGCAAATGAGTAACACAAAGAAGACTATGTTAATTTAGTAAGATTGCATTTATCAAAATAACTACGCTAAAGTGTTAATTGAGTTCAACGTTCTAATGTGCTTTAACGCGGCAGTATTTTTACGCACCATGGAATTTGTAAAACATTTCAGTTTTAAAGGGATGTGTTAATGAGGCTTATTAAATCAATTCTATTAAGTGCAATTAGAAAAGACTGTGAAATAGGACCCATAGGGGGAAAATGTTTCCAGTTTTAAGAATGCAGTGTAAAACACCGAAATATATACTATATGGACAAAAGTATTGGGACACCTGACCATTACACAAACAGGGACTTTTATAACAATGCATTCTAAATACATAGACATTAATGTGTAGCTGGTCCCCCCTTTGCAGCTATAACTCTTCTGGGAAGGCTTTCCACAAGATTTTGTATTGTTTCTGTGGGACTTTTTGCCATTTATACAGTAGAGCATTTGTGAGGTCAGGCACTGATGTTGGATGAGAAGGCCTGGCTCGCAATCTCCATTCTAGTTCATCCCAAAGGTGCTCAAAAGGGTTGAGGTTAGGGTCAACCACATGTGCAGGCTAATCAAGTTCTTCCACACCAAATTCCTTTCCAAGCATTGTCCAAAATGTCTTGGTATGCTGAAGGGGACATACCAAGACATTCCCTTATTTTAATAGTTTTGGAAATTTGGAACTATAAGGAGACAAGACTAAATGATAGAATGCAGTACAAAGTATATTTATACATTGGAAATATGTAGATTGAAATAAGCCGTTTTTTTAAATTAATTTAGATTTTTGACCACTTGACAACTATTTTTATTTCTAGTAAAATAATAATTGCCACTGTCATATTTCATACAATGACAGAAGTGAAGCAAAAGCAATCTCAAATCAGAACAGAACACTAAGCCTCAAGTCAGTAATTGCCTTTTTTGTTTGACTGTGCAGCTTTCATCAGCAATATATCCTCAAATGTATATTTTTCTATGTATTTAATTAAACGTAATGTATCTGAAGACTGAATATCAGATGTGCTTCTGTATTGTTAGTATTTCTACTTTACTTAAGCTGCTTTTAACTGAGACCTTTGATCTCATCTGTTGGCAATCAGGTAAAAGCACTTTTTTGATCAAATGTTGATTTTATATAAATTACATTTGTTTTTACCAGACTTGATGAGAAGCATATTCAACAACAACGAGACTCTTGAAAAATCTTAATGGGGCCCTAGGAATTTATTAAATGATTTTTGATTCTTGAGAAAACTGCATGTAATGGAAATTCTACGAATGCCAGGCTTTCTTATGCCTTTGGGGAAATAATGTTCCAAACACAGCAGTAAAAAAAGCAGCATTTTAATGTATTAGGTTTCAAAATGTGCTTTTAGTGAATAAAAATGATTTTGCTTGAATTACTTCTTCTATTTGTGTTTATGGCAATACATTTATATATGTTTTCTTTCTACAGTCATATACTGGACCCAGCTTAGAAAATGAAGATTTTAATATCCCACCAATAACTCCTCCATCACTGCCAGACCATGCACTGGTGCCGTTATCGGAGACAGAGTCTGGATACACCTCTCTCTGTCACCCAATGAATCAAAATGGCCTGCTCTCATTTCATCCCCAGAATATGGAATTACCTGCAATTACTGTATCAAACATGCTGAGTCAAGATGGGACCCTGCTGTCTAACTCCATTTCAGTGGTATGGTGATTACTTTTTAACGTACTGTGTGAAATATGTCAAAACATGGTAATATGTTGCATCTTCAATTGACATATTTTTTAAAAATATATTGGAAATATGTCCTCATTTTATTTAAAAATGTTGGATTCTAAGTGTAGGTGGTGCAATAAAATTACAAAAATAATTATCACAACTACATCATTAAAGGAACATTTTAAGTTTTAATAATACAATACATAGTAAGGAGGGGAGCCAGAAAAGGTAGGGCATAAGCGGGGACAAAGGCCAGACCTACCTGCTGCTAGTAGTGGGTGTAAAATGTAAGATCCCTGCATCGGAATAAAAGGGTGGAAGATGGAAGTCAATGCTTCTTGATGGTTGTAGCTTAAAATTGGATCATGCTTCTTCTCTAAAACCACGACAAACATCTAGCTTGAGCCTGTACCAGTTCATAAATCCCAATGTATAGTTTAGTATGTATTAGACATTGGGAGATTTTCAGGAATGCTCCTAGGACACCAGCCCTTGATATCTCAAGGCTCAAAGCCACTTTAGATTCAACAAACGTTGTAAAATACTGGGGTGTGGGCTTCTATTATTATTATTATCTTTTATTTAGATAGCGCCAACAGTTTACGCAGCGCTTAATCTGGACCCTGAAATATACTGCACAAAAACTCCTTCAGCTAAACCTCACACACCCTTACAATCTTTGTTTTCAAATACAGTTAATCCTTAAAATAATACTTACATATGTTTTATATTAAACATATATTAAAAAGTATTTCAATTTTGTAATATATTGATAAGGAACACAAAACAATGATTTAATTGCTCTGTTTTCCTCCTGACGTCGCTGTTTTTCTTTTGTACTTCCACTTCATTGTTTTGAAACACATATATATATATTGTGCACAGGGACTATAAAAGACAGAGATTTTTTTTCTTGGGCCTTTGGGGAGTATAGTGAATCAACAAATGGAGATTTATTAAAGTTACATGCATTTCTAATACAGTATGTTGCTATTACAGAAAGCGCCAGTAGCATATTGAATGATGCACCTTTCAAAGCTCAGCAGAAAATTTCATTATAAACAATTTGATTACTGGTTTCTGGAGAGATATTTCCAAAATATTGTGGCATTTCGCTCGTGTAATGCATAAAACATAACAGTGGACGCGGCTGCAAGTCCTTTTAGGACAGAAAAGAATAAATGATGTCAGCTCTAATTACTTCAATATCAAATAATGCAAGCATTAGTCTGAAATGAAATGGATGTCAGATTGTATAAAGAGAAATGCTTTTAAACAATGTGACAGGGGAATAAAGGCAAGGAATAATTAGATATTCTTTGCACAATTTATCATAGCTTTATCAGTCAAGTTCTTTATTTTGGGAATGATTTCATTCTATTGAGTAGTTTTTATACAAAATCTATCTGATTTGACATCTAAAGCATAAATAGTAGTTCCGCAACAATGTCAATGTTGTAGTTTCCATTGTTTTCTTCAGTTAATGTTTCACTAACCCACACTTCTTGTAAAAATGTTTGCTGTGGTTCGTGCCTGAACTAAAAGAGGGAGTTGGTGAAGAGAGTGGGGGTTTAATGCTATATGGAAAAAAGCATATAGGAAAAAATCATTTACTACATATATACATTGGTGCCCGAAAGCATGTTTAACCCAGAAGACAGATCTTCTATGCAATCTAATGTTTATACATGTAAGGATCCTGTTACAAGCTATGCTTTTACCCTACTGGCAAATAAAATATATGTAGACAGCTCTGTGTGACACCTCCTTGGAGGAAGTTGCCCTAATACAAAGCAATAACCTTTTGTGTGCCGGTCCTGTACCTTGCAAAGTCCTCACAGAAGGATTGCGGTGGTAGTGCTTCCTAATGTACTTAAGCCACAGGAAGAGCTATCTGCCATTACCTCAGCTGACACTCATCCCCGGTCTTATAAGGCTGCTCTCTCTTATCCTCATTGCCCAGCTGTTAGTTTGCTAGTAGCAGCGTCTCATTGTTTTGATCTTCTGTTGTGACCCGGTTTGCTGTATTGACCTTCCTGACTTCTCCAATCCTGGTCTTGGCTAGTTCCTGTTTCTGCCTGTTTGCTGCCTGTACTGACTTTTAGCCTGATTCTTGTCCATTTATACATCTCCCTTCTTGTACCGACTTCATTCTACTCTATCTGGGCTCTCAGGTCCTCAGCAATTCTCACGGCCACTTAAACCAAAGCGGTCAACCTGGGGGATAACTAGTTGGGGAGTGAAGACAAGTATTGGACAGTCAGGAGAGGATGTAACTTGAAGCTCCACCATTTTGCCCTACAATAACCTTGTGGGAACTTCCATCAAAATGGCGAAGCTTCTGGAGATGCAGATGAAGAATGAAGAGAGAAGAAATAAGAGAGAGACGAGAAGATAGTAGAAAGGGAAACACGTAAGATGCGAGACATGGAAAGGGATGCATTCCTGAAATTAAAACAAAATCATCCAAAACTAAAGGAAAAGGAATTCTTTGTCCATTGAGACATTGTTTTCATGAATTGAAAAGTATTATTTAAAAAATGATATGTTGTCTGATATATTTGGGGCAAAAGAACAGAAAATACATTTCTATAAATTGTTTTATACTAATCACTTTTACATTGCATAACAGGAAACAATTTATGCCAAATGAAAGTCGCTATGCTTTAATATTTTACTTTTTTACTCTTTGAATGAAAGAAGAGAGTAAGTTAAGGGAAATATATTATTTGCTGAAAGTTATGTTTCAGCTTGAAATGCATTTATCACAATTCAAGTAAATAAAATCTGCCATATGCTTCTGAACTATTTTCAAGGACACATTTATTAGTTATTCTTTGCTGCTGGTCATATTTTTGTTTTCTTATTTTAAAAATTACATTGTTCAACTGCTTATATTGAATTATTTTAGTATAACATAAAATTTCTATATCCGTTTCATCCAACAAAAGTATTCTAGGTGTACTGTATGCAAACATATTTGCATATTTAGAAGCAGATTTTGGTTTATCATTTGTAGGGGAAATGGCTGTACTGACCATTTTAGGACAGGGCCTACCTGTGGAGCAGAGAAATGAGACAGGGAATGTGACAGAAACATTTAAACACTTAAAGTGATTTTAAAGTAAAGAAGAAAAGTTTATTTCAAAGGAGCGGAAATGTTAAGACAAAAGCTCATAGTCTAAAACTAGAGGGTCAGAGGTTTAGATGTTGTGTAGGGAACAATCACCTTACTGAGAATGGTAGTAGACATACCTGGGAACTCTCTTAAATATCACCCTGGATGTGCAGGTTAGTATCTTTTTCTCCGACAGAACAGTGGTATGACCTTGTCCCTGCCTACTTTTCCCTAAACCCTGACCACATTTCCTTCTCAAATGCCTCACTGATGCTTGCTCCACCCCAACACATATCTAGCCACACCTCCACACAATGCTCCTTTCCCAAAAGAGGGAGAGGTCCTGTTGCCCAAAGGAAGACCCAAGGTATGGTAGAGTAAGAGGATTTAAACATACACAAGGATAGGCAAAAGGCTGGAACGAGGAAAAAAAATAATAATGTGTAGCACCCAACGTAATTCACAGTGTGATCACTGTACACAAATGATTACCCACTCCAGATGTAGATAGTAAAAATAAACTGTGAATTGCTGATAATTTAAATTACTCAGATCTGTGTTTTTATAAATCGGTATGTGGTATACAACCGCTTTCTGTTTCCAATAAACCTTTTTGATGGTTTCAGTGATATTCCCCAGCAATGTTATACATAGGAAATTGTTTTTTTCATATATTGTTATGTTTTTTCAGCATGATTGATCACCAACCCCTGTAATTAAATTTTTTTATGCTATAAAATTGTGTTGTTCTTTCTAGAAATTTAAGACACTTTTTTTCTCGAGTTGTTCTCTATTTTTTTTCTTTCGTTAGATTTATTTACTACCTTTTGGAGTAGAAAAGGCCAATTTCAATCATGTTTGAAATAACTCATTTTAGACAAGTACGTGCTGCTCTGCTTACAAAACATATATGAGTGGAATATGCAATTACCACAACTCAGTTTCCTGCCACAGAAACATTTCAGCATTATAGCATTACAGGAATAGAATGACATGCATAATGAAAGATTTCAAGATTCACCCAAGGCATTTATTCTCTTCACCTTAATGTTCTCAGCAGAGGCAGAGTATCCATTAAAAGGTACTATGAATTATGGTTGCTTAGCAACTGCAAAGAGCTTGTAACAGCACCAAAGAAAGGAATGGCTGGTTGATAAAATGAATTTTCTTTGAGCATTAGCCTGTTCAAACTGCCTTTTCTTTTGGAACATAAAGTGCATTTATTTTTCTCATGCATTTTTTATTAGAAAATTATTTGAGTTCTAGGGGCTTGAATCATTTTACTGCACAAGATATTTGATGTTAATGTGTTGTACTAAAAGAAATAATAAAATACATTTTCTTCAAAGCAAAAAGTCATCAAAATCCTTGATAGAAGCCTCTTTGAAGTTTAAACTAAAATATACATACAAATATAAACATACGTACGTATGACAAGGCACCAATGTGTTTACACTTACTGAATTTATAGAAGCGCAGTAGCTGACTGAAGAATGAAATTAACATTTGTGAGATTTTAATTACACAAAACAAGCATCTTATATATTTTTGGTCGAAAACACCATGTCCCTTTCGCCAAAGCCAAATTGTTATTTTTGAAGCCTTTGCCACCATTATTTCATGAAAACATTTGATTAAAGGATGCTTTTTATTAACCTAAATGCTCTTGAATTCAGATTGTAAGTTATTTCATATTTATAGTTATATTACATATTCATACTTTTATTCAAAATATTAACATAGAGATCAGCTTTTAATCATTTACAAAAATCAGTAATAAAATAATTGTAAAATGTTACAACATAATTTGCCATAAATCAGAGAGCAGAGCTAAGATGTATCCTTGCATTTATATATATTTAATGTAGTCATTTATTGTTTAAATGGCTTCTTCGTTGCCACTGCAGTGCCCCTAGTTAAAAAATCTGTTGGTAGTGTTGCTTTTCCATTATAAAAAAATGTATTTAATATTTTGGTGTGGTACTAAAGAAATATAACTTAATAGATCAACCTGGCCAGATACCATTTTGCAATTCAACATGTCTAATGGAAAAATATTTCTGATTTGACATGGAGGCCTCAATCTATTTATAGCAATGTATAACTGAGTGCAAGACTTTTTTTAATAAAAAAAAAAAACTCTTAAAACATCAAAGGCATCAATATTTGAAAATAATTCTACCAAATTATATTTTCTGTCAGGCTTTTCCAATCTAATAAAGTTTTAAACATTGGTTTCGTTTTGGATCAAATTCATCCAAAAATTACCTCCAAATACACCTCCTAGAACTGGAGCTTGATTTGAATTAAATCTATTTTTATTGTTTGGATTAACTTTTTTATATTTATGTTACCTAAATAATTTCCACTTATATGAGCAAACTTGAAAAAGGAAATGCAGCAACATTAACACTAATTTGAATGGAATATAAAAACATTTTTTAGCAATAATTAAAAATACGGTAATTACAAATATAAAGCAAAAGAGTCTGTGCATTTGAAGTTAAATTTACATTTGGTCTAAAAGATTATAACTACTTAAAATTATCCAAATGATTGTAAAAGTAAATAGGTTGATAAACTATGCAACCCTTTCTTATTTATCCTGTGTTCTTTAAGTAGTGCATCTGTAACTTTTAAATGACGTCAAATAAATATGATATGTTGCTTACATAATAAAAATAAACAAAATAGCCATATTGAAAACCCACTTAATACCATTATTTGTATTGTTCAGTTATTTCTCATAGTAGTTTAGTAGAAAGTTCAGAACAATAAATTGATTAGATGATGTTGACTGCTACAGTCTGCCATTGTTCTCAGCTTCCCTACCGTGAACTTCTAATCTATTTCCATAGAAAATATATTGATTACAGAGCAACAAGGCAGAAGCTATGGGTAATTTTAATAAATCAATTTAGTTCCACTAAGTTCAGGGGGAGAGTCCCAGGTGGGGCAACTCTTGGAAGTTCCATGGTACGGTAGTGATCAACAGGGATATTTTCTTTGGCATTGACAATTACAGTTGTACCCAGTGTTGCATGTATCCTCTACTAACATATGGGACTACATTATATGTAGTTATGTGATCCACTCCAACCAAGAGTTATTTCTTTTTGATTGTTAAATTCCTTTTCTTATAAGTCTGCTTAAGTCAACTGCGTGTGTTGTGACCAGATAGTTTAAATTGTATCACATCACTGTTAAGATACCGATACCGTTACCGTTAACAATTATCAACAAACAGATTTTAAACAAATTAAGGGGCCCCGGGCAACTACAAAACTCTCAAAGGGCCGGTCTAACATTGATTGGCCCACTCATCGGAAACAGGAATGTAGTGAAATCACAATCCCCCTTTTTGAAAATGTGGTTGCTCGTACACAGACTGCGAGAGAAAGAAGCATCTGGGAAGATAAGGCGGACATATTGAGAGGATGAGGAACTAAGAGAAAGGATAAGGAAGTGAGTGAGGGAGGGGATATGTATGCATGCATGTATGTTACAGTGAATGTGCATGTGTTAGCATGAGTGTGTATGTGTACGTTACCGTGTGTGTGTATGTGTAAGTGTGTAAATGTGGGAGAGTGTGTTAAGGTATGTATGTTTGTAGAATGAGTGTGTATGCGTGTTAGTGTAAGCGTGTGTAAAATATGTTTCACAGTTTGTAACCAAGGAGGCGGCAAGAGGCTGATAGGGCCACTTCCCTTTACCTACCCCCCGGGCCTTCTTTGATTGAAACGTAAAAAACAACAGCAGATATGTTGAAATGAGGACTCAATCTAATGAAGAAATTCTACACAAAAAGAGAATTTTAAACCTCCAAATCAGGGTGGACACAATTGTGTCATAGTGGGGAGGGAGCTTCAATAGACAAAGAGAACATATACCTAGACTGCCTTTTTTTTTAGGTCCACCATGGAAGTGTCAGTCCCATCAAACCCCTACCCCCATTTTGACAGATCACACACTACCTATTTTAAGTTTATACCAGTGTTTCTTATTTATTTTTTATTTATCTATGGGACGCAAGCTTTGTGTTTTAGGAACTCTTGGAGTATAATCCAAACCCTGCCTAAACTGGGTAAAACACTGAACGCTTTAAGGGAGCCCTAATTTACAAAGGTAGATCATATCCCCCAATTAATGTCCCCCAATTAAACATACAAAATGACTTTATTCATAAACATGTAATATATGCATGCTAAATGTGTTTTAAACTATTAGTAAATCAGTGTTTGAGAAAATACAATATCAATAATTATTTTAAAAAATCTCCTTACCTAATATATATGCTTACAGTGGGCTATACATGAGCTTAAATGTAATGCAGTTACCATAGTAACCAATGAACTGTTCCTACCAATTACTCATTTTGCACTATGGTTTTTCTAGCATTTCCATAACAATGTCTCAATGTAACATGGAGAATGGAATGGTTCCTTTCCAGCACCCCCTCCATAGAATTCAAATCATTTTCAGCGTAACATAATTGTCAATAAAATTAACCTAGACACGGAGAACTAAAGAAAGTTAACAGTTTTTCCTTGATTTTAAATTGTGCAAGGTTTGGATAAGATAAGATGGTTTGCATCAAATACAACTGCAATTTTAGCTGTAATGATTGTATTCCACATTTCTTCATCACTCACAGTAATGTTCATCAAGTATTACATGAGAACATCTGGGGCAATCTTCTGTTTTAATGGATTTTATTACATTTCCATTTAACATAATTTGCAGTTTAACATATTTTTAAGCAGTTTGTCTCTGCATGTTTATTTGCATTCGTGTGTCAGTTTATTCTAGTAATTAAATACTTGAACATTGTCTAACTGTTAATATTTTTCAGGATAAAATACAATTATTTTGCTTTCCTTTACTCAATCCTGCAAATAAATGAATGGATTAAAAGTTATTATTTTTTACTATATAATTCTCTGATATTGGTATCATGGGTATTGCCAATTGCCATGATGAGAATTTTCATTGTAGAGCAAGTTTAATTTATAGACAATTATTATAGATGGATGGCTTTCCCTATACTAATTTATCATCTTATTATTTATTGATTTATATAGCACCATCATATTCTGCAGGACTGTATATAGTGTTACCTTATTTTTTCTTTTTATTTTAATTGTGATATTCAGCACACTTAGACGCTATATCTGAAGCATTTTTTTTAATTGTAGGGTATGCACAGGGGTACCGCAGTAACATTTTCTATTAGTTAACTGAATATTTTTTTCTTTATTCATACTATACTTTTGTACCTGTACATTACATTCAAACTTAAAGTTGATAGCTTAGTTTAATTGTACCATCACTTTACAGTTGACTATTGTTAATGACAAAGTTAGACCTGCTTGTAAGCAGAAATAGCTAAGGGGCAGCTTGTAAACTGATGCTGAACTACAAATTCCAGTATTTTTACCCATTTTTAGTACGGCTACTGCTTATGTTTTAAATGTTATGGTTTCATTCTACATAGAAAAACAGTAAGATGTGTATGTATTGTTAATGTAGGTGGGCTGTATAGGGGAGGCCCAAGACATAGTGCCGCCTGGGGCGAAGTTTGAAATGCTCCCCCTGCTGACACCACTGCTCATTGTATACCTTTCCTCTTCCTACCTTCTCATTATCTATCCTTCCTCTCCCTACCTTCTCATTATCTACCTCCCTCCCTATTATCTACCCTATCTCTCCCCCCTTTGTACTTCACTTACCTTCCAGCAGTCCTGCAGCGAGAGTCTCCCTGCTCTGCCGCGGTGCGCACTGCTACACTGCTGAGCGCCGGAAATGACGTCATATTCCAGTTCTCAGCATTACAAGCCGGCACCGAGACAGAGCTAGAGGTCTTGCAGAGGAGAGAGAGGGGCGCTGAGCGGGTACTGAAAACTTGATAAGCGAAAACCACTCGGCACCCCTCTCTCTCCTCCGCTTAAAAAAAAAAAAGCGCTTGGGGCGGCAAAGTGCCGCCTCTTCAAAAGTGCCGCCTGGGGCAATTGCCCCACTCTGATCCATGGCAGGGCTGGCCCTAGGGCTGTAACATGGCATGAACTGATCTGGAGCCAAGCCAGATCCCAGCACAGCCCAGGCATGATGAGTGGGGTAGGAAGTATTTGTGTCAGTTACATTTCTAGCATGGCTATGGTTTTTGCTTACTCAGCCTTATTTGTTATATGTTCTTTCTTATTCTAAGGTTTACACAAAACAGGATGTCACATAAGCTTGTGGGTCTTCAGGAACCTCTTTAAATGTAATCTTACCACAAAAATGTAATTCATACAAGACCTATTAGTGGAATTATCACTTTGTTCAATGTTCACCCAAAGATAAATTGAGTTATTAAACACATGTAAATCTGTGCAGGTATCATTTCAAAATTATTTTATGTACTATAGACTGTTAAATCTGGTGATAAAGTATAATTTACTAACACATAATAGCTTGCAACAGAATCTTGCAATGGCTTAAAGCATTTTTTGAAGAAGTAAGGAAAATAGTTAAGTTCCAATTATTTGATAACGCTTAATAATGTTTACGGAGTATTTAATAACTCGTACAAGTGGATGTTTTTAGTGCTAAAAGAGCAGTAAAGCACATTTTCAACTGGTAAAATGGGCTCAGATTAATGGAATTCTATTATGTCATGCATTATTTTTTGGAGGTAAGTACAACACTTTCCCTAGAAATGGCACCCAAGCTTGTTTTGCTGGGACTTATGCCATCAGCATTTAGGGGTCCAATGATCCATGACATAGAAATTTAGGAAACCATACTAAAATATGATTTTAATCTCTTATTTTATTGAAAAAATGGTGTATGGATATTTTTGCACTACTATGTCAATTATGGATTATGTTGATTTAAGTATTCTAAAATGCTATTTTGGTATTTATTTATGAAAGTTTCAAAGGTGATTAAAAATATTATTTGCTTACAGAAATCTTTTGTTGAGGATAAATTAATTCCGTATTAAAATATACTGGAATAAATTGATATTTTATAATTCAGAAGGCAAAAGTTAATATGTGCCATATAGTGTTATTTAGATGCAAGCAATATAAACACAGTATAAAAACAAATATTCTTACTGTGCTTTTATTTCTTCTAACAGAGATCATTTCATAAAGCCACAACCCTACTTTCAATGACTCTGCCAAAACAATAATTACAATTCTTACTGTTTTAATGTTCTGAGATGTCAGACTTTCGACCTGGGAGGCTTTTAAAACTGACCTTGTCGCTGCTATTCATTCATTAAACTACAACCTTTTGCTAGCTGGTCACACAGGATAAATGAAGATTCATATAATCTTTGTTCAAAAGAAGATTTATTGTTTGCTTTACTGTGAATTATATGGAAAAACCTCTATTTGTTATGCCAATCACCATCTCCAAAATCTAATTTAGATACCTAATTCACATAGCCAATGTTTATAAATGTTTCTATCAACATAGCAATTTCAAAGATTAAAAGCACATTTAATAGCACATTTGGTTTTGGAACCAAATGCAACAACATTAAATTCAAAGAAGTCTTATTCCTAGTAACAATAAAATGACTGACATTTATAGTTTATAAAAATGTACTTTATGCAAAGAATGCTTCTGCTTCTTAAATCTAATTAGTATTTTAACTTAAAAGCATTTGAGTGTATTCTCCACTGGGCAAATTAAAACAAGAGACTGTTTTCTAATCAATACTGGCCGCAGATACAAATACATAAAACTATCAGAATATATGTAAAAAATACAGGTTATTCTATAGTATGTATATATATATATATATATATATATATATATATATATATTAATGCATTCCTCTCTCGCTACATATATATGTATGTGTATGTGTGTGTATTGTATATTATGTAAATGTATTCTATAAAATTATTATTTCTATTATATAAAATAGAAAATATATATCCTAATGTATAAGAAAAATGCGCTTAGATGTTTCTAGCTATGTAGTTAGTCTACCAACCTACCTTGAATGTGCTTAAAGGCTAAGCTGATATGTTGAGCATTGTCTCTAGATGTTGTCATTTTCATCACATGATGATTCTTTGCTGTAGTATGACCTCTGTGAAGTACCGCTTTATGTGTCTGCTGTGCTTTCTCCAATGTTTTACTTACATTTTTCTATTTATGTTTAATCATTCCATATATTAAGATTGTAAGTTTGCAAGCAGGGCCCTCTCTAACCTAATGTATCGGTTTTTCTTAGTCTGTCAATTCTAGTCTTGTCATACCCCTTGAATATATGTATTGTAAGAAGCGCTGCATACATTTTTTGAGCTATATAAATAAAAGATAAGAATATATTATATGTTGATTTAGTACTTGAGACCTGGATACAAAGAGGAGTTGGTAGGAACGTTTGCAAGAAAGTTGCAGTTTTATCTCACTGACTTCACTTTACATTATGAAGGGCAAATCCCAGTGAACATCTGCTCCAAGAAGAGCCTGGATATTCCACTATAATGCATATTTAAATCAATATGTTTTAATCACCTCACTAATTGCATTGTTCAGGACAAGCTCAGACAATCTTGCTGCAAAATTTACCAGTGACAACCCTTCATAATGTATAGTGAATTAAGGGAGATGAAGACACAACTCTCCTGGCAACCCCCACCCTAGTGAATAAACCACAATTGTTTATTCCTATACTGTGACTGTAATATACAAATAAGGAAATCAAAGATTTTTATTTTTTTTTTTTATATTTTCTAAACCCTTTGTTGTTTTTTAAAAGATTAAGAAAATGTAGCATAAGATTATAAATAAACCAATTATTAACCTACATGTAGTCACTTAAAATGCTGTCTGATTGATGGAGTATGTTTAATTAGTGGACGTTTAAAATGTCAAAAGAGATATGAAAAAGTAAGTACAATTTGTTGGTCAATTGTAAAGCCTCATCCTTTACTATAGTTCTATCTTCACACTACAGGAGAAAGTTTTAATTATAACAAACAAGTATCTCTAAACAGCATGTATCTGGGGCAAAATTTGATTTCTTCAAATAGTCTTAGGTCCATGGTCTTACTCAAAAGTTTTATTAAAAAAACCAAAAAAAACAAACAGAAAAACTATTCTAGCTACAACACATTTCTAATTTCACGGTCCAATGATTAGTCAGCATAAACATTTCAATAATTCAGGAAGAAAGCATATTCTGATTGTTTTTTAAAAACTTTAAATCAGGGGACAATTTTTTTACACTGACAATAGGTTTTTAACCCTTTTAACAATTTTTTATTATGAGAGTATAGAGAGTGTTGGCATGAGGAAGGTGAATAGCAGTCAATTACTCTTGATTAGTTTTCAGACCTTTACACTTTCATGTAAAACATGAAAGAGAGAAATGCTGCTAAATAAAATCATGCCCTCCATCGATTTTGTGTTAAGTGATGAGATTGGAACCATGGCTAGTAAGTGTAGGTTTACCAAGACTGTTTCTTACGTTGTGGTCTATTGATTGGTACTTTTATTGTAGTGGGGGGTACAAGTGCTTCTATTTTTCTTGAAGAGATGCTAGTGAAAATAAATTGCTCAGAGGAGCCACAGTGGATCAACAGATCTCATGTCTTCATTTTAGAGCCAGCACTCCCAAAAGAATGCAGCCACTTCTTTCCCTCCTTAGCCAAAAAGACTTTAAGAGGACTAGATCTTCATGGCCATCCACTGCAATGGGGAGCTACTTAAGTCTTTGGGGGAGGTAGGGACTCAAAAGGACAACTGACCTCTCCCACCAAAAGAGTTGAATAAGTGCCATTTATAAGAAAAGAAGATTAAAGTGTTTTAGTTACACAATGTATAAGACAGTACCCTGCTGTATAAAAAATACAAGTTGCACACAAATACAAATGCACACAAATATAGTGTCTACAGCCAATACAGTAAAGAAATGTATGGAATCAAAGTCATTTTATGTTCTTTTAAAACTCGTCTATATAATTCAAATAATAAAATTTTAAAATGTACTATATGTCACCTGAAGTTTTGTGGAACTTGATATGGAAGAATGCATACATGGGTAAGCACATTAACACTATGGATTTTTAAAACAATAGCGATTTTTATATTTACGACAACATGGCTGTCAGTGGTCCCAGAGTTGCCAAGACAGTACCCACACCTCAACTTATGCCACAGCTGTTGGCTGTCCAGGCAAATGTTTGGACAGTGATCCCTAGTATAGTTCAGCTCTAGCAGGGTCCTTCATTAGCCTTGGAACAGCACCCGTCAATGTTTAGTGTCAAGTGATGATAGACAGAAGTAAATAAAAATCCTTTAAATATACTTCACTGTCTCTGGCTTTTGCTGAAGCTGGCATTCATCCAGGCCTTGCCTGCTAACACCACATAAAGCAGCAGCTGGTGAATAACATTAGCAAACAGGGCCTGAGGGCTACCCATGTTCTAGCTCTCTGTTCACCAACTGCTATTCAGTAAAACAGCTGGATCAAAAGAGATTGAGTCAAGATGTAGTTAGAGCTTTATGTGTAGAACTGTTTTTGATACAGATTGTCTGCTAGAGGCAGTGATAATGATAGCTTTGCAAGTGAACATATTTGACTGCGAGTAATGCTGGTATGTTTTCTCTATTTTCATACAGTGTATACTGCACAGGCAGCAGTGATTTTACAGCCTAGCAATCACATTTGGTAAATGATACACAGGGGGCAAGTGGCTTAGCCACAAACACAAGGAACGTGTCATCTGCCATGAAACTGATTATCCCCATATAACTATAGCAATTACCTTATTACATATCACACAAAATACGTGTGTCATTAAATATTAATATTTATTAATTATCATTATGAATATTCTCTGAATACATGTTTGTGATTATAAAACTATTAGGGTTGTTGTTCTTTAGAAAGTTTGTTGTGTAAAAATTATATTTTCTATTTTTGTAAAAAGTTATATTTTCTTCTATGATAAAATAACTGAAAATTTGCTATGAAAACCAGTGACTAATTCAAATTCCTAATATATTTAAACATAAATGGTAACATTCTTTCTTTTAAGATGTAGTCACATGTTGGAGGTCTTTTGTTGATGCCACATCATAAGTTGTAACTCTAGCCATTGAACATTCCAGTCCTGTCAACAGCAGGTGCAGAATACCAGTTTCTCTACAATAACAGATATATGAGCAGTGGCCGACACTTTGGCCTATAGGGCAGCGTTTGGGACACACATCCTACTCCGAGTACTGTCTTCAGAAAACAGGGATATTTGATCAATTAAATTGGACAACAAAAAATACTTCCTTAATTAATAATACGGAAATGGTAATGAAAAACAGAAATTTGCTAATGCAGTAAATGATATAAATATAATATTATTTAGGTATATATTCAGTATTTGATATACAGCTTTATCATGTGATTTCTGAATTATTGTTTGTATTAAAAGTATTGTAATTCTGTCTTAGCCGGTCTCCCTCTTACCCGTCTCGCCCCTCTACAATCCACCATGAATGCTGCTGCCAGACTTATCTTTCTCTCCCATCGCTTCACTAACACCTCTGCCCTCTGTTAGTCTCTTCATTGGCTTGTGCGCTTCAGGATGTATTTCAAAATCCCAACTCTTACTTTTAAAGCCCTTCCCCTACTTATATCTCATTACTCATCTCGAAATACACTCCTAACCGGTCTCTCCGCTCATCTGAAGATCTCTGTGTCTCCTTTTCTCTGGTTTCTAGCTCTCATGTACGCTTACAAGACTTCTCATGGCCTGCCTCTATCCTCTGGAATACCCTTCCTCGGCCTATCCATCTTTCCCCCTGCCTTCGGTCCTTCAAAAAATCCCTCAAGACCCACTTCTTTAAGGACACTTACAACATTACACATTAACACCCTCCCATATTACTTTAGCTGACCTTTCCTAGTCGCTCTCCTGCAATACTTAAACTAGTGTGGCTGTTCCATCCCTAACAGTGGCACTTTTATCTTTTACCTATTGTATAATACATCCTAACTCCCTCTTGATTGTAAGCTTGTTTGAGCAGGGCGCTTTTCACCTTGTTGTTCCTGTAAATCAAATTATGTCATATACTACTTGTTATGTTCTGTCTACCCATTGTACAGCACTAAGGAATATTATGGCACTGTATAAAACAATAAATAATAATAATATGATCATCCGATAAATTTCCCACGATCTTTCAGTCTTCAGGGATTCCTTTAAGTTTCCTACTGTTTCACTGATCGTTAAGAAAGACCTTATAAATTTGTAAAATTTTCTGTATCTAGAACAAAAACCCCAAGAGTTGCATTCACTAATCGGCACTGTGGCTAAAATAATAAACTCAAGAAATGTAATGAAATGTTTGAAAAGGCACTTTTGTTCCCATAGGAATAATTTGTCAATGTTTTGTGCCACCAATGGAGAGTCCCACTGAAATGAATGATGCATTTCACTTGGTTGCAGGAAACGTATGCCTCCAGTTTCATTTGAGTTGTGCGTGTGAGTTTAGTCCCTTTTGAAATCAATAGTTACTGAACTTGTAACCATGATATTTTGACAACTTAATCAACTTTCACTAGACCAGGGAATTCATGAATATGGCCCAATAACATCACATATCTGCCAATAATAAAAAAATTCTTTAAGGTAGACATTACTAGATGTTTAAGGTCACTATGAGTATAACTTATGCATTTAGACTATATTTTGCCAACCATGTCACAATATTTGCATTAGACGTGCAAATGCGCCAAAAACCATTTGGACACATTTTCTCATTCACTCTCTCACACTCTGATTCTCTTTTACGCTGTCACACTCTCTAAATGTTTCCGTAGCTTCTCTGCCAACCACTTTCAGTTCCGCCGACCACTTCCATTTCTTCCGACCACTTCCATTTCCGAATTTTCTTCTTCTACCTTTTATCTTCTCCCTGCTCTTCTATCTTTATTATGCTATCTTCAATCTTCTATCTTTGTCTGCATCTCCATGGACATAATTTGGTGTGAACATCCTCCAAAATTGGAGGATTGGAGAGAGGATGTCACTGTGCCACCATGTTGCCCTGAGCTTAAGTTAGGGAAAAATAACAGCACTTATGGTCATCAGAAGCTCCACCATACTGCCCTGAGTTCAAGTTAGGGCAAAATGATGGCACTTTCTGTGACATCCTCTCCCCCAATTGGAGGATTGGGGAGAGGATGTCACAAGAAGCGCCGCCATTTTGGCAGAAGTTCCTGCATGGTTATGTCCGCGGAGATGTGGCGAACATAGCAGATTGAAGGTAGCAGATTGAAGGTAGAAAAGAAGAGGGAGAATATATAAAAATAAAAGCTAAAAGTTGAAGAAGCAGATGCCGAAGTGGTCAACAGGAGTAGAAGTAGTTGGCAGAGAAGGTAGGAAGACATTCGTGGGGGTCTGGCCTCATTTTCATGGCTTTATTTGAATCGCAAAGTTTACCAAAAATTGGTAAATTTACAATTCATACAAATCCAAATGCACACATCTAATTTGCATTTTCTCCTCTGTGTATCTGTGTTACCACAGGATCTTTATTATCCTTTACCTACCCTGGTGGGTAAGTGAGTGTATACTACCCCAACAATGTATTTGTGTAGTAACTTTGTACTAGATGAACAACTATTCTGCTGGGGACTCATCAGAATAGGCAATCTAAGGAAAATGAAATAGGTAATTGGTAAATTATTGTAAATATTAAACAAGCAAACAAAAAAAAGGTAAATGTCAAGCATATCTGCTAAATAACATTTAGATTTACCTTTTTGAGGTTTTAAGGTTAGGTGTCATTAATAATTATGAATGTATGCATTTTTTTATCACATTACCATTTCCAATAGTTCCCTTATATTTCATAATTATGTTCTAGAGTGCAATTTTTTTAAGTATTATGGCATTTAACATTAATACAAATAAACAAGTAGATACACATGTGTTTGTTACATGCTTACTTCATATGCTATTTGGGAGGATTAATCAACAATACTATTTAAAAATGACATTTTCTACTGTGAAAAAATAAAAATTGTTATCTTGTGGAATTGGACTATATTGGTCATTAAATCTAAAATGCAATACACTTAATGCACCGTATTCACATCCCCCTTATTTCAGATAAAATATTCCCATATTCAGATATAATTCCAAAATGAATGATATAGTAAAAACATAAATGTTATACTGATTGCACTATATAATTTGCAATAAAGCATACACGAGTATGTAGTAATATATCATGTTTGTGATTTGGACATTTACAATAACATTTATAAAAATCATGTGATTTATAAAAAGCATGTAGACTCAGTATGTTGTATTTATTAGTCTCTTTTTCAGAATTAAACTAAAGAAATTCAGTATTAATAATTTAAACAATTGCTTGATGATCCCAGTTGAATTGTAAATGCATTTTTTTTGGCACGGTAATTTCTTTTTTATGAACCATAAAATATTTAAAATGTATTAGAAATTACATTTAATACATAAAAAATAATATATTCTGTAAACTATAATTTTGTTTAAGTATGTTTAGAATATATATCTGAATTATCATGAAGAGTTGCATGAAAATTTTAATGAAGTAATTTTCTATTATTGGACAGATGCAAGAGATGCAGAATTCTGATGGAACGCGCTATTCTTCTCATTCCCAAATGGCAGCTATGAGACCAAGAGTTCAGGCATCAGAAATCAGACAGGCAGGAATGATGCAGCATGGGCAATTAACTACAATCAACCAATCACAACTGAGTGCTCAACTTGGACTGAATATGACAGGAAACAATGTTGCCCATAATTCTCCATCTCCACCAGGAAGTAAATCTGCAACACCTTCTCCATCTAGTTCAGTCCATGAAGATGAAGTGGATGAAACTGCCAAGGTATGACTTGATTATCTTCAAACAGTGTGGTGTAAAACCATTAGGCTTAACAAGATCATTCACACGCCTTACTATTAATACCCCATGTGTCTCTGGAAAGCAGCAAACAAGGACATTGGGTTATGAGATCTTATTCTCATATTCCAATCAACATAGCATAGCTTATCAGTAGGTGGTAGTGCCCAAGTCTTGTGTGTGTTAGCATATGGTGTTAGAGCATGTGTGTATGTTATATTACTATAACCCCATAGACTTACACATATATATATATATATATATATGTGTAAGTCTATGGGGTTATAGTGTATGAAACATAAATTGAGAACCTTCTAATGAGGTTAGCTAGGCTGCTTTTTTTGCTCTTTTTAACAAGCGACCAAGTGGTAAATAATGTGGTAAGGAGTAATAAGTTTACCAACCTTCCAATTAAATTCCATTGGTAACAGATTATTTTAATTGGGAACTCTAAGAACCAATATTTTGCCCAGTAAGAAGCTGTATTTGTATCAAATACTTTTTTTATATTTAAAATGAAGGCAGTTTTGGAATACCAGTGAACAATGCTGAAAATATTTCGCAACTCTAACGTGATGTTTAAATATTTTGCAACCTAAGAATGCCTTGCCCTCTTTCTTGCTTTCTAGCAGAGGTTAATCAATTTTTCCCCAAATTAAAGCATACAGGAAAAAATGTGAAAGAAAAACTTGGCTTTCCTAGATAGGGCAGTTATCGTTCATCCCATTTCCTACAGCTGACCCATTTGACTGTCAATAATTTCAAGCAATTTTTGTGAAAGAAATAACACAATATGATAATAATCCCAAAACCTTGCCTAAAGGGCCTCTCTCAAAAAGGTACTGTCATAAGATTGTCCAAGAACCCAGTACCATTTGCTTTATGCTTCAGTCATTTGTCTGTAACATGTATCATTTGGTAATGCTATCTTGGTTTAGAGCATGAATCTGTATTTGTAACTAAACAGAGTTTACCTACAAAACTAATTCTAAACCTATAACGTATGACATATGTTCTGTGTTCCCTACAGCACCAATTGTAAGTGTTTGAGTGAGCATATGCCTTAACAACAATATTGGGTTAGGCATTTTTCAATGACAAAAAACTTTGTTCTATAAATGTAAAGCTAAGTTGGAACTTGCATACATCCTGAGGCCGTGCTGTGTGTTCATAAAAAACTCCCAAAATATATAAAACAAGTTTTGTTCACTTTATATTTTAGTTTTAGTTCTGGATAGGCAGTCTAGAATTTCTAGATGTCTTGGATAATACTAAAGCAAATTTGGGGCTAAAGGGACAAATTTAGCCCACTTACCAACTGCAAATGAAATATTCTTGTGCATTTACCAACATTTAGTTCTGTACCCCACACATGTCCCATTTCTGTTTTTGTATCGTTTAGTCCTATGATTTAAATTTGAAATTCCAGTTTGTTACATCAGAGGTCCACATATGAAGTTTTGTATTTAAAGCAAAATGTTTTAATATGTCTTATGTTATCCAACCACCCATTTCATTTTGTTACTCTTCTTCCTTATCCAAAATATCTTCCTTTGTATTGTTTTGTATTGGTACAGAGGCCACTATCACACCTGTGTTCCAATGGCACATTGTATTCGCTAATCCATGTTTAAATTGAAAAGGCTAATTTATCATGCAAATTTTGTAATTATTTTAGCACAGCTACAAATGTCCTTGTTTTCCATGAAAACAGCTAAGCTATATATATATAATGAATAATGTATGTGTTAAATGCTATGTGGCATAGATAAATACAATTTTTATGAAATGTCTGTTTTAGTTGAAAAATTATACCAATATATACCTAGTTTTACATCTGTGACGTCTGGATGACATCTGAAGCCAATTATCCATTCTTAGACAATATCAACTTTGTTTCAGAATGCTAGCAAGCATAAGATTTCAGGTTAATACATGCATTAGAATTTTTCCACCATTTAGCAGAGAGGAATATTAGTCCAAAAAAAAAACTTTTGTGGACAATATTGCCAAGCCAAAGTATTGTAATTATTAACATGTATGGCATAATGCACTCAACTCAAATTAATCATTCTTTTGTGTTTACAAATTAAAAATTGGGAGGTGTTCATGTCAATAAGGCATTTGTCCTGAATAAGTTGTTATATTTGTTTATATCAGGTGCATTGACAGGCAAAGAACATTGTTGTTTGTATTGTCCATATTAATATAGACAATTACCCAGCCTTTAAAAATCTTGTAAACTGTTATTTACAGTTTCATAATCACATATAACAATCTTACCATAATGGCACTCTGACATGTTTTGACAGTGTTCTAGAGATTAAATATTTAACAGCAACTCTTTACAAAGAGTGAAAGAATATACTCTACACTTATTTCCACATCTATCTAAACATCTAAACATGTCTAAGTGTTTATCAGAGATTGAAATGTTATGCATTAAACAAATGTTATTTATTAAAATGTATGTTTTCAGAAGTGTTGCATATAGTTTCATGCTATATACCTCTTCATGTTAATCTTTATGTACTTACATAGTTACATAGGCTGAAAAAATAAATTCCTTTTTGACCCCAGAATGGCAGTCAGATCTCTCCTTGGATCAAGAAGCTGTTTCCCCAAAATTTAAAGATGATATCCCCGGATATTACCGTATTTGCTCGATTTATAAGACAAGGCTTTTTCCAGAGCAAATGCTCTGAAAAATACCTCTCGTCTTATAATCAGGGTCGTCTTATAATCAGACCTCAAATAGGTCTGATTATGAGACTAAGATCCAGATCCCCCGCAGCGATGCAGGGGACCTGGATCCTCCTGTGTTATCCCCCCCCTCCAACTTACCGGTGCTTCTGAGTCCCCGGTGCTTAGTTCGGGCTGCGTGTAGAGCTCTACGCGATTCGCGTGGAGCTCTACATGCTGCCCGGACTAAGCACCGGGGGCTCAGATGCAGGGGACCTGGAGCCTCCTGTGTTATGCGCCCCCCCCAACTCAGAAGCACCAGCAAGTTTGGAGGAGGGAGGGGGAGTGTTAAATGGGGGGTGTAAGGCATTTCTGGAGGCAGAGTGCCCTGTGAAATGCCTTTTAACCCCTTTAATGCCACTCTGCCTCCTGAAATGCCTTTTACCTCCCTATATGCCACTCTGCCCCATAATATGCCTTTTAACCCCCTAAATGCCAGAGTGGCATATAGGGGTATAAGGCATTTCTGGAGGCAGATAGGGGGTCAAAAGGCATATCATGGGGCACAGTAGCATATAGAGGGTTAAAAGGCGTATCATGGGGCACAGTGGCATTTAGAGGGTTAAAAGGCATATCATGGGGCACAGTGGCATATATGGGGTATAAGGCATTTCTGGGGAAGAGTGGCAAGCCTGGGGACAGATGTGCATAACTGGGGGAGCAGGTTGAAAAAAAAAGGAAATAAAAACAAAATATTTTTCTCAATCATAGCTTTTATTAACAAACAATTGTTCACATAGTTTACATGAACTAACGTTTACTGGTAAAACTTTTTTCCTATAGGGTCGTCTTATATTCAGGCTTTTTCTTTTTTTTCATAAATTAATATTCAGATTTTGGGGGGTCGTCTTATAATCAGGGTCGTCTTATAATCGAGCAAATACGGTATGTTTTTCTAAGTATCCATCCAGTTGCTGTTTAAACGTCTGTACAGACTCTGCAGTCTGAGAATTCCACATCCTTATTGTCCTTACTGTAAAAAACCCTTTCCTTTGCCTTAGACTAAATCTCCTTTCTTCCAGTCTAAATGCGTGACCACGTGTCCTATGCATAGTCCTGTTTACGAATAGATTTCCACACGATGGTTTGTATTGGCCCCGAATATATTTCTATAATGCTCTTATCCCCTCTGAGGCGTTGTTTTCCTAATCTAAATAGATTTAAATTTGTTAACCTTTCTTCATAACTAAAGTGTTCCATTCCTTTTATTAATTTTGTAGACCGCCTCTGCATTTTTTCCAGTGCTATAATATCCTTATATTATATTTATTATATTTATCCTGCGAATTGATGCCCCTTTTTATACACGACAATACCTTAATGGTTTTAGCAACTGCTCACTGACATTGCACAATGTTGCCTAGTTTGCTGTCTATAACAATTCCCAAATCCTTATCATTTGTTGTTGTCCCTAATTCACTACTATTTAGGGTGTAAGTTGCTTGTGCATAACTTTGCATTTATCTACATTAAATTTCACCTGCCATTTGTGTGCCCAGTCTAAATCCCTCTGCAGCAAAGTAATATCCCGCTCACATTGGATTACTTTACAGAGTTTAGTGTCATCTGCAAACACGGAAACATGACTTTCAACGCCTATTGCCAGGTCATTTAGAAAATATGTTGAATAAAATTGGTCCCAGAACAGAACCCTGAGGGACACCACTTACCACTTTTGTCCAGCTTGAAAAATTACCATTTATGACAACTCTCTGTTCTCTATCTCTAAGCCAATGTTCTACCCAAGAACAAGAATTTGCATCTAGACCAATTTCCTTCAGTTTGAATACTAACCTATTGTGTGGAACCGTGTCAAACGCCTTGGCAAAATCCAAGTAGATTACATCCACTGCAACACCCTGATCTACACTTCTACTTACTTCTTCATAGAATGCAATTAAATTAGTTTGACAGGACCTATGTTTCATAAAACCATGCAGATTTTTGGTAATAACACTGTCCTTCCCAATGAATTCCTGAATATTATCCCTTAATAAGCCTTCAAATACTTTCCCAGCCACCGAAATTAAGCTCACAGGTCTATAATTTTCAGGCAAAGAGTTTGAACCCTTTTTGAATATAGGAACCACATCTGCCTTCCTCCAATCCTCTGGTACAATTCCGGAAAGAAAAGAATCCTGGAAGAATAGAAACAGAGGTTCACTTATTTCCTGACTCAACTCCTTAAGTACTCGTGGGTGAATACCGTCAGGCCCCCGTAGCTTTGATGACATTAACTTTATTTAGTTGCTCCTTACTATATACTGAGGAAAGATAGTTATGGCTACTGTTTCAATAAAATATCAGTGTTTATGTTGAGGTTTATGTGAAATATTTTGATTAAAAAAAAAAATTAACCCCGGCAGTTTCTTGAGTTTTATTAAAAATGTAATTTGCTACATCATTTTATCCAATGAACATAATTAGACCTACACTTAGGCCTAAAATGTATTTAATTTTCATAATATTGGTGACTTAGTATTTTACTCTCATTATTTAGTGACCATAATTATATATGTGCATAATTATTTATTCACAGATCAATGCAGCTGAAAAAAGGCCAGCACCAGATATGGCAAAAAAGCCAAAAACACCCAAAAAGAAAAAGAAGAAAGATCCTAATGAGCCACAGAAGCCTGTGTCGGCCTATGCATTATTCTTCCGAGATACTCAAGCAGCCATTAAAGGCCAAAATCCAAATGCTACATTTGGGGAGGTTTCAAAAATAGTTGCTTCAATGTGGGATGGACTAGGAGAAGAACAAAAACAGGTAAATCATACACAATTAAAGTTAGATGGTAGATATATAGCTGGTTGTTAGCTGTCTCAGCAGATATCCTGAAAATTGGGACTGTTGTCACCATGTGCAATACCTGAATTGGCTACATGAAAAAAAAAAATGTGGCAGAACCATCCGTATCTCATACACAAAAAGAGATGTTGTCTGATGAAGTAAATGCAGCCGTCTGCTGAATATGCGCAGCTACACGCTACATTTGTATGCGTAACCAGCTGTTGGCTGCAGCACGGCAGATCAAGTAAGTGTGTGGTTCTGACGGTCAGTGGCCCGCCAGGTATTTGCCTGGTGTGCCAGATGGCCAGTACAGGTCGGCATGCAGGAACCGGCACCAGAGATACAGGGCCTAGGGCACTGGGAATTCTAAGGATGACCCTGATTGCCTTTGCCTCTCAAGATAATAATACTTTATGTACCAGTATAATCATTTCAGGGGTTTTCTACCGTGTGTCTCATTCATGAGATATACTATCTACTGCTCACTGTTACGCTGGTACATTCAGGATATTTAACTACGTTTCTATAGCCTAACAATTCACAAAAAACACCAAGACAACTTTCTAGTTTGTAAAATAGTTGTAAAGTGGAAAATGGCACTAGGGATCTAAACCAGATGGAGCTTTGCTAAATAAACCTTGCATCTCTAATTGAAAGCACAGTATGACTAAAATACATTTTCCATATTACAAACTAGTCGTCTTGTTTACATTACTGTCAATGGCTTCCAGGCCCCAGCCAGTGATACGAGTATGCGTGTGGTTTTGCTAGAATCTGAAATGTAATACCCACTTAGAGTTCAGGGTAGTAAGTAAAAATTATTATGATTACTATTGTCTGCATGTGTATTTAGTGTTGTTTATTAAAACATAAAATCATGCAGTACAGAGGCATGGATTCTCTGAGGGATCGTAGCAGTGATTTAATGGTCAGGAAAACCAAACCTCTTTTTTATACGGCCTCTACTTATTTTGCATGATACATATGCAGTGAAATTACAAAAAAATCAGATTAGTTTATTACCGTATTTGCTCGATTATAAGACAAGGTTTTTTTCAGAGCAAATTCTCTGAAAAATACCCCTCGTCTTATCAGGGTCGTCTTATAATCAGACCTCAAATAGGTCTGACTATGAGACGACTAAGATCCAGATCCCCCGCAGCTGCAGGGGACCTGGATCCTCCTGTCTCTCCCCCCGCCCCACTTACCGGTACTTCTGAGTCCCCGGTGTGTAGCTGGGGCAGCGTGTAGATGTCTACGCGATTCGCGTAGACAACTTACGCTGCAGCCGGAAGGAGGTGTGGCTAGCAACGGGGGTTGTCAGAGATCAGAGTTCCCCGCACTGGTGCGGGGAATTCTCTCTGACAGTCGCGGAAGGTCTGCAAGATGGACACAGACAACCCCCGCTGCTAGCCACACCTCCTACCGGAATCGCGTAGACATCTACACGCTGCCCCGGCTGCATGACAGGGAAGTCAGAAGCACCGGTAAGTTTGGGGGGTGCGGGGGAGTGTTAAATGGGGGGTATAAGGCATTTCTGGAGGCAGAGTGTTCTATGAAATGCCTTTTAACCCCCTTAATGCCACTCTGCATCCAGAAATGCCTTTTAACCCTCTATACGCCACTCTGCCTCCTGAAATGCCTTAAACCTCCCTATATGCCACTCTGCCCCATAATATGCCTTTTAACCCCCTTAATGCCAGAGTGACATATAGGGGTATAAGGTATTTCTGGAGGCAGAGTGGCACATAGGGGGTCAAAAGGCATATCATGGGGCACAGTGGCATATAGGGGGTATAAGGCATTTCTGGGGCAGATGTGCATAACTGGGGGGGCAGGTTGGAAAATAGAAGGAAATATAACCAAAATATTGTTTACATGAATTAACATTTACTGGTAAAACTTTTTTCTTATAGGGTCATCTTATATTCAGGCTTTTTCTTTTTTTCCTAAATTAATATTCAGATTTGGGGGGTCGTCTTATAATCGAGCAAATATGGTATTTTACAGTGTTCGATACCTCGTGAAAATATTGCTAGTGTGTTGCAACAAGTGAGAAGAATATGATTTGCCATGTGCTCCTTTCTGCTGGAGTATCCTCTTGTCCCCAGCAAGAGTGAATAGTTAATTTACTTCAATTATGAACCTGTTCTGCTAAGTTAGAAACAGCAGGGAAATTAAGGTAGAATTATACGTATGACAAAATTGCACAAACCAATGACTTTTTCTTTAAGCCGCAGTGATACTGTTAATAGTTAAATTAATAAAATCCAAATTTGGACAGTATAGATGCATTCATTTTCTTTCCTCATTCAATTCCATTTTCATGGAACTAAACCTGATTTAAATGAAACTCATCTTCCAAACTTTATCCCAATCTGCAATAGGCATAAATATGTCAAAATATAGCATAGTGGTGGACACTAATACTCGGGTCAGATGGTGTGAAAGTAGAAACAGACCTCTAAAACCCCCAGGATAAAACCAAATAGAGTTTCATATGGAGGCACACAAGGATCAGAAAATAATGACAAGTAGTAATAGTACCAGGTGTGAACAGGATGGCAAGGTCAGGAACAAGTCTAGAACAAGGAGCAAAATCTGACTGATCGCTGAATTGTCCTTTCTGTGGGTGACATGCATAGGGCAGTGTTGAGGTGGCCATGCATCAGAGTGGCATAATTCCTGTCTCAGTATGTATGGCTGTGCTACATTTAGTCTCCTTAGCAATAGATGACTTCATGACAAAGCTACAGATTTTACTTCTCGGTAGCATTCAATCCATCTATTCCATCTTCTCTCTTTGTTTAGACAATTATGTGCAATCTGAGATTTGTGTAGCTGTAATTTGTTTAGGACTGTGTTTCTTGTGCTTATTCATAGTAATAAGATTATATATAGATACAAATCTAATCGGTACAGATCTTAAAACAATGTCGTAGGATTGGCAAGACACTTCAAATTTAAGACATATGTTTGAGTCCTAGATTACCTCTCCAATATATAGGGTGGTCAAGACTTTGTTTTCACCAAAGGAAAAAAAAACAAAAACATAATTTCTTGAATATATGAAAAATGTATTTAAATTATATTTCTTACAAATAAAATCAATATTAAGGGCTGTATTATATTACAATATACAATATTAAGTAAATGTATTTTTTATTTCCTTGACTTCAGGCTCAAAAAAAGATGGAAAAAAACATAATATAATATACTATATTTCTCTATATAGGCACCCATCGTCTTCAATCCAAACTAATGGGTAGAAGTAGAAAACTTGTGGAATAATCATTAATGTGCTTTAATATAGATGTAGTAGACAGAAAAATATGTAAATCACTAACCACTGACCGCAAAAATATTATGTAACTTCATGATTCATATATATTTTTATTTCAGGTGTACAAAAAGAAGACAGAGGCTGCCAAAAAAGAGTATCTTAAGCAATTGGCTGCATACAGAGCAAGTCTTGTATCCAAGGTAACTTCAAATATTTGTGACATATGTTAATCTAATATCAACTGAATATATTGCCAAAAAAGAGCAAGTGCAATCCAAGAGTGCAAGACTGTTATATTATACACATCAACAGAAGTCATTTGTTGCCGTGTTTGCTAAACCACAGTTTACAGAAAGAGAAGTGTAGTACCATGTATTTGTGGGGTATGAAACAGGCATGTTTTAGTACATAAAAGATGATGTATGAAGGTGTTGCTATGGGAAATATAAAATCTGAGTGGCAATGACATTGCTAATTAAAATGTGTGAGCTAATGATTATTATGTGTGGTTGATAAGATGACATGATGAGACAATGGTAGAAAATAAGATGATAGTAGAGGTAAACAATGGTTGTACGATGTAGCCATCCTCACTGCCAATTTAGCCTATATCTCACCTCCAAGCAAAGTATGGTCACTAGAACACGCAAGAGCTTTAGACTAAATGAAGGCTTGATGAAGTACAACTGTGCCACTAGACTGCCAAAGAGGAACCCCAAAATGCAAGAAAATGAGTTGTGAGGCTCTGGAATCAGCTTGCTTTATATAAATAAAATGGAATCGGTTAGGGAAGCTACTCAAATGCATCACTGGATTCATATAAATACAGCTGAGGAAACAGAACATAAAATTAATATTCGGCTGTGATATTTTCTTTCTTTCTGAATGGAAGTCAACAAAAATCTGATTCCATTTGCAAAAACACACAATTCATAGTATGCTAATCAGATCTGCAGAGTGGCATCTGAAGAGGTAAGCGATAGATGATTCACCAACTGTTTGAAATTAAGCATACACAAGAATGCAAGATTCTTCAAACCTCTCGAATTGAATATGCCATACACATTTAGTGAATGGAAAAATACATGACTATAAGTTAACTTGTACATAACCCTTTCGAGAAAAGAGTATTTCCAATTAAGTAATTAGCCATCACTGTTATAGGGACTGGAGCATAGTCATAGTATATTGACAGCAAACTTTTCAACATCATCAGTGTCATAAGAAATATATAAAGGTGTGGCATTTAGGAAGCATGTGATCATTAGAAAGGAAGTCTTCATTACTAGCAATATTTACAGCCCACTATGCTGAGCATATACATATGATATAGTTTGAGGGATAGCTATTAGATTGGATAGCCACATCTCATTGAGTATCAGTAGTAATGCCAGCACTAAAACAATATTTTTTCTCTATATTTAATTTGGTACAAGATCAGCAAAATGGAAGGCAATGGTACAGATCAAACAGATTTAATTGCATCAATGTCATATGCGCTACGACGGACCAACCCCATTAAGTTTCTCTGGTAATAAGGTCTGAGTTGGCCCATATAATACATATCCGCAGATCTAACTATGCATTGTACAGGGCAAGTGTGACGTTTTTTCAGGCAATAAGACAATGCATATTAAAGTATGATGAAAGGTTATATCTAACCTTAGTGCATTTTAATAAATACATTTTGTGATTAATGGCCAGTATGAACAATTTGATGTTGTTACTAAGAAAAATGGATATTGCATTTTTAGCCCTAGAGACATTTGAATCCTTAGTTCAAGTTAATACCTTTTATTTGGCCAACATAGAAAACTATGTAACGTTACATAAGCTTTCAGAGGTCTCTTCATAAGACTAAAGACTCCATATGTTACTAGAAAGTTAATAATGTTTTTTTCTAATGCCATTTCAGTTGACTGATGTACATTAATATTCTATCAATGTAAATAAAAAACAGTATGCCAGCTTTCCTTATACTTATATATACTTATTATTATATTTTGGAGCAAATATTAAGCTGTCGATGTAAAATTGCTTCATTAATAAACAGAATAGGTAAAGTGTACTGGATATAGATGGCATGGAAAACTATATCATTATTCTTAAAAAATAAATTGCTTTACTGGTGGCTTGTTTGTTGTGTGACTGGAACAGTCACATAACAAACAAGCCACCAGTAAAGCAATTTATTGGAACAGTCACATAACAAACAAGCCACCAGTAAAGCAATCTCATTATTAAAAAACTCATGAGGCTTTACTCTTTAATGGTAAATTCTGACTTTACAGTAGTAAGGCAGACTCTGTAAGTTCAAATGCTGGAACATAGTAAACATATAGAGTTGAAAAATGAAAGATGCCTAAAGTCATACTTGAAAACAGAACAAGAATACCTCTCTCCTCCTGCCATATGCGGGAGTCTGGATTAGGGTAGAGCCATTAGGAGGTGGGGTCTGCTATGGGTGGTTTGGGAAATCGTCCGATAATGAACAGAATACCATAGTGGATGGATGAGGCTAAATGTCCACTTCCCCTTCATACCTTCCTGCATTTCAAATGCATAGGGGGACATTTTACTTACATAGTATACACGTTTTATTCTTTTTTTTTATAATTCTTTTATACACATTATTGTGATGTTAAGGGTTGTAGAACACTGTAATACACTAATACCCAGCAAATATTCCGAGCTTCTAGAAAAAAAACTCCTGGAAGTAAAGGGGACTTGTATCCTAAAGAGGGGCTCTTGGGAGCAATATTTCCTTCACTCATGACTAATAGTCTGCCCTGAAGCCCTGTCAATAAGCTGCTGTACCCCGAGTCCCTCTAGAGGAGATCCAGAGATCACAGGTATGCTAAATATTTGACACCAAGCCATTGAAGGGACACCGCTAACAGGTAACCTGGCTATAGAAATAGTGTTAGCTTTTGACAGACACCCCACGTCCGGCCTGTAATACTGTACCACATGCGTGGAAAATGAATGATGGCTTATATGACCCTCATCTGCATTTGACTGTGTGAATTCACTTTATGTGCTAGTCCATGCTTAGTAGGCATAGGCTGTATAATTCAGTTTATCAAATATGACCAAAGCTGGTAGCTCTTGAAATTAGTCAAAATGATCATACATAAATCATTTGCAAAACCTCCTGAAGGGAAAATAATTACATTCCTATTAGTAACAACCTGTCTTCTCAATAGATGATGGATGACTTAGAAAGACTATCCAAATAATCAAAGGAACATTTGTTAAGTCAATCTAATATAGACCTAGAGGCTTTAAGCCACTAAAATGATTTACATGTATGTCATATTTATCATAAACTCACACATATGTAAGTTAGATTGCAATAGATCTTCAACCCATCATTAAAATACTATTATCTTTTCTTGATTACAAAATTCGATTTATTAAAGGAATGCATTTATTAAACATTAAAAGTAATTTTTTAAAGTAACTTATTTATAAACAAAACCCTCTGACAAAGCTAAGGAGACAGCATAGCATCTAGTATCCTAGAAAGGATCTAAAATATCCTATCCTATCCTAAAATAATTAAAGAAAAAAATAACTTAATCCATTGTCACAGTGGAACTTTTGTTTAACGGAGCTTATCTGTTCTTCCTTTCTCAGATTTTGAGTTGTTATTATCAATACCATTATTGTTGCTTTCATATATAAATTAGGATAAATCATTTTAGTAAAACAAATGTTACGCCTACCTAAAAAAAAAGACATTGTCATAAAATATATACAGTAATTTGCAAATTACTCCCTCTTTGCAAACTCTCTCTTCGTTTCTTTCCTGTGTAAGCCTTTTCATTTTAAAAGTCTTGCTAATTTCTTGAAACTTCTCTTAATGCCTTTTTACATTTAATATTCTCCTCATCCTTACCATACTCATGCTAAAAATATTCTGATGAGGTCCCTCCCTTGTGCTTATCTTTATCTGTACACACCTTGCTATAAAAAAAAAAAGATACATATTGGGTCAATTAACAGGCAGATGTATTATCTGTGTTGATTCTCCATTTGTAGACTGCTCCTCGCTGGCACTAAGTGGTGCTCCCTTCCAGTCAGTGCCCTAGACATCTGTCTAGGCCACCTAAATGGTGGGGCCAGCGTTGTATAGTATGATAGTATACATAATATAACATTATTCTATATATATATTCATTCAGCACTTCCTTTTTTGTTTAATAATTTTACTTGATGTTTTCTGTGTGCATAAGCATTACAAATGTCATTTCAAGAATTGATGCATCCCAAGCACCCCAGAAAGGGCATTAATTGAATTTGCAATGTGCCGCTAGCCGCTTCAAGGCCTTGTGGAAGAGCAATTAAAATTCTGGACAGCGTGTATGTAATCTATCATGCTAATAGCCTTTTCACTAAACAGAACTAGCAGTTTACATTATATAAACATAAGTCTCCAGTAGTGGCAACACATCATATCATATTTAACTGGTACTGAGTGTGACGACATATCTGCCTAACACAACTCAGAGAGCACATAGTTACATAGTTCACGCCCAGTACCAGTTAAATATGATATCATGCAATATTTATTACTATATTTTAATTTCTTTTATTGTATACCATGCAGAACTGAAGTCATTTTTGTAAGGGAACATAAAATGGAGAAAATGTGTGGATTCCCTTTTTATAAAGCAAATGTTTTTTAATTACACGTTTTTAAGAAACAGGTAGATATAGTGCTGTTGAATCTGCATCATTTACTTTACTTGT
The DNA here is from genome assembly GCA_029215755.1 of Spea hammondii. Taxonomy (NCBI): domain Eukaryota; kingdom Metazoa; phylum Chordata; class Amphibia; order Anura; family Pelobatidae; genus Spea; species Spea hammondii. The sequence goes on from JARDYJ010000005.1 coordinate 25,300,521, forward strand.
TTCCGCTATAAATCTGAAATGACATGAAGCTAGAACAAATGATCACTGACAGCTCTTTCAGAATGTTGCTAACCATAAAAATATGGTCAGTGACCACAAATAAAATGCTATTCTTTGCAGAAAAGTCAAGCGAGAGCAGAAAATTATTACTGTTAAGTATTGTACATTCCTGAACTGTTTGTCATTCCACTATGTTCTGTGTCTTCCTTTTCTAATGACACGGCACACATGCACACGTATGTGCATATCTATTTATTATTGTTTTATTATTATTATTTGTTCATATTCCTTTAAATACAGAAACCTTTTACTTCTGGGGCATAACTTTCCATAAGTCCGTGCTGTATAGGATTATAGTTATCATTATGGTGTAATAAAGTAAAACATTCACAATTTCATTTATTTATACTATAGATGTGTTATTTATAATATATTCTGTATTTTCCAACAGAGCTATAATGACCCTATAGATGTTAAGACATCTCAGTCATCACAGATGATGAATTCCAAACCTCCTGTGTTTCATGGGCCTACACAAGCACACTCCGCTCTTTATCTCAGCTCACCATATCATCAACAATCAACAATGAGTCCTCAATTATCTGCCATGCACCCAGGTATCAACAGGAACATAGCTCTTAAGCCCAACAACCAAATGCCAGTGACTGTTTCCCTAGCAAGCATGGCTGTATCTCCTCCTCCAAGTCTTCAGATGAGTCCACCTCTTCATCAGCATCTGCATATGCCCCAACACCAGCAAATATCGATGCAGCAGTCCATTGGAAACCACCAGCTACAGATGCAGAACCACTCCATTTTACATTCATCAGCAATGCAGCAGGTTCGTCAGCATTGTCATGTGAATTTAAATGTGCTGTGCCACCTACTTGGCTGATTATAGAACTTATTTTTTTTAGTACTCCCCAGGAAATAATTATAGTATATAGTATATAGTATATAATATATAGTTCTGCCAAGTTTTAGCTGATTACCATACTGGAGAGTGAAATTAATGTTTTGTCCAAATGGAACAGCGCCTTTAATTATTAACTTTGTCTAAAATGCTAAATGGAAATAGAAATAAAACACATGATTATGTGTCCAGATCAAATTATGAGATTTCTGTATATTTAATATTGCAAAACCTCAGTGAGGCTTTGTATTTGAAAAAACTAGTTTTTTTGTTTTCATAGAGGGGGAGGAAGCATATTACATAAGAGCAAGTTCAACACAAATATTTTGTGCTGGGTACTGAAAGATAAAACTGCAATTTGAAATATGTTATACAAACGTAATATTCTTAGTCATAGTATTAACCTTAAAAGTATATGGTTGTTCCAGAGGAGTCAAGTAACCAAAATGTTTAATAACTTTCAACACCACGTATTTTCATTTTTTAGATACTAAATAATTCTAAATATGTAGATTTCATTATTAAAATAAGAAACCAATATCATTGTTTTGTAAAATGTGGGAAAAAAATAATCAAATACAAGTATTTATTGTAATCCCTGCAGAGAAATTGACATTGAGTAATTGTGGTGTTTAACATAGTTAAATATGCAGTTGTGCATTTTTTGCAAATCAAAATCTCTATTTAAAACAGGAAGAAAAAAAGTGTTCAAAGTCTAAAGAAATTCGGCACTGATAAATGCATTTTCTATTAATATGATAGGTTAACCAAATGAGATCCATTTGCCTTATAGTGACCTATAGGAATTCTAATTTCTATGTAGAAACGTTAAAGGCAATTCTCATGGGACATTTTCATGCCAAGGATTACACTAATTACGCATGGTCATCCTTCCACATTAGAGGGAAGGCTGATTTACCATGCATGGTCTGTCGGTTCACATTCAGCACCAACAGCTGATGGTTAGAAGAATATGCATGGTTGGTTGCCCTGTAAGCTTCAATACAAATATCAATAATGGAAAATCATTTTGGAATACCATGCCCTTAAAAAATGCTTGATCTGCAAAAGAATCAGATGTCCAAAAGAGTCATCTGTTGTTTAAGACTTAATGAAAGATGTTTCATAAAATAAACTCCAGTAATATAAATCCAATAATCAATGCTCTATTTTCTCATATTCAGATACTGGTACATATTTCACTGATTTTACAAAAGTAATTATTATCTAAGGAGCATAATCTCTTATTTCCTGTTAAATTAACACATTTAAGAGGAAATGTATTATGATATTCCTGTACGTTTTAGAACTTGTTATTAACCACAATTTTTTTTGTTTTCCTGCATCTCTTATTGCTTTAGTGTTTACATGTCTTGACAGCAATTATATTGTCGTTTGTGAGGGTGAGCAGTTGTCATTGGAATTACATACTTTCTCTATCTGTGGGTGACAAGAGCATTAAGGATAATATGTATTAAAAAATTTCAGAGAAATGCTGGCATTGGAATGAGAAGGAGAAGGTTGTAATGCTAGATTTTTTAAAATCAAATGTGTTGTTGAATATTGCAAGAGTTTCATTGAGCTTTTAAGTAGCACTTACCTGTAGAGTACAGGCTCAATTGCCATAAATTAAGAGAACAGCGTTCGATGAGGTTCCTTTATTAGAATAAAATTCATACCTCAGAACATCCCTGACAAGGCTACCCAGAGCTTTCCCTACTCTGAGGGAGTGGCTTTGTGTGGAGGTGGGTCTAGCCACGAAAATGGACTAGGCTAGTTGTTTGAGGGGCGTGGTTAGCCATGTGAGGGGCTACCCATGGACAAGGGCAGCCGTAGAGAAATATAATTGGGCGGGCAGTGGGTGTGGATAAATGCCATTCCTCTGCCCAACAGAAAGAGGAGAGTGGCTTGGAGATCCAGGGAATTAGAACTTTACTCCAGAGACTCTGGGTCAAATCCTAGATATGATTTATATTTACAGCATATAAGGAGGTGGATATCTGGTATAACACACTGTAATAAGCATTATTTAAAATAATATGTAAGTGTTCCTTCAGTCAAAGGAATTTTATCATTATGTGTCAATTTATCAATAATTTATATTGTTTGAATTTACCGTCCTCCTATCTTCTGAATGTAATATTTTTTGCAACCAAAAGCAGATTTAGAAATAGCATATCTAGTACTGTTGAATCATGTAATATTTTGCCTCATTAATACGTTTTGCCAAAACAGTTAATTTCCCATGACACTACGGCAGGCACTGATAGGTTGTTACTATAGAAACTGTATTCTGTATAGAATATTGTTTTAACATTTTCCTTGTTTTTTTATGTGATTAAACCTTAAGAGGAAATAATACAATATCAGACATTTGTTTAGAAGGTACAATGAATATGTGGAATAAATGGAACATCACCTTTAAAAGGCATTAGCAAAACTCTTGAGAAATGAGGGTCAATGAAACAAAGACTTTATATGGGGTTTGAAGAATTTGCTTCTTAAAATATTTTTATGATTTGGTTGCCCAAATGATAAAAGCAAGGCCTTGGTTTTACCAAGGATTATTCAGTAATATATTTTAGAGATCAGGAAAAATAATGAGACAAACACAAGATTCATAGATGTTCCACAGGTGTACCCAAATTGCACTAGTTCCTATTTGAATTTCTGAGATTTAAATAACTGCAATGTTTATAATGATTACCACAAGACATAATGGAATCCATATATTTATACTTGATAACCTATATCACTAGGTGGAAAATAGGAAAGCCTAGTATTGACAAGTATTTACAAAGGGACTTTTTGGTTTAAATAAGAGGTATTAAAGAACTGACTTCTGTTTAGTTATGTTGATCCATCCTTTAGAGTTTTTTTTTGGTTTTTTTTACACATTTGCCTTTTTCCTGGTTCCTGAAGGAAATAAAATGACTGTGTATGATTGCAATCTGGATATTATCTTTCTATTTGCTCTGTGTGAAAAACAAAATTGATAGTATTATGAAAAATACTTTACTATTACTACATCCACAATTTCTTATTGGTTATTATTTTTACTTGCAGACCCAGCTTGCTGTTCTAACTCCGATACCCAGAAATATAATTTTAGGACAAATAGATCCTTTACTACTAATATTAATTTGCAATCAAATATACATTTTCTTTTGAAATGATATGCGTAGTTTCATATGCTATAGTGGTAAAAATGACATTGCTATATAATTAAATATACATTTTCAAGCAAATTATTAACTACATTGCTATATAATTAAATATACATGTTCAAACAAATTCATAAGAATTCTTATTCTGAAAGTCAAAACTAGATACAGCTTTTAAGACTAAATTTCAAAATGTTTAAAATATTTGGGAGAAGAGTTTTATTAAAAGTGAAATTTCCTCATCTTTCTGTTATGTAAATGTTCTCCATGATGGGCTTTAAAAGGAAAAAAAATGTTATGTTACATATTTTAGCTTTTGGTTATTCCGGCTATACATCAGTCTCACTTCCTAGCTGATTTTTGTCAGCATAACTTTTTTTTATATGTCTTCCAATCACATATAAACTCCCAGCCTGGTTCTTGAAACCATTTAACTTTTGGGGACACTGTTACTGTCTTTACTCTCCACATGTAAAGTACTTCCTAACAGTGCTTCCCAGACTAAGGCTACATTTTATGATTTTATTTACTTAAAAATAAATATGTGTTCTTATCAAGAAGTCATACCATCCAATATTTCATATGGTCAAAGAGGGACTTTTTTGTTTGGATGGGGTGTGTCTAGGATGTGGGGGCTTTACCAACAGGTTTTCTGTGAATTTGTGACTTCTAGATTTATCAAGCCAAGTAAGGCATTCAAAAGAATAATATATTTGAATTAAACATTTTAACTTTTCTGGTGTTTCATACACATTATTGTTACTTTTAAGGCCTTACTTAGTGGGAACCTCATACCCACCAAATAGTTTGAGATCGTAGAAAGGAGAGACATCAGGGGTGGAAAGAGGCATAGGGGGATTTGAGGCCAAAAAGAGGGACTGCTGCCCCTAAAGGACACTTGAGAAGTGTGACAAGTATACATGGCAGGCCTCACTATATCTGTGAACTAGGCATTATACTTGGGATGCCTTTCCCCTAAAAATGTAACCGTTTTATAAATACGTTATAGTCCCAATAAGAATTTTATTTCAGCAGAGCTTCATAAAATAGATATATTTCAAGAATATATTTAAAAACTAGAATTGACAGATTATGACAAGGTAAGAATAACATGTGCAAATGTTTACTTGGAATATATCCTTTTAAGAGACAGGAAATGAAATTACTTATCTTAAAACCAGGTTGTAAACTCATTTGACCGGGCCCTCCTCACCTTATATTTCCTTCCAAATTGGACAAAATGTCCAATGTCCAAATGTGATTAGTAGTAGTATTTACTTATGTCCTGTTTACCCATTGTACAGAGCTGTGGAATATAATGGTGTTATATAAATCAATATATATAAAAAGACAGGAGCGTATTCTTCAATTTTTTCAACAATCCTATTTTTACTAAAAATGCATACTACAAATGTCCTTTGCATATCGAATATATCTTTATTAAATGTCAGTTTCCTGTAGCTTGGCATGAAAAAAATCAGTTTGTTAATTCTGATGATAGAAAACAGTTGGCGATGTTCTCTTGAGAATAACAATGCAAAATATCCATAAAATGTAATTGAACCGCACTTGTTTTACATGTTTTTGAGATTTGATCACGGCTTGTTACATTTTTACAGCAAGTGGACAACACGCAGAGAGCAAAGCAGACATGGGGGCAGATAAAGAGTTGCTCGGTGTTGAAGTAGACATAGGATAAACTTACAGTGTGCATACAGTTTTATAATAACATTATGTTAAAACAGAAAAATCATTTTTTAAGCGAATATAAATACAAAAGTATAGTTTACAAAGGAAATGCATTTAACAATACACATTTTCTACCAAATACTAAAAATAATTAACTGAATAGGATTTACCACAATGTTGAAAGCCTTCAAGTAGGGCCCTCTTTACCTAATGTATTGGTTTGTCTTAGTCTGTCGATTCTGGTTTTGTCATTTGCTTTGAATGTATTTACCGTAAGAAGCGTGGCGTAAATTGTTGCCGGTATATAAATAAAAGATGATAATAATACACCAGAAGATGAGGACAGCTCTAGGCCACCAGTGTTCCATGCTACACATTACATGACAAAATTTACATTTCTATAATGAAACACTACATAGGATTTTACCAACTTTGAGGATTAAAATAATAAACAACTTCATTTTATAAGCATTGGACCTCAAGGTCATTTTGAACAAGCATGATTTCGGCAGCGTATTTAACTGTGCCATTCTGAAAATGTTTGTCAACAAATCGATATTAGAATTTATTTATTGGAAGGGACTTTTCATTAGTGTAGTTCCTGCCATTATTTACACTCGTTGAGTGGCTTTTTTCTCATCACTGGAAACATCTTTAACTGAATACAATTCTATATTATTCATTTCTCTTCAGTCACTATGTATGTGCAGCCATTTTCAATCATTGTCTCTTCTCAGCAATATAAATTGGAGTCATTTATTTTTCTTCAGGCAAAAAATGGAAGCATAGCTCTGCCAGACTTTTTTTTTCTTTTACCCTGACCTTGACAAACCAATCTCCCCTGTTAAGCAAAGACACTTGCAGAAAATCTGCCTTGTTATTTGACCCCAGGGTATTTTTTTTCTTTCTCTTTAAAATATTGGTAAAATTGTACCATTTAAACGTCAGGTACTGAGTTAATGTCTGGTTCATAAATAGCACAGTACTATTAGTTATTTTATATGCTGAATATATAAATATATATATATATATTATGTTAGCAACAGAGCCATTAGGTTGCACATGGAAAAATGTATAATGTATAATTTAAAAGGCCTAAAATATGTTAATTTGAACATTTATTTTACATTTTTGCTTTGAATTAATTTTATTTAAAAGTCTTTATTTTCCTCCCCCCATAACATCGAGTTTTGAAATCCCTACTTTAGCCCTTTGCTTATTTTTTTGTTTTAGTTGAAAAAGAAGTGAGTACAAAAAGAAGCAGATGGTCCCTTTGTGATTGAATGAAGAAAAAGGGGTTCTTAGAACAATACATGAATAGGTGTACTCTTATAAAACACTCGAGCCACCTGCTGCCAGTGTGTTTCAAAAAAGACTCTGTTGCATATTTACAGAATTAACAAGCAATGTATCCGTGAGTTTTTTTTAAAAAATGTATAGAAGTCGATTACATTTTCCTTTTCACAAAATGCATATATCCTGTGTTATTTTTATGCAAAAAAAGAAAGGAAACTTGCATTTTTTTTTTGTAACCTTGGTTTTCTTCGAAAAATAATTTTCATATTTGTTATTAAAGGATTCATTTGAAATTTACATTATTTAACCCATTTTAAGTGTCTTTTTTGGTATAGCTCTATTTGTATGTTGGCCTCTTGTAAAATTATTTTGTTTGTTTGTTTGTTTAGGGATTTTCTCTTCAACAAGAATATCAGAATCTTATTAACCCGACATCTACAGCAGCCCAGGTCGTTTCACAAGCAATGGAATATGTTCGTTCAGGTTGCCGGAATCCTCCTGGACAAACTGTAGACTGGAACAATGACTACTGCAGTAATGGGTGAGAAGCCAACCAGCACACTCTAGTGTTGCAAATTAGGATTTTTTTATTTATTTCAATATTTGGGGATGTCTATCTATCAATCATTTCTCCCTTTATCCCATTTTTTTACACAAGAACCAAATATGTTGTAACATACTTAAGGAAACTAAGTATGCATTTCTAACATCTTGTGGATCAGCATTGCATAGTTTGGCAATATAGTGGGATCAGCCCTGTATGTTTCTTGATATGAACACGTTTATTGTTATGCCTTGAGGCCTTCTGAACTTCTTATGTGGGCGACGTTTTTTACTATTTTATAGTATGGTGACAAAAGTGAGAAATTAAAAAGGTACAAAAACAGAGTGAGGAACCATCTCCTTGACATGTTTATATTCACTTAAAACAGCTCTTTTATATATGTAATATGTAGTAATAGGCATATTCTGACCTAGGTCTACTAGGGAGAGGTGCCACATAACCCCACTACGCAATGGGCTAGTTATAAGGGAGATCACTGATCTCCACAACCGGCCCATAAACACTATGGAGGGTTGTGCTAAATTGGCATATTTTTCCATAGTTTCCTGTTGCACTTCCTTTAAAAGTGTAGCGATGGGATATGATGTCATATCCCAACACTCAATAGAAAGGACGCCAGTATGGAGGGGCAGCAGGCAGTGCTGAATGATAGAATCTAAAAAAACATTTTTAGAAAAAAATTTGATGTATTTATATGAAAATGTTGGCATAATAAAATGTATATTTTTACATATTAAACATAGGGATATTTTAACAGTGGTCCTTAGTGAAATACATCAAATATTTTCATTTGGAGTTGTATATTGGTTTAAAAAAAGATGTTATTGAATAAATATGTTTACGGTAAAAAAAGATCCCTTAAACATGAATTTGTTTTTATATTTGACCAGGAATATGCAGAGAGACAAAGCACTGTACTTAACCTGAAACCCGAATCACGCAAAGAACCGTCTTTCAGACGAGGAATGCAGGGACGGCATTTGTCAAGGATTGCACCAAGTGATCACAGGAGTTTTGCATTTTATTAGAAAATATAAGTTGCTAAGCACTTAGGACATTAACGTTTGTGGGCTATCCACTCTGGGAATAAACAAATAAAAATTAGTCTTGCTTTTTTTGCTTTTACTTTTACAAAAAAATCTTTAAATGGACATGTCTCCCTTTCCTTACTGAAAGAAAATCGGATCATTCAATTGTTATGTTGGTTTTGCTGTGAAGTGCTGCACTAGTAACTAACTGCCTTAGCAACAGTAGACATCTCGGATAAAAGTCCTGGATTCTCCATTGGTTTTCATAATGGTTGTTTATATAAATCAATGAAAGACTTTTTAAATGGCTTGATGTAGCACTCATAGCAAGTTTGTAAATAGCATCTATGTCCTCTCTTCTAGAGCATAAAAAAATGTGAATGTTTTTGTAGCTAAATTGCAATTTGAAACTCGTGCATTCCAGTTGGTTAATTTCAGAAATGGGGCAAAATTGGCAAGCAGTCATATTTTTACTTGTTTTTTAATGCCTAATATGTCTATATTTTGAAAATATTTTGGAGAAGACATTTCTCCAAGAAAATGAAAATAATATTATTAATAATACTGTTATTAAATAAGGAATTTGGTCACATATCTATGGAGAAAAAGAAAAAAATCTACTTGGGGCATAGGGAAAGCAAACACGTTTATTTTGTACTGCGTTCAAATGGCTTTTTGTATCACTTGTGTAACTGTTAGTAAATGTCATTATGTCCTTATCTGTATAAAACTGCTAAATGCCGACATGTTACTTTTGATGCAGAAACAGATTGGAAACAGCTAAATTATAACCTTGATATATGGCTATGTACTATTGTTTCTTCATACTGTGTCTGTATTTAATCTTTTATTTTTTAATGGAGCCTGTTGCGCCTATTTATGAAATAATAAATCTAGGTGTTTGTAAGTAATTTTTTTCTTAGCATTTTAAATATGTTTTTTGATGTTTTTACTTTTGCTGGAAAAAATATTGATTCACAAATCATGTGAACATGTTTTCCTTTCTACTGTGACATTCAATAAAGCCAAACTTGCATTTTTAAGCTACAAAATAAAACTGATCATTTTTTACCCCCATTCCTAGATGAGTTTAAGCAGATGAGAAGAAACACATGTTTATGTAGCAAATGTTTGTCTTTTCCTGTGGTAGAATGCTATAAGGCCCAAGAGTAAATAATACTTAAAATATGAAATGTCCTCTTCTTCTCGATCATGTTTTGGCTTTGGAACTTAGCAAGAGGATGGTGATAAATGATTCTTATAAACTCCTATGATCACACGTCAAATCTAGTGATAGGACCGTGAAGCAAGGAAAAATGCCCTAGTTGTGCTGTATTTAACATGAATATGAAAGGTCTTTTGACAAATGGGAGAATTCCCCCAAGCCACAGATCAGTCAAAATGTCTATTTGAGTGAAAGGCAAATGGAGGAGACGCAAAATCAAATCTTTTAAGATTAATCATAGAACCTTAAAATTTTCTTTCATGTTAGTACTACAGATATCCCAATTGTATATTTATTTTATTATGGTTCTCATATTTAATTTGAATTTAAGAGTTTAAGAATACTCAAAGTATATAGCACATACCATACAGTAAACCCACTACATAGCTCTCCTAGAAAATATGCAAAATATTATTCTATTTATAATTTAAATATAAATCAGATTAGATTAGTTAGCAGTAATGTGCTATCATATGTTCATATATGTTAGCAAAGAGTGGTATTTACTTCAGGTGAACCAACACAGAGGACCAAATAACCAACAGCGATTAATTACTTTTTGGTGGATGACAGCAGTCAATATATTCTTAAAGAAATGTATTAATCTAAGGTAGGTGGCCACAGGTAGGACATTGTTAAAACCTTTTGTATAGCAGCCTGTGCAATTGAGTTGCCAAAACACATTCGTAGTCTCTTCACAGGATATGTAAGTTGAACAACCTGCAACTGCTGTCTAGCTGTGTGCGTGCAATTATTAGTAACTTCACCACCAGATATATTACACCATGTCATGATTTCTTCAATAAGAATAAAGCCGAAATGGAGAAGCCATGTGTGAAGAGCTAAGTACGTACACCTTATGATTCAATAACATGTACAACCAGCTTTAGCAGCAATAACTTGCAGTAATCATTTTCAATATGACTTTATCAGTCTCTCACATCATTGTGGAGGAATTTTGGCCCAATCTTCTCTACAAAGTTGCTTAAGTTCATTGAGGTTTGCGAGCATTTATTTATGCACAGCTCTCTTAAGGTCCCGCCACAGTATTTCAGTCGAGTTGAGGTCTAGACTTTAACTGGACCATTATAACATTGATTATTTTCTTTTTCAGCTATTCTGTTGTAGATTTGCTGGTGTGCATGGGATCATTTTCCTGTTGCATGACCCAACTTCAGCTAAGCTTTAGCTGTTGGACCGATGGCCTCACATTTGACTAGGAATACTTTGGTATACAGAGGCGTTCATGGTCGACTAAATTACTGCAGGGTTCCTAGGCCTGTGGCTGCAAAACAAGCCCAAATCACACCCCACCACCACCACCACCGTGCTTGACAGTTGGTATGAGGTGTTGATATGCTGTGTTTGGTTTCTGCCAAATCTGGCACTGTGCATTATGGCCAAACATCTCCACTTTGGTTTTGTCTGGCCAAACGACATTGTTTTCAAAAAGTCTGTTCAGATGCAACTTTGCAAACCTAAGCTGTGCTGCCATGTTCTTTTTAGAAAGAGGAGGCTTTCTCCTGGCAATTCTTCCAAACAAACCATACTTGTTCAGTCTTTTTATACTGTCCTTGAATTTAACATGCTAACTGAGGTCTATATAGTCTGATATGTATTTATGCATTTTTTTGCAATTTCTCTGAGCATTTCACGGTCTGACCTTGGGGTGAAATTGCTGGTGCTTCGACTCCTGTAAAGGTTGGCAACTGTCTTAAATGTTTTCTACTTTTGAATAATCTTTCTCACTGTAGAAAAATGGATTTTAAATTGTTTGCAAATGGCCTTATAATATTTCCTAGAATGATAGGCAGCAACAATTGCTTCTCTAGATCATTGCTGGTCTTTTTTCCTTGGTATTGCGTTAACACACACCTGAATGCTCCAGACAAGCAAACTGCTAAAACTTTGGCTTTTATAGAGGTGGTCACACATGTCTGCTGTTTAGCATCTTAATTTCTATGGAACCAGTTAAGATGTACTTAGTTTTTCACACATGGCTTCTCCATTTTGGCTATTTACCTAATTTTTAGACCTGCTAAGGAACAGGTGATTATGTCTTGATATGTAAAAACACAGAATTCAAAGAGAGTGTACAATCTTTGTTTCCTACATCAAGCCTCAGTCCAGTTGTGTTGCTATTCCATGCACTGGGACTGCAACCTTATATAAAACACCAGGCCTCAACATGAAATCCACTGGGATGGCACAAGCTATTTCAGTCTTGGTTCAATAGCACTCAATGCTTTAAAAATCTCCTGCCCTAGACATATCACTGCATGCTTTTACCTATTTTACACCTGGTTTTACAGAAGCATCTTCAACTCTTCATAAACCTTATCTACCTTTGCCACATACTTTATTTGGAGACCACCAAGTGCTTATAAGGTACTCTTCTCCACAGTAGCATACATAAAGGGGGGCTAGGGGGGGGGGTCCACCCTGGGTGCCACTTCTCAGAGCAGGGAGAGCAGGAACAGTGGGCAGGAATAGTTTCCTCATACACTGCACAGGTGCCACAGCCCCCCAGTGATGCTCAGACGGCCTCCAAACCAGTGAAATCTTTAAGAGAGGTAAGGGAGCGCGGGAGAGTGAATGGATGAGTGGGTGAATGAATGTTAGGTGATTGAATGAGGTGGCACAGGCAGGCTGACTAGGGGGCAGAAGTGGCATAGGCAGGCTGCTAAAGGGGCAGAGTTGGCACAGGCAGGCTGTTTCAGGGGCAGACTTGGCACAGGCAGGCTGTTTCAGGGGCAGAGATGGCACAGGCAGGCTGCTTCAGTGGCAGCAGGGGCACAGGCAGGCTGCTTCAGGGGCAGCAGTGGCACAGGCAGACTGTGTCAGGGGCAGCGGTGGCATAGGCAGGCTGCTAAATGGGCAACGGTGACACAGACAGGCTGTCTCAGGGGCAGAGGCCTACCACATCAACGTCTGGCTTAGTATATAGTGGAGTTATTTTGCACTACCGTCAATGTCTGGCTCAGTGTATAGTGGTGGGAATTATGCTGTACCATATATGTTCAGTAAATGTTATTTATTTAAATTAATAATTTAATTAACAATTTATTTTTCCCGATTTCTATTTTTTTCCAGTTGGCCTACAGTTAAACATTTGCGAAATAAATATTCCTGTCAACATTAATTTTTTTGTGTGTGGGGGGGAGGGGTGCCAAATACAGGATTCACCCAATACTCTAGGTACGCCCATGCTTCTCCATTCAGCTTACTATTGTATTGGAATTGTCAAAATTATCATCTCATGAACATCAGATGCTCTGCTAATCATTACAATATATATAGGTAGGGGGCTTCATGAAAGAAGGCAAAAACAAGCAGCTGTGGCAATGCAATTCTCCATGAGATCACTAGCTCAAATGTTTACCAATGGTGATCTCTACTACACATACAAAGAAAACTAATATGGTTTCACCTGTCAACGTTGGAAATTGCATAGAGAAGAACTCAATTTGTGTTTTTATTATAGTAAACACATTCAGATCCTTTGCTCCTGCCCCTTACATGCTAATCCCAGGAAAATAAATGCTCCTTTCTGAGTAATCCTCAGTGTACAGTCAGGACTGCAACATCCAATTATATGTGGACTGAAGATTTTTCTTCATTAAGAATAAACCAGCTGAAGAATTAACAATCAAGAATCAATACTTGGTATTCGCTCCTCTTATATCCGAGATGCTGACTGTAGACTACAGACTATAAAGACCTTTGCAAATATCAATTTGATAGGGGCCTAGGACAAATACGTCAAGGAGATGAGTGGCATATACTTTTGAGCCCTTCTGTTCCTGAAATAGATATTGTGAGTATGTTGTAGGGCTTTTTTGCCACAGCAAAATTCCAACATTTCCTGAACAACATATTCTTTACAAATCAAGAGCACAGACAGTGCATTTGGTAAGTGCTACATTGATTACCCCTTAACAGACTGTATGCTAAATTGGAAAAATGCCTGAGATAAAGTGGTTTGTCCTAATCTTGGAGAGAATAGTGGACGCTTAAAATAGCTAGAGCTAGTGAGTGGAAAAGTAAGGGACTGAGTGGGAGGTTAAGGGAGGGTGTACGTATGAATGCATGTTAGAACATGAAACTATGTATAAGTGTATGTGAGCATGAATGTGTATGTGTACTTATGTAGGCATTTGTGTGAACATGGATCTGTAAGTGTTTTCGGGCAATATTTGCACAGGCAGGCTGTGTAGGGGGACTAACAAGCTGTTTAACAAAGTTGGAACAGGTAGGATGTTTGGGGAGAAAAAAAGGTACATAAAAGCTGAAAAAAAACTGCTAAACAGATTCTACAAATGCAACACTGATAAATGTTCTATCATTAGTTCATCAAGTTATGTATTAAGCATAAAGAAATTATTGCTGTGTTAGTTCATAGGCAGATGTTTAAGCTGCAAAAGGAATGAGAGTAACCGCCAATGGTACCTTATAAAATATTACTGAAACATTAATTGTGTTCTTTTATTTATATTGTGAAATGAGCCAGTAAACAATTTAATGGAAAAGGGCTGAAACAAACAAATCATAGGAACAGATGCATGCTTATTTGGTGAAAATTAACATAGTTAAAAAAAAAACAATTAAAGATACAATAGATCTATTCTTCAATATTAATAAACAAGCATGTGAGGATTAATGGTCATTCATTAAAGAAAGCAAGCAGCAATACTTTATAACAATAATAACTAGAGATGTTTTTACTACCAAGTTTTAATTCCAAAGCTTTATAATATCAAAACATTAAAAAGCAATTTACTATTGAAATGTATATATAATATTGTTCCCTCAAAATTCACGCTCAAAAGGTAGGCAGCATTTATGTTGGCTTATAATTTTTCTTAATCATTATATTTATTCTTAATTATTGTTATAATTATTATTATTATTATTATTATTATTAAGAAACTGTTCCATTTAGACAAAACATTAGTTGCACACTCTATTATGCCCAACAAATAAACACTTGCAGATCTGTCATTTATTTTATCTTTTGAGGTTTAATCACCTAAAATCAACACAAATACTTTAAGAAGCTGTTTTTTTCAGCTTGTTTGGCAACATCAACGCCTGCTTAAATGTGCCTAGCAAAAATTATAAATGACACAAAATTTAACAAGATTAAATATTTTTTTTCTAAGAATAGTTTGGCCATTAAACAGTACAATGAATAGTATGATGTTTTTATAAAGTAATATTTCTCAACAAGTAAATGGAACAACACCTTTAGGTGAAGTTTCAGCTTGGTAATGCTTACAATAGCGACACAGAAAGTTGATGTAATAGGGGTTTTGTTTTTTTGAACTGAAGACATAAGGAAGAAAAAGTCTTTCATACTCTTTGGGATTCTTGGTGGCAATTGTACTGCAATTGCAATTGTACTGCTCTATAAATTATGATGATTACCAGCCTAAAATGTGAAAAAAATATACTCCTATAGGCATACATTTAAATTACATGTGCATTACAGTTGCTCAGAAACAAGTATAACCCTTTAAGGACCAGGTTGTTTTTTGTAACCTTTGTGACCGAGGCACCCAATATGTGTTCAGCAGCATCCCCTAAGTACAGTGATGCTATCCATGCTTGGGTTTTTCAGGATATTTGGGGGCTAAAAGGACAAATTTGGGACATGTGCAATTATATTTCTCAACTTGGAATTTTGACATCTGGTCCTTCTGCCTCCATGCCCTATTTGGGACATATTTGAAGTCGATCAATCCAATTTACCGCCATCAAACCATATATTTTTAAAAACTAGACATACCAGTGCATTTCAAATGGTGGCATTTTAACTATTTCCAAGCACTTATTCTACTACCAGCCTTTGTCAAAGATTGTGGTAGTCATTTTTGTGTGCTTTTTAAGACACATTGTACTTCAGGTATGAATTTATAGCTCCTAGTATATGTCACTGTCAAACAATGCCCAAACATGTGTTCAGCACTAATTTTAGTACTTGCTCATAAAAATAAATTTTTTAATTTTCACATTGTGATTACAAAGCTGGGCTCCACTGTCTTGCATGGTTGAATGCAGTACTTGTATTCAGCCTGTAGGGGGAGGGTCTGGAGAGACCCTCTTGAAAACCTGTTTATTTTTAGTGGCCGCAGGCACTTCTTGCAATGGCACTTGTGACCACTCTTCGGAGCAGTCACAGTGCTTCCTGGGTGCGTTTTTGGTGTTGCTTTTTAAATTAGGCTTCAGCCACCATATATAATATAGAGGATGTTAATGCCCCGGGGAGGGGCGACACCGGTCCTCTGCTGCAGGTTTCTGTGTTGCTGAATACCTTGACATTGAGTAAACATTCATATTAACGCACACTTATACATACATCATTCTACCATACAGTTATACATACTCCTCCCTCTCTTACCCTCTCACTCACTAGCTCCCTCCGTTCTTCCTTTTCACATCCCCTTACCTCACCCACAGCTTTCTCACTGGCACTTGCACACTGTGCAAGCAGCCTCAATTTCAAGGTGGGGCCACGTAACTTATTTATTAGACATGTGCAAATGGGCCAACAGCGATTTGCCCATTTGTTTTTGGGCAACTATTTTTGTTCCCTGCCTATTCAGTTCAGCCAAAAATACAGTGGCATTTTTAATTAGGGAAGGAAATTTGTTGCCTGGTGGCCACATTCACTTTCATTCACTCATACTCTCACTCACTCTCTTTTTTACGTCATACATTTGAACACAATGTTTGTCTGTTGCAATGAAAATGGTTATGTTTGTAGATAAATACATTCCTTTTATTTAACTCCAGTTGTTGAAATCATCATGTACTATTACAGGATATTTTGTTCTTTTTTATGTACATTACAAAGAAAGCTGATATACACAACAAACAAACTGAACAATTTGTAAAGTTTGGCAAATAAAGACAGGCTAAATGCAAAACTATATTGCAAATTAAAGCAAAATGTGCCTAAGCATTGTGTGTTTACAATGAGAGCAGGCATAATTGCTCTGAAGGGCTGTCAGAGAAAAAAGATTAATTTGGCAAAGATTAGTATTGACTTGCTGTTTATTAAGGCTTTTGAACAGCTGTATCTGGCAACATTCCTGTAAGTGCTTGTCATATCTGAAAATCAGACCCATACAAACGGTGCTTACCAGCTGTTACTAAACAATCTTACACCACTTTGTATGTCTCACTCCGAACATAACAGAAAAGTATAAAGTATTGCCAAATAAAGTATTTTCCCCCATCTGTCAACTTTTAGATTACTAGAATTTAAAAAGGCAGTTTATTGCTGATGGGTAAGCTGATAACATAAACCGGAAGACCAGGTGGTTTAGAAGGTGGAGCTGGGAAGAACCTCTTTCTAGTGGTATTTCTGTTGTTGACCTGATAAGGCCAACAAACCACAGAACCCAACTGCTTTATGTAGATAACATAAGAACAGACAGGTGAACATGTTCACATTAAAGATTAAAAGTTTGAAAACCCACCAAACTTTTCCAGAGGCATCCCATCTGTGTATGCTTAATATTATGTCTAGTTTATCATCCTATATTTCCTGTATCTGCAGAGGAAAATTGTTTTGTACATCTCCCAGCAGAAAGTTCCTGTTTACCTTCTCCATCTGCAGAATATTATGTAGATGGTTATTCAGATAACCCCTTTTAAGGTTTTACCATGAGAAGGTTTTATTTAAGAAAAGTGCTAATCATATTTTACCAAATACCGTATGTGCTCGATTATAAGACGACCCTGATTATAAGACGACCCCCCAAAATCTGAATATTAACTTAGGAAAAAAAGAAAAAGCCTGAATATAAGACGACCCTAAAGGAAAAAAGTTTTACCAGTAAATGTTAATTCATGTAAACTATTTTTTTAATAAAAGCTATGATTGAGAAAAATATTTTTTTTGTTTTTATTTCCTTGTATTTTCCAACCTGTCCCCCAGTTACGCACATCTACCCCCAGGCTTGCCACATCAATATGGCACTGTGGCCCATGATATGCCTTTTAACCCTCTATATGCCACTGTGCCCCATGGTATGCCTTTTGACCCCCTATGTGCCACTCTGCCTCCAGAAATGCCTTATACCCCTATATCCCATTCTGGCATTTAGGGGGTTAAAATGCATATTATGGGGCAGAGTGGCATATAGGGAGGTATAAGGCATTCCAGGAGGCAGAGTGGCATTAAGGGAGTTAAAAGGCATTGTATAGAGCACTCTGCCTCCAGAAATGCCTTATACCCCTATATGCCACTCTGGCATTTAGGGGGTTAAAAGGCATATTATGGGGCAGAGTGGCATATAGGGAGGTATAAGGCATTTCAGGAGGCAGAGTGCTCTATTAAATGCCCCCTTAACGCCACTCTGCCTCCTGAAATGCCTTATACCTCCCTATATGCCACTCTGCCCCATAATATGCCTTTTAACCCCCTAAGTGCCAGAGTGGCATATAGGGGTATAAGGCATTCCAGAAATGCCCTATGCCCCCATGTAACACACACACACACGCACAGACACACACTTACCGGTGCTTCCAATTTCCTGCTGTATTGCCGGGGCAGCGGGTTGACGGCTCCTTCCGCTGCAGCCGGAAGGAGGTGGAGTTGGCAGCGGGGGTTTGTCTGCGTCCGTCGCGCATACCTTCCCCGGCTGTCTGATCTTTGACAGTCGGGGAAGGTATGCGCGACGGACGCAGACAACCCCCGCTGCTAGCCACACCTCCTTCCGGCTGCAGCGGACGCTGTCTACGCGGATCGCATAGACGTCAACCCGCTGCCCCGGCAATACAGCAGGAAGCACCGGTAAGTGTGTGTGGGGGGGGTGTTAAATGGGGGGGGGGTTGGAGACAGGAGGATCCAGGTCCCCTGCAGTGGTGCGGGGGATCTGGATCTTAGTCTCATAATCAGACCTCGTCTTATAATCGAGCAAATACGGTATGACATATGTGCAATACAGGATATTGTATTGAAATCTACAATGTTTAACCCCTTCAGGACCGGGATTTTGATACTAAGGTGTCGCTAAAGGACCGGAGCCGTTTTTGTGTTTTTGCCATGTCTTTCTTCAACCGTAATTTCTCTCTTATCAATTGGTGCACCCACACAAATCATATATTGTTTTTTTCAGCACAAGTAGGGCTTTCATTTGAAACCATAGTAAGCTGGGTAGTACATTGTTTTGTTTGAAAAAAAACTGGAAAAAGTGGGGAAAAAATGAAAAAACGCATTTTTTTTACAGTTTTGTATACATACAAATTGTACACACATTAAACCAATGGGAAAAAATTATCCCAAATATATTCATTAACTTGTCCTGATTTGGAAACCACCCAACATGGCCAGGATTTTTATCTATTTTGACCAGTATAGGGCAAATATTGCAAGGCATGCATCACGTTTTTGAAATGTAATTTTTTTCAAATTAGGCATGGTAGTCTAATAACTGCAATAGTTGTCACAGATACTGATTATCCCCCCCAAAATTATATGTTTATGAACAGTAGATAAGTCAAGGTGTACAACTAGGTTCATTTTGACACTTTTCAAACAGGGATTTTATCGCCAATTGCTGCCAAATTTTGAGGTATTTTTATATTTTTTTGGTTTTTTTTGCATATGTTGCAATGTTGCTTTAGATTTTATATTATATTTTGTATAGAATATGTGCAACTGCAGAACAAAACACCAAATTGTGTTCACCAACATCCCCCGGTTCCAACAAGGCCTCACATGCATGGTTCATGCATTTTTTGAGGAAGCTATGAGGGCAAAACTGGAACATGCGCATTTTCGTTTTCACATTTGGAATTTTCAGAAATTGGTTTCCTGGGCCCATATCCCATTTGGGACATTTTGGAAGCCCCCTGCTGTAAATTACCCCATAAAAGTATATATTTATGAACAGTAGACAAGTCAAGGTGTTCAACTAGGGTAGTTTTGACAGTTTTCAGCTAGCCTTTTCTTCACTGATTTCTGCCAAAGTTCACGGAAAATTTATTTTATTGCGTTTTTAACAAATACATTTCAATGTTAAAATTTATTTCTTGCACAGCATATGTGCAACAGTGGAAGAAAGCACCACATTTTGTTCACCAACACCCCCCGGTTCCAACAAGGCCTCACATGCATGGTTCATGTATTTTTTGAGGAAGCTATGAGGGCAAAACTGGAACATGTGCATTTACATTTTTTTAAATATTTGTTTTCATCAGATTACTTGTAAGTGACAGGTTTAGGCCGCTGACATCAATCAGGGAGACCGATCAATAATCAGCGACTTAAAATGTCACCGACAAGTGATCAGGTAATAATTATGATTTTTTCATTTTATTAATAATTTGTGTTTTTTCATAATTACCCTAGATGACCCCTCTCTCTTTGTAGAGCAGGGTCATCCGTGGGCTGCCATAATGATCCGATCACTCCTATTGGCCAGGAGTGATCTGATCAGCCCAGCATTTGACCTGGAAGCACCCTGGACTTTCAGGTCAGTGCTGTAATTTTTTTTTAATTATTATTATTATTTTATTAATTTTTTTTTATTTATTTTTTTTTTAATTTTTTTTTTAATTATTATTATTATTTTTTACATTATTTTTTTTAACTCTTTCAATGCCAATGCTCCATTGAAGCACAGCATTGATTGATATTTAGTCCCCACAAGCTTGTGGGGACTAATATTAACCCCTGCAATGCTGCGATGGGGGTCATACACAATCGCAGCATTGAAGAGGTTAATTGAGGAAGAGGGGGGTAGGGGTTAACTGAGGAAGGGTGGGGGTGGGGGGGTCTGGTCTCCACACTCATGTGGAGACCAAAGAACCCTGTCTCCCTGTCCCTGAAGCTACCTCTGGCAGCTGGGACACAATCTCCAATAGACTGGAGATTGTAGGGGAGGAGTCTCTCTGATCAGTCCTACAGGACTGATCAGAGGACTTCTGGGGGCTCGTTTTTGCTGTTGCTGGTCTGCCTGGGCTTCCAGGCAGACCACCAGCAGCAGAACCCCCTAAAAAACGGGAATTAACCCCTTCAATGTCGCGATCGCGGCATTGAAGGGGTTAACGCTGCACTGACGCTCTCATGGAGCGATCAGGCAGCAGGGGGGTGTTGGATCAGGTCCCCACACTTGTGTGGGGACCCATTCAATACCCCCCCCTTCCCTGAAGCTGCCTGTGGCAGCTGAAACAGCGATTGCAGATTTTTCTGCAATCGCTGTTTCTGCCTACAAAATCACTCCGTGGGAGTGATCGTGGGCTTGGGGGCGGGCTTAGACAGGCTGTGCTGTCTGCCCAGGACTCCTGGGCAGACAGCAGCAGCGCCCCCACGATCACCGCGATTGTGGTGATGTGGGGGCGTTTTTTGGAGGAGACGTACCTGGTACGTCCCGGTCTACCGGTGACTGTTAACCAGGAAGTACCAGGTACGTCCCGGTACTGAAGGGGTTAAAAGGAGATATATTTTTTTTACTTTAAAAGGCTCAATGAAAAAGTAAACAGATTATGTGATTTTTGTTCTAGTTTTTACTGGAGCATGGTAGACATCTTAATGGCGAGACTCACATGAGTGGACAATGGAAATAACAAAACTATATACATCATTAACTACAGTGGAAGATCACTGTTACACCTGGATCCCTTGATGAAAAACAGTATCAGGGGAACTTGCAGGAGGGAGAGAGAAGTCAACACAGAACACCCCCCAAGAGACAGCATAATGGCTGATCAGGCCTTTTGAAAATATATCTTATATATATATGTTATTTTCAATTGTTTGTGTTTGGGTTTTTTTCAACTTCCTGTTTTGTGACATCATTAGACAGTGTTCAGTTGTATCTAGGTTGCTGACTTAAGCAGCTGGCACAGAACTAAGCTGTATCTCTGCTGGCTTCTACAACTCCACTGTGTGATGGGGTTAGTCCTGCTAACAAGCTTGGTAATATTGTTTGGCAAATCACAATGGGTTTTTTTAACTTCAATAAACAAACTTGAACATTCTCTTTTAAGATATTTAAGCCAGCTTTTAAGATATTTTAGTAAATCCAAAAATTATAGGTTTCAAGTGAAACAAGTATCAAAAACGTGTCAGCTTCTCTGGCAAGACATCATCAAGAACCCTTCCACTTTTGGTTGGCGTCCCCCAAGGTTCAGTCCTTGGCCCTCTGCTGTTCTTTTTTTATACTTCATCTATTGGTAAATCAATCGACTCAGTTGGCCTCCAGTGTCATTTATATGCAGATGACACCCAAATCTACCTGTCTTCTCCTGATCTCTTAGGTCCCGTATTACCAATTGCTTTTCTGCTATTTCTTCATGGATATTACAACGCTACCTGAAACTTAATCTTTCTAAAACTGAACTCTTTATCTTCCCTCCTTCCATCTCCACTACCTGAATTCTCTATCAACATTAACAACACAACTATCTCTCCTACTAACCAGGCCTGATGCCTTGGGCTTATCTTCCTTGCACGCCACTCCTCTTCTGCTTCCCCACTCTGTGAAACCCTCCACTGGCTCCCAATTACCTTTAGAATTAAATTTTAAATCCTGGTACTAACATATAAGGCACTCCATAACACTGCTCCGCCATACATTTCCACGCTCATAAGCAAATACTATCCTACTCGATCCTTACGTTCTTCTCATGGGCTGCGGAATCTGTTGGCGCTTTATAAATAAAGTATAATAATATAATAATAATAATGGGCTAAGGCTCTCCTCCTCACTTATCACCTCTTCCTTTTCCCGTTTACAAGATTTCACTCGGGCTGCCCCATATCTCTGGAACCCATATCTACCGAACCTCCAGCATTCACCCTCCCTCCCAACATTCAAGAAACATCTCAAAACTCACTTCTTCAGAGAAGCATACCATCTTAGCTGCTAGAACTTCCTTGTCACTGATACAACCACCACACTACCTCTCACCCTTTCTCTGTGCCTTATGTTTGTCACCCCATTCCCTCAAGATTGTAAGCTTGCGAGCAGGGCTCTCTCCGCCTTTGTCTTAGTCTGTCAATATTGTATTAAGCGCTGTGTAAATTGTTGGTGCTATATAAATAAAAGATAATAATAATAATCTGAGGCCACAAGTGCACAAAATGTCCTACAATCAGGTAATATCATAATATTTTGATATGACTAGCCAACAGTTGCGTTGGGGATGTGGCAAGAGGTGGCGAAGGGCATGCTTCCAAACCCAAGTTAATTAACAATACCCCTTCCTACTGATGTTGCATGCTCTGTCGCCTCGTTCACATTGTATTCCCTTCCCAGAGACCATTTTTTGTGGCATAAGATCCAAAAACATAAATTAGGACAACAGATCCATCCACTTGTTCTTGTCCAGATACTAAATAAGATACATAAGCCATTCATTGTAGAATGTTTTTGAATCCTGAAAAAGTATGTGTTTAAACCATTAGTATATTTAATATACGGTAAACACAAACACAAGCAAATTAATATATATTTATCTCTAGTTATCTGGCTGTCAAACAGTAACAGCCTTTACACAGGCTACTACATGTACCATTAAACTGCTCTCCAAGGATCTCTGAGTGAATTCACATTTTCTTCAACAACAGATGGTTTGGATAAAATCTATTAGTTTCATTAGTGCAAATGTTTTTATACAAAAATGTCTGTTATTAACATACCGCCTAAAGGCTTCGACTAAACAACTGCAAAAGAAAGGAATGTTTGCCAAGGTCTTTAAAACTTTAATCAGCATAATCGCTATCAAATAAAACACAGAATTTATAACCTAACTCACGTCTTCACCAAAGAATAATTTAATTACTTAGAGAGTATGTTACTTTTAATAAAAAACGTCATTATATTTTATAATCTTATTTACCATTGTGTTTAGTCTTAAAACAGCATACTAACTATTTTAAATGCTACCTTGCAAGTTCCTTGTTTGTTACTTTGTTTCATTGTTTTTGTATGATCTGTGTTATTATATGTAAACCTGCTTTCACTTACAAGAAACATATTGACTCATATATGAATCATATTGGTCTTTGATATTAACTACTGAAATGGAATTTTTCAATGAAAAAAAAAACATACAATGATTTACATGTTTTTATGTCTTATAGTATTATTATGATCATTTTCATAGCTAAATAATATAATGCTGTTATTATTTTTGCTGCGTTTTTCTAGTTACCAAGTACAAGTACTGAGACTAGACATACACGTATAAGTAAGGTTTGCCATCGCAAGGCCATAGCGAGGCCAACATTTCACTATTCTGCGGACTCGCTATGATATCACTGAGAGGAAGTTACATTACATTGTCACGTTTATTGTTCTGATTAATCAGTCACAGATGGTCTTACTTTAACATGTCTTTATGAATCAATTTACCCTCACAGGATACACTATTTCAATGTTTTTTATACAGCCTTTCCTTGAACAATAAAAATATAGTTCAATGCAGGAGAGCAGATTTTCTATATTTAAATTAATCCACACCGATTCACATTTTTTGGTGGCACTCAAGACGTTTTCCTAAAGGACAGGAGAGGACCTTTGTATATGTTTGCTTTAGCACTAGTGGCCTTTAATCTTTGCAGCCATCGAGGCCTAGAGTTCAACATCTGTAATCAGGCCTGGCCGCGGCATGGCCGGATTGACTTAGGGACTGATGGAGCTGCAGCTCCAGGCCCCTACCTTAAAATAGGCCCAGTCAGGACAGGACTAACTGGGCCTATGCGGCCTCACTAACGCAGGGCATAAGGGGCACCTGCCCCTTAAGCCCGCCGCAACTGCGACCGGGTCTGCCACTCTAAGGGGCCGGGAAGCCCCCACCAAGGCCGGCCTTACGGGTGTGCGGCCGCACAGGGTTTAAATTAAAACATTGGGGGGGTGTTTTTTACTTTATTTAACATCCTCCATGTTAAATAAAGTTTTTGTTAACTTTATTTAACATGGAGGATGTTAAATAAACTTAAAAAACCCCCCAGATGTTTTAATTTAAGCCCTGTGCGGCCCACACCCATAAGCCCGGCCCTGGTGGGGGCTTCCCGGCCCCTTAGAGTGGCGGACCCGGTCGCAGTTGCGGCGGGCTTAAGGGGCAGGTGCCCCTTATGCCCTGCGTTAGTGCGGCCGTAGAGGCCGCATAGGCCCAGTCAGTCCGGTCCTGACTGGGCCTATTTTAAGGTAGGGGCCTGGAGCTGCAGCTCTATCAGCCCCTAAGTCAATCCGGCCCTGCCGCGGGCCCGGTCGCAGTTGCTGCTTGCTCCGGCAACAAGGTAAGTAGGGTGAGGGAGGGGGGTTAGATAGTCAGAAAGGGGGAGAGAGGATAGATAGTGAAGAATGGGGAGAGGGGATAGATAGTGAGAGGGGGTACATATTGAGAAGTGGGGAAGGGGGTACATAGTGAGAAGGGGCAGATAAGATGGGGAGAGGGAGTAGTGTGAATGCCTATGAGAATGAATGAATAAATGTGTGGATGAATTGTGTGAATGCCTATGAGAATTAATGAATTGATGTGTGGATGAATTGCTTGAATGATTTGTGAGACTGCATTAATGAATGTGTTAATGATTTGTGTGAATGAGTGAGTAAATGCAAAGATGGTACATGAAGGGTGGGCTTTAACAATAAATAAATAAATAAAAATGGACTGCTCAGGCTTAAATGCCCGGGCCTATTTTTGTCCCAGTCCGGACCTGTCTGTAATAATGTTTGGATTTATTAAATTATTTAATATTCATGTTATTTAGTAAATCATATCTTATTTCCCATACAAATCATTTTGTACAGCTGGTTCAAAGTGGTACAAATCATCCCTTTTTCAGCAGTACAAGTCTGAATGGGACCAAATGCATTTTTTGGAAAATATTGTCAAATTCAGTCTGATTTTCACTGTAGTTTGGGGTAGCCGTATTAGTCCAGTGTATAAGAATGCAAAAAAACAGAATGTTGCAGAATCTTGTAATACCTTTTTTATTGGACTAACATTATTTTCTGTTTTTTGTTAGTCCAATAAAAAAGGTATTACAAGATTCTGCAACATTCTGGTTTTTTGCAGTCTGATTTTCAGAAATAAGCTTTGTAGATGTGTACTGTGAAAATGTAAAAGGGAAGATAATATATTTTTACTTCAATGCAAAAAATGTACTGACCCTGAATAAGATGTCCCAATGAGAGATTCACTACCCATCTGTAATTGTCCATTAGAAAGCTAATTTTAGCAGCTATTTTGGCCCCGAATGCCACACAGATCTATACAGTACATTAAGCACTTGGTGGCAGTAATATTACAAAATAGTATCTGGCTACTGTTGTTTAAATATACATAAATATAATATAATTGAATTCACATTATGAATGAATTGAGATCTCAATGAACTGTAGTTCCATGAGCTGAAATGTATGTAGGAGAATAAAATGCCAACTAAAGTATGTTTGCTGTACTGTCTCTTTCGTGCAGCAAAGAAAACAAGGTTTCATTTTGAGATGTTCATTGAGTTATTTGGTGGGTGACTTCTGACGTCAGGTCAAAACAGGTGGGAGCGTCAGCTCGGTGATCTAGGTAACTTATATGGTGGGATCAGCTCTGACTGTCATGCCCCCAAAAGCCAACCTTCTATTCCCACTGGGAAGCTAGGATGGGCTTAACAGCTCTATACATTACAGTGTTTCTTAACAGAACACTTGGCAGGGCATAGGGAAACTACGGGGCTTCTATTTTAGTATTCTCATAATTCACATTAAGAAAAATATTACTCAGTTACTTTATTATTTAACCTTATTTTATAGCAATTTAAGCACATTTAGTTTATTTGTAAATTGTGAACAAATAGAATATGCATATTTTCAAAAGAATATTTTGTATAAACATCTGTTCTTTATTATTTACAAATCTCATTGTTTGTTTCCAAGCTGGGGTGTTAAATTACTCACCACATGCCTACCTTATGTTCATGCTCTAAAGAAAAAAAATGTACTGTGATTATTTCATTATGATTTGATTTTGATTTATTACATGCTATAACTGCATTTCTAGTTAATGTCTAAAATAATATGACTTCAACAAAGGTGCAATATTTAAATTTCCAAAAAAGTGGCACTCACATTCCTACCTTTTAGCTAATTAATCTCATGAACGCAACCAAATCTTTAGCAATGCCAAAGGAATGATTTCCATGGTAACATGTGAAACCACCAATACTTGGGAAATTACATAAAAAACACCCACCAGACAATTGTTTTCATGAATCATACCCTTAATGTGATCAACATTATTAAAGTTTGTGTCTCAAATGTAAGTTTATTTTTAATTACACATTCGTTCTTATTTCTACATGTCTCTTTCATCTTAACACTATGCATGTGTGCTCCTTTCCCTGTAAAGCATTGAATCTATATAAACACAAAATTTTAAAAAATACCAAGCTTGTCTTACAATTTTAAGTCCTTGTATCCTTGTGTGTGTCGTTTAGACATGCCCATATTGGCATGAATTTATTTTAATTTACTTGCTTCGTCAAACATCTCTGTGCTCGGTATAATACTCTTTTTTTCTTGATTTGACATGTACTGCAGTCAACATGGAGTCTGTTAATTCCCAAGGTTCCTTATGGAAGACAAAGAATATTAAAACAATTAGTAATATTCCTGTAATCCATAAAATGAGTTTTTTAACCCCTTAATGACAATTGCCGGTCCTGGCACGGCACGGAAAAGCATGTGCTTTACGACAATTGACGTGCCAGGACCGGCACGTCTTTAAACGGGTGCAGAAAGCGATCTACTATCGCTTTCTGCACCCAAAAAGCGTTGCTGAATGCCTCAACCTCGAGGCATTCAGCAACGCCGCGATCGGCACGAAGGGGCCATCTCTGGCCCCTCCACGGGGCGTCAACATCCGCCATACTTTGTATGGCGGCGGACGCCCGTTTTAAAAGCGTTTAGGAGGCGATCGACGATCGCCTCCTAAACTTAAATGGTGTCGCTGGAATGCCTCGATCAGGAGGCATCCAGCGACACCAAACACTAACCTTTTGATGGGCTGTGACCGCTCCGGAGAGCGGTCACAGCCGCAGCTGCCGGCAATCTTCGCCATCAAGGAAGATGGCCGCCGTCCTGTAACAGGAACCACAAATTTTAAAAGTTCGCTAGATGGTCCAGACCATCTAGAGAACTTTGGCTCCACTTGCAGGTTGAATACAGGTACTGCATTCACCATGCAAGTCAATGGAGCCCAGCTTTCTAATCACAGTGTGATTAGTAAAAATAAATTAAAAAATAAAATAAAATTAATAATAATTAGAAAAAAATAGTAAAAAACAGTAAAATGTAAAAATCATTTCCCACTGATGTCACTATCAGGGGAACCTCCAAGTTGAAAAAAAATGTTAAATTTTTAAAAAAAAATAAAAATAAAAAATAAAAATATATATATATATAAAAAATATATTTTTGTGAGCAAGTCCTAAAATTAGCATATTAGCTTAAAACAATTCTCGCATGGAAAGAGTTAAAATACTGGCATATTAAATGCCCGTGGGGTGTCTACTTTTAAAAAATGTATGATTTGATGGGGTAAATTGAATGGGCCAGGTTCAACAACGTCCCAATTAACACGGGGGGAAGGATGGCCACACATCTAATTTCCAATTAGAAAAATGCACACGTACCAAATGTGGCCTTTTAGTTCCCCCAAAAAATGACACACCCATGCATGTGGGATATCACTGCACTCAGGAGATGTTGCTGAACACATTATGGGGTGTCGTGTGACAGCGGCATATACCAGGAGCTGTAAATTCATACATAAAGTAGGTGTGTGGGGGAAAAATACACACACAAAAATATTACTGCAAACTTTGAAAAAATGCTGGTGGTAAAATATGTGCATGCAAAGAGTTAAAATACCAGCATTTAAAATACCCTGTGGTGTCTAGTTTTGAAAAATATATGGTTTTGTTGGGCACACTGAAATGGCCTGGCTCAAAGATGTACCAAATAGGGCATGGGCAGTGGATCCCAAATGCCAAAGTTCAACATTGAAAAAAGCGCATGCCCCAAATGTGGCCCTTTTGCCCCAAAACAGCCAGGCAAAATCATTCATGTGAGGTATCGCTGTACTCAGGAGATGTTGCTGAACACATATTGGGGTGTTTTGTGATAGTGACATATACGAGAACATTTTAATTCATACCTGAATTAAAATGTGTGTGGAAAACCAAATGCAAAAAAATGACTACCACAAAGTTTGACAAAGACTGGTGGTAGATATGGTGCATGGAAAGAGTTAAAATACTAGCATTTGAAATACCCTGGGGTGTCTAGTTTTCAAAAATATATGGGTTTATTGGGCACACTGAAATGGCTCGGCTCAAAGATGTACCAAATAGGGCATGGGCAGTGGATCCCCAAATGCCAAAGTTCAACATTGAAAAATGCGCATGCCCCAAATGTGGCCCTTTTGCCCCCAAACAGCCAGGCAAAATCATTCATGTGGGGTATCGCTGCGCTCAGGAGATGTTGCTGAACACATATTGGGGTGTTTTGTGATAGTGACATAAACTAGAACATTTTAATTCATACCTGAAGTAAAATGTGTATGACAAAACAAATGCAAAAAAATGACTACCATAAAGTTTGACAAAGACTGGTGGTAGATATGGTGCATGGACAGAGTTAAAATACTAGCATTTGGAATACCCTGGGCTGTCTAGTTTTCAAAAATATATGACTTGATGGGGTAAATTGCATTGGCCGGGTTCAAAGATACCCGAAATGGCACATGGGGGGAAGAATTACCAGATTTGGAAAAAATGGCTTTGAAATAGCAAAACGCTACCTGTACTTATTGCCCCATAATGGGTAGAAAAAAGCAAAAAAACATAAAAACATTGGGTATTTCTAAACTCAGGACAAATAGTAGAATCTATTTAGCAGGTTTTTTCATTACCTTTTATAGATGAGTAAAAGATTTTTCAACTAAAAGTTAGAAACAGTCATTTTTTTCTAAATTTTTCACCATATTTTATAATTTTTTTAATAGTAAATAATATGATACAATCAAAACAATGTCATCTAAAGAAAGCCCTTCTTGTCCTGAAAAAAACAATATCTAATGTGTGTGGGTTCAGTAAACGGGAAAGAAGAAAATTACAGCTAAACACAAGCAGCGCAGAAATGTTAAAAAGGCCATTGTTACAAAGGGTACAAAAAGTAAAATCAGCCTTTGTCTCGAAGGGGTTAAACTAATGCCGCTACACTATTTTATTAGAAATCTCAAGCATTTACATTAATTGTAACTTGAATAACCTGTTTAACTAATCTATTCAATAAAACATGAACAAATAATATTTTTCCTTAAAAATGTCCATTCTCATTAACAGTTGCTGCAATAACTTATTGCACATGTGTTTGTCTTGAAGGGGCCACATAGTACAATATATTTTCTTCAGTTTAGATTGGCGCAAGGAGGTTGTTTTTTTTATTTATTTTTCTAGTGGGAGGGGCACAAGATGTTTGGGAACCTATTTTTTTTTAAAAACTTCCACTTTTATTTTACATTTTACACTTGTTTGGCGGGAGATCCCTTTAAGGTTATTAAAGACCCTAGCAATCTCTCTTGGAGCTAGATGGTACCCCTTATGATGTCATGGTGAAATAACTGGAGTCTGTTTAGTTATTATTTTATCATTTTCATTTCTATTTTTTAAAATATTTATTTTCTTTTAAATTTTTGAACAGGGAGAAACACTGTTTCTTTCTCTTTTCATTTTGATCTCCACTTCTGCTGATCACAGAGTGGTCAGTAAGCAGGGTTCTATTGCCTCATTAGAGGTCTCATGAGGGTCTGGAAAGACCCTCAGGGAACCTTTTTACTTTACTGTTGTTTCTGGTGGGTGTGGTTTAATCCCAGATCATTCAGCAGGAAGCTAGTGATGCTGGCACCTGCTGACCTGGGGCACTCCAGGCTGTCTAAGGTACTAACAAGTCCTCTGTCATCTAGACCATGTTTTATATGGTACTTGTATACAGAAGATAAGCCTTTCCACTTTTTAAAAAGTATCTTATGTTTCAGTATGCCCATTAGCTTTCACAAAACACATATTCTTGGTAAAAACATAATTTTTAGGCACAAAGTTTTGAAGGTTTATTCAACAGCAGGAGGATTACAATAGTTAACTCACAGTCTAGGAATGTGCCTTTGCAATGCCAGCAGCATCTGCAGCAATATTTACGATGTACAAATGAGGCACAAATTAGGATCAATGTTGCACTTGTGATGTGTATACTACACTTAGAATATTTTGCTGCCGGGACATTTTTTGCCTTCGGGAGAAGGGACAAAATGTTTATATCTGTCATATTGTAAAGATTATATATTACTACACTTACCATGACTGCCCTTTAGTACGTTGTGGTAAAACAAAGTCCCTTTGATGTTTATACAATGAAACATTGTATGGTTTCAGTATATTATTTTAATGAACATAAAGCACCCATTAAAATGGCATATATGACCTATGACAACTTGTGACAGAATATTTGTGGGCAAATATTCCCCTCTAGGAGGCCAGGACATTTTCAACAATTTCTCCATCATACTATCAGGGGCGTACCTAGAGTATTTGGCACCTGGGGCGGATCCTGTATGTGGCACCAGCTTTTTCATTTTCCAGACATACTCGAGGAAAGATGCTGCAAACATAGAACTTTGTGGCAGATAAAAAAAAAACATTCAGACGTTTTAGTCAGCCCATACTACACAATGTAGTTCCTATACAGAGATGTACATCTGAAATAAGGTCTGGCCAACTCGGTTCTCAGGGGCCTTTTACTTGCCAGAGATTTAAAACCAAAAGGTAATTAAGCATCACTGGTGGAAGCATTTAACTAAACATTTTATAATTATAAAAGGACAAAGTATTAGAAATGATCTGAATATGATAATTGATTAATTTTCTATTAGACTTGTGCACATGGACCAAATGAGATTTAGTTCCCTGCACTTTTGGTTCAGGTGTAATTCAAGGGCTTTCTTTAAGCTGTGTTACACACTTTCTTACTCTCTCTCTCACACACACATTCTCTCTCAATGTATCCCCACCTCATCCAAGTCTCCACAGCTCTGATCCTTTTCTCCACTTCTTCTCCAATTCTTCCTGTTCTCCGCTTCTTCATATTTCTCATTTGATCCACTTTTTCCGGTGATCTGCGGCATTACCGTGGCCTGAGGAGCACCTCGCATGGGGGCAGAGCCTCATCGCACAACAATCGGGAAAGTGGTTGTCTCTGTGATTGAGAAACATCCCTATAGAAGTGGGTATTAAGGGACATTTTGAAGGACCAAACATTGATGCATCTAGACCTAGGCCGACTAGATCTAGGGTGACAGGTCTAGGTGGGGCACCAGTCCCCCTGTTACAAAACCAGGGGGACTGCTACCCAAAACCTAATGGGCCAGTTACTTATGCTATGGATGCTGTGCCAGCTCAGCACAGCCTCCATAGACTTCACTAAAAGGCACCATGTCATATTCGCCTTTGAATGCGTTCAGGGTGCCGACTGCCGAGGAGGCGACTGTAGGCGCTGCCCTGCGACCGACCCAAAGTAAATACACCATTGGGACAAAATGCACAAGGAGAGTCAGATATGCTGGGGAAGGGCGATCCACAGGATGGGGGCAGTACAAAATTTTGTAGGCATGAATAAGAAGTCGAAATAAGGGCAGAGGACAGGTCAACAGATGAGCAGAGAGACCGGGAATCAGCGTATTTGGACATCAGTGAGGACATGTAAGTAGGGGAATAACTATAAAGTGCTTTGAAAGTAAGAGCCATGATTTTAAATTGAGTCCTGAAGTGACTCACAAGGGGGAGAGGTTTTAGTAGAGCGATGGGTAAGAAAGATAAATCTGGCAGCGGCATTTATGATAGATTGTAAGTGGGCAAGATGGGTATCAGGGAGACCAACTAAGGCAGAGTTACAGTAATCAAGACAGGAAAAAATGAGCTTTAGTTGAATCTTGCATTAGGAATGGATAGTGGTGGCCAATATTTTCAAGGTGTAAACAGCTGTTTTTTTGAGATGTGTGGAGTGAATGAGAGGTCATAGTTAAGGATGACACCAAGGCAGCGAGAATGTGGAGTTGGGATGATAACTGCATCATTAACATTAAGCAAAACTGGTGAAGGAATGCTAGCATTGTATGAATAAGACGTTCTGTTTTGGAATTTTTGTAAATAATGTTTTTATATTTAAGAAATGTTGGTATTTCTGAAAACAACATTAGCCTTTGCAACAACTTGTTGCCCTAGAATAGGCAATATAAATTTTCCATGCACATCTACAAAAACTAATACTTAATACATATACCTCTCACAGCTTCTTATCTTGCTGTATACCACATGGAGATATGTATAACACAGGGAGATTATTCCTATCCCTTATTGTTAAAGGTGAATTCTTACTATAACAAATGTCAAAACTAAATGTATTAATTAAAGAACCTTTCACTTGTGCTTCTTGTTTAGCAATTAGTGTAATTGTTTTGGAGTAGTTTCAATGTTAATCTCATGGAAGCTATATCCCCCTCAGCATGACAGGGCCAGCATTATCTTATCAATTAACTTAACTTCTCTCCCATCTCCATAAGAGGCAGCCATATCAAACTTACAATGCCTGCCTCAACCAATCAGAGAGGTGAGAGATAACACATGTAGGGGATAGAAGTAATCACACAGAAAGGAAGTTAAGATGCACTGAACCTGAGGATTATAGCAACAGAGACTTTTATGATATTGCATTATAAATACATAGTCATTAATATGTAGTTCCACTCAGCTGGGAAGGCTTTGCACAAGATTTTGAAATACTTCTGTGGGATTGTATGCCCATTTATCCAGTAGAGCCTTTGTGAGGTCAGGCACGGATGTTGGACGAGGCCTGGCTCGCAATTTCCATTCCAGTTCATCGCAAAAATGTTCGATAGGGTGGAGGGTGCTATTGTCCAAAATGTCTTTGAATGTCCCCTTCAGCATACCAAGACAATTTGGACAATGCTATACTTCCAACTTTGTAGGACCAGTTTGTCCTACCAGTGCACAAAGCAAGATCCATAAAGACATGATTGGATGAGTTGGGGGTGGAAGAACTTGACCGGCCTTCACAGAGCCCTGACCTTTATTGATTTATATACTGCTATCAAATTGTTAAATATATAATGGGTTTGTTATATTTATTAACAGAAGAAATGTTAAAATAATCCATTGTTGAAGCTGTGTTTTTATGTGTATATTTTGTAGTTTTTTTTTACAGAAACTTAATTTGGCAAGACTACATGGTGTATACTCTATGCAGCCCATCTGTCCTCTTTAACAGTTTATTTTCGATAAGTAACTGTGAGTATTATATTTAAATGATCCACAGTATGGAGTGCATTACTATGCCTAAAATGACTAAGACACTCCACCCTTCTATCAAATAATCCGAATTAAATTCTACTTGGAAACATGCCTGTAGCTTTATCCCAAGTATTACCTTCTGGTATCGCTTAAATACCATCTGTTTCATCAACAGTAATAGTGGCCCAGGAAACCAAATGTATTCTGAAAAGATAGATTTGTTTTCTTAATACAGATACTAATACAGATGTAAATACCATTAAATATGTTGTTGTATCTGTATCTGTTTTATGAAGCGAAATAAATAAAAATATACCTGTTTTTTCAAACTGAATTAAAAATATATATATTATTAGCTAGGGAAATAAGATTGGGTAGTTAATGGAACAAGCTATAGCTGTTTTTAATAAGTTAATCATGCTAAAATTTGTGATGATGACAACTTCTCTTTAAATTCCCCTCCTTGACATTATCTATATCAGTAACTATTGGTAACAAAACTCTTCATTGTTATTTTTAGTTATCAGCATTGTATGCCTATACTTTATAGGAGAATGTAAAATCTAATGCAACATAAAGAATAATATACAAAACACTGATAGGTTTGATTGCAAATTAAAAGGAGCATATTAGCAAGCAATGATAAAAAAAATTACAATGTACATATACTGCCATCTAGTGTTCTACAAAGATTATGGCACAATCAAAAGTCATTGGGAATCAACTCCCTCTAAACGCAAATATGTAGTGGTTTGCAGGGGCGGACTGGGCCGGGGGGCAGGGGGCAATTGCCCCCCAGGCCGCCCTAAATCCGGGCCGGTGGGCCGGACGGACGAGCATTCAATGCGGCTGCGGCCGCAAAGTTAAAAACTAAGCGGCCGCGAGCAGGATTGAATGCGGCCGTCATGCGTACCTGGCGTGGGGGGGAGGGGGGCGGTCCGCCCCGGCTGCCGCTCATCTGAGGGGTGCCACCATGCCGGCACGCCTTCAGAAACGATGCGCGCGGCACAACATTGAAGCCACGCCCACCGTCTTCCGCGCTCCGTGCACCGGAAGGACAGGAAGAAGAAGAAGAGGAGGAGGAGGAAAAGTGAGAGTGAAAGAAGAAAAGGTAGGAAAGAGTGGATTAGTAAGTGTGTGAGAGTGATGGGTGTTATGCTGAATGTAAGTGTGTGAGAGTGATGGGTGTTATGCTGAATGTAAGTGTGTGAGAGTTATGGGTGTTATGCTGAATGTAAGTGTGTGAGAGTGATGGGTGTTATGCTGAATGTAAGTGTGTGAGAGTGATGGGTGTTATGCTGAATGTAAGTGTGTGAGAGTGATGGGTGTTATGCTGAATGTTTGTGAATGAGGGTTTCAGATAGCATGGATGTGTAAGTGTTGGGGCATAGCTTGGCATAGGGAGTCCGTAATCACATTCCTTTCATGCCCAGATTCCAGCATGTAGTGGCTGCCTAGGCATGATAGGAGTGTGATTGCTGTTATAAATTATTTTTTGGTCCAACTTCGGTGTGTTAACACTTTTATTGGACAGAATAATTCAATGACAGTATTAATATATATATATATAATTGCAAACAGCAATCACACTCCTATCATGCTAAGTCAGCCAGCACATGCTAGAACCTGGGCATGATAGGATTGTGATTGTTGTTATATGTATGTGTGTTTGTGTGTATATATATGTTAATATTGTTGTTGATTTTTTTGTCTAATTTTGGTGTTACTTTTAATAAAGTATTTTAAAGGTTTTTTTTGTTTTTTTTTTCAGTTTTGGCCAAGTGAATGCTGAATTTTTAGTTTCAGTCCAGAATTTTCATTTCGGTGCATCCCTACTATATACTATGCCAGTCACTAAAGTGGTAAGCCTACACCACATCAATGTTTGGCTTAGTATATAGTGATAGGGGTTGTCAGTGTCTGGCTCAATGTATAGGCACACATTGACGGTGGTACCGCATAATCCCTAAGCATATAATGATAACAAATATGCTGTACCCCTGTCAATGTTTGCCTAACCATAGAAACTATGCAGTTTTAAAGTGTGTGTGTGTGGGGGGGTGCCACATACAGGGTCTGCCACAGGTGCCAAATACTCTCGGTACCCCCCTGCATCATGCGGCTGTCAGACCCAATGGCCATGCCTCAGCTCCTCTTCCCACGTCTTAAAAGTGGTGGGATGAAGAGCTGAGGCATGCGGTGCGTGCACGCCGGCCACTTTAATTTCATTAGGCGCTGGTGGAGTGACTGCCGCACGACGGCCGCTTTCAATGTCGCTCGCAGCCGCTTTGATGGTGCAACGGGCCAGTTGACTAGACTTGCCCCCCAGGCCTTAGGCTGCCAGCCCTCCCCTGGTGGTTTGTTCTATAATCTGTGACTGCTAATAAAAATGTATAGCAAAGGATCATACAGAGGAGTAGGTACTCACTGGATACAAATGTATCACCCTCAATCATGAGTTAGAAAAAAGTCAAAAACTCAGCCAGGATAATAGTCAAAGTAGTTCTTTTCTTTATTTCTGGAAACACTGACCGGTTTCTGCGTGAACAAACGCCCTTATCAAGATGTTTCACCATAAGTGAACATCACTGCAATTATTTTGAAATGTTAGCACTTTTTTTTTTTTTTTTGCAATTTTTTTCCATATTTTTTTATTATTTTTTAAATATTTTACTAATCACATTGTTATTAAAAAGCTGGACGCCATTGACTTACACGGTTGAATGCAGTACCTGTATTCAACCTGCAAGTGGAGCCAGAGTTCTCAAGAGGGTCTGGAGAGACTCTCAAAAGAACTTTTTCAACTTCTTTGTTTTTTTACAGGAAGCGCCGCCATCTTGCGAGTGGCAAAGTTTCTCGCAGTAACGGTTGTGACCGTTCTCCGGAGTGATCACAATGCGTCCTGGGGTGGGTGTTTGGTGTCATAACAGCAACGCCGCTTAAGCAAGCTTTTTTAATTTAATGACGGTTCAGGACGTCTCAGACCGTTTTTTGCATGATGGCCCTGAACCGTCATCGGCCGTTAAGGGGTTAAAACAAGTTTAATGGTCTCAGTTCTAATTGTATGAACATGCATGAGCTCAGATCAAATTCATTTTTAGATGAATAAAACATTTTATGGAATAGGATACTTAAAATAAAAAATCTTATATTTTCTTCTCCCACTTTGTGAATTAGGGCATTAGAATTTCAAGTTTCAAGGGAACCGGCTTAAAATCACTCAAGGGAGCCGGAGGTCTGTTAAAGACCTCCGATACCGCTCCCTTGCGAGCCTTGTCCTCCAGCGGCGGACATTATTGTCCGTCTCTGGAGGGGTGCCGGGTGCCGGCAGGTTTGCACCCCCCTGATGAGTGGCACCCGGGGCGGACCGCCCCCCCCCCCCGCCCCCCGCTAGGTACGCTACTGCATATAGGTGTAAGATAAAGTATAACAGCTAACAATTCTGAAACAAAATCTGAAACAAGATAGTAGCTAACACATGTTGTTATATTTTCTCTCCTGTTTAATGAGCTCAGTTACGCTTGATTAAACTGTGTAGCTAATTAAGTGCAACATCTGTTGATCTAATTGAGTTTCTAAACATCTGTATAAACAATAAGAATGATTCTCATCCCACGATATAATTCATTAAGTTATAAAATGTACTTGTACTGATGTTAGTTTATTATATATTTATGAAGAAGCTGAAGTGCCTTCTTATTCAATATTGTCAGTGTCAAACACGCACAGTTACCTATTACGCTTAACATCCTAGACGGTAAAATACATTACTTCTTAATCTTGGTGTGTGGCACCACAATTAGCCAGACCACAAGCTTGGCTTATCAAGCTATGAGGAACTTACTTACAACAGAAGGCTTGGGAGAATCCAAATGAACACTTGGGGGACCAGAATGCCTCCAGGAGGCATGGAGGGACCAAAGCAAATGCTTGGGAGTATCCATATGCTCATTGAGCTGGGCTCAATTCCACTTACAGAAATGCATTATGAAACCCTAAGCATAAAACAGTATATAAAAGATGATACATGACAATCAAAACACTAATTATTGCTAACACATTTAAACATTAGTTGTACAAACAACGTCTCAAAATGCAACCAAGCTGTATAAACCAACCATTTCATTTTCCCTTGACTTTAGCTTGGGTATTAGCAGGGCCGGCCCTACCACGGAGCAGAGTGGGGCAATTTCTCCAGGCGGCACTTTTGAAGGAGCGGCATTTTGCCGCCCTAAGCCCTTTTTTCTCTCTCCTCTGCGAGCCCTCTAGCTCGGTCTCTGTGCCGGCTTGTAATGCTGAGCGCCGGAAGAACACGTCATTTCCGGCGCTCATCATTACAAGCCGGCACAGAGACCGAGCTAGAGGGCTCGCAGAGGAGAGAGACCGAGCAGGGAGACTCGCCGCAGGACTGCTGAAAGGGGGGGTAGGGAGAGAGAGTAGATAATGGGGGGGGCGGCAGAGGAAGGGTAGATAATGGGGGGGCGGCAGAGGAAGGGTAGATAATTGGGGGGGGCACTTTAAACTTTGCCCCAGGCGGCATTATGCCTTGGGCCGGCCCTGGGTATTAGATTAGTTTCTCCCCATTAAACATGCAACCCTTATTGTTGCCCTAACTTTTCACCCTCATTTATCTTTGTTCTGGTATTTCAGATGTTATATGTTCAACGTAAGGCAAGCACTGAACTTGCTGCTGGTGAGTGCCTGCCCTGAACAAACCTAACAAACCCAACCAAACATCCTTGTCCCTCCAGAAAAGCCCTGACATATGATTTGTCCCACCACTGTTAGCCACTGTAGCCCTTACTTTTGATTACCTGCCCTCTTCTACCTTTGACTTTCTGCCTGTTGCCTCCACCATGAATTATAGCCGTCAGCCCTGACTTTTGCTATCATCAGACTTTCTGGCCTCTTCTCCCTTGGTATTTTGTACCTGGCTTGTGGATAATTCTTAATTTCCCTCATTCACTGTCCTTACAGTTGTTACCATCTCCAGCTATTTGGGACAATGTCTTTGCATGTGTGTGTGGACTTTCTCCTGCTCTTGTACTCCATTATCTGTGTTAAGAAACACAATAGATACTAGCATTCCAAAGAACACCCTCTAACAGTAATGTTTTATAATCAGACACACGTGTTCCTAGCCCTCATGTTTCACTCAGGCCTAATGTGAATATACACATGGGGAACCAAGAAAACATTGATTTCTTACATTCCCCCTGTACATCGTTATGTACCATAAATGTGTCCTGTCCATTCACTCACAATTCATATCACATTCAATAAATGCAGGGAGATATGTACATGAAAACATTATAAAAGAGGATCTAGGGACTGCTGTATCTTATATCTAAATGTTTCCCTTAATAAAAAATATAAATCCCTGTTTTATCCCCTTCTTGAACATCTGCTTCCTTTAATTGTTTTCGTAAGGCATTTAACAATCTTTCATCCCTTCTGATCTCATCTGCCCACTTTTGCCATGGAAATCCATTTACTTGTAACAAATTAACCGAAGTGCCAAATCATTTAATTTGATGGAACTAATTTGTGAAATATTAGAGTTCCATATATATTGATTGATATTGGATCTTATTCATTGCAATATAAAATTTTGATAATATTTCTGAATATTTTCTTACTATCCCCCTTTGTTCCATGTCATTTATCACAATATTGCTTCTAGGGGAAACCTGCATTCTCCCCTCCCCCTCTCATATTCCCTCACAATCACGTTCTCTCTTTCTCTCTTTCTCTCTCTCTCTCTCTTCCCCCTCCCTCTCTCTTTCTCTCTCTCTCTCTCATATTCCCTCACAACTGGGCATGGCCTTCCGGTGAACTTCTGCAAAAGAGCTGAGCCTCCGGGCACAAACTCTCGTCCGATTAGAGGATTGGGGGAAGTGCACAGCGAATCTGTCATTATTCTTAACTTAAGCAAAATGGTTTTACAATTGCAGATAGGATAATATCTCTGAATTACAATAATTTATTTTCTGATGCTTAATGATATTTGGGTTATTTATTACAAGTTTATTGAATGCAAATTGGCAGTCAGGTTCAGTTTGCACATATTGCTACGCTCTCAAGACTCAACAGAGCTGCAAGTCAACACAAATTATCATGCATAATCATAGGGTATAACAGCTGCTAAATTCAAATGGAGAACACTATGTGCAACTTCACAGACTCAGCTTGACTTACACATTTCAACTCACCTCCTTAGAAGGAAGCAAATTAAACAAACCAATTTTCTACTATATTAATTTAATGACATAAATTGTGTGTGCTAGTTAAGTATTAATTCCCACATCCAGTTAACCTCAATAAAAAGTAGGGGATGCCCCTTCATAACTGGATAACACTAAAACAACCCTTTCTACTGAAAGGTGGTTTCTATTCAGATTTATGTATATTTATTAAACTAGCATAAGGATTATCAAGAAATCAACTTCAAAATTCTCGCATTGTCAGTCACACGATTTCTGCTTCTATGAAGACTTCAGCAAAACCGGTGGAGTCGTGGGGACAGCTTCTCCCCCGTTCTGCCAATTGGGGGCAAGGTATGCCTGTTTCACACCCATCCAAATAAGCAAGAGCCAAAATGTACGCAGTTATGAAGGCAGGAGCTCAGATCGTCATTGTGGAAAAAGTAAATTTTCCTTAACTTTGTATGTTTCCCAACACAGCTTTGTCCGTCTCGCAAGTCAGTCACATTATTTGCATTAGCAACAATTTCCATAACATCTTGTATGAGTGGTGTATATGATGATTCTCTCTTGTTACATTTGTTGTATTTAACAAATCCACTCGATTTCCAGTGTCTTTTAAATTGTATATTATAAACAACATTGTCTCTTTAAGTGACCTGTCTAGTTGCAGTAGAAACACTTTGTTCTCAATCCTTTGTCCCTTGGGAGCCCGCATATTATGTTTTAAACATAAAGTATTTCAATTCAAGTAGTTTTCCCTGTTGTAAATCTTATCAGCTCTTGAGGTCTATCTCTACATGTACCATGTGTTATGTTATATTGTTTAAATCATCGCTCACACATTCTCTAGTGTTCTCTGTAGTTCAGTGCAATCTATTGACATAAAATACAATCAGTGAATTAGACTATACTGCATTGCACTGCAATGATGACACAAATTTGACTTCATCTTCCAATGAAAGAGCAGACAAGATGGGGCAATCGCTTTGCTTCCGCCTCCACTATCTACGTATCTATATAAACCATTAAATTAAACCATTTAAATTATATTAATGGCAATGTGATATGGAACAAAGGAATGTAGATTTTGCTACACAGAATAACAAGTGATTTTATTGTATAAAATATTCTGTATCACAACCTCAGTCACTACTATCCTGTAACGGCCTCAGCTAAAGAAGCAAAAACATTCTTAATACGTGGTTAGAATTGCATTAAAGAACATCCTAAGAAGATTCACCATCACTTCTTTCAATGTAACAACATATTGATTTCTTCAGTTTTAAATATTTCTTCATATGTGACCTGACATAAGGGTCTCTAACATGCTGTGTGAACTATGTCTCTAACATCTTACTCTTTCATAAGAGAAAAGTGATAGAGGCACCCTCCACCAACTTACCACCCAAGGTTGGTGGCTTGGTCCTCTATTTGGTTCAGTCACTCAGGCTTTAAAAAATGAGTGACAGAGGTCCCCTTAATTTCTTGTGCCAGGTAGTGTACCTGTCTCATGCGTTATTTTCAATCTGAACACAAGATGGCAGTATTTGATTACAGCAAAAGATCTGAAAACTTCTTGAGCATACAACTTTTTGAGCTTTTCTATGTGAAAAATTCATTTTCCATGATCATACATATAAACCTATGAAATAGAGTTTACAGATTGAAAAAAACTATTTAATTACATTAAAGAAAGCAACATGTCATGTTATAAAATATATACAACAGAAAAGTGAACATGTGCACTAAAAATATGCTCAATAACATTTTTGCAACAGTGTTTTACTGTTGGGCATTATTTATTGAGCATATATTTAGCACCTTTTTTCCTAGTTGTAGGGCACTGGGGAAGCTTGCACTGGTTTTATACATTGCACAGGATGTACATTTCTCTTTTAGGTTAGAAAATAACATGAAAATGTACTATAGAACTTGCTATTTTAATTTTGGTACCTGTTCTGTGATGTTTAAAATCCCCAACAATGGGCAGTAAGGACAACATTTCTTTTTGCTATAAAAAAGGTATAAAAAAGTAACATTTTCGTTTTGTGATTTACTTTTGCTTTTCAAGGTTCATAATATTACTTAAATTCCAGGTAACTTACCCTGTGGTGCCCTGCTTCTGAATGATTCTCTGAAAATATTTTGACAGGACATGTAAACTCCAGATCTCTTGCCTATTCATTGTGTGTATGTGTAAGTGTGTGAGCATAGACATCTATGTGTTAGTGCATAATAGTATATGTGCATGTGTTTAAAAATGTGTGCCAGTGCACATGTGAGTTACTGGGGAGAGGCAATGGAAAGATGGGGGTGCCAAATATAATAATTAATAAGAGGAGAGATAGGAAGATAGGAAAAAGATAATGGGATGGAGCAAATATGGAGACAAAGAGAGAGATATAGAGAAAGAAGAGAGATTAAGATAAAGAGGAGGAGAGAAAGGAGAGATATAATGA
This sequence comes from Spea hammondii, assembly GCA_029215755.1. Lineage (NCBI taxonomy): Eukaryota > Metazoa > Chordata > Amphibia > Anura > Pelobatidae > Spea > Spea hammondii. The sequence continues at coordinate 25,343,448 of JARDYJ010000005.1, forward strand.
AAAGGCGAAGCGATAGTGAAAAAGGGGAGATATAATGAGAAGTGAGGGAGCTAGGGAGAAAATGGAGAAATAAAGTGAAATAAGAGGAAAGATAAAGCCAAATGGAAAAGACAAGATAAAGAAAAAGAGGAGACATAATGAGAAGGGGAGAAAGTGGAGAGATAATAATATAGGGGAAACATGTTTGTATGTCAGATCAGCCAGGATGTTTATGTGTAATGACAAGTGTGAATGTGCGTGTGTGTATGTATTCCCAGACTTTTTTCGTAGTATATTTTGACAGTCTATATATTACTGTTTTTGGCCTAAAGGGTTTATAAAGAATAAAGGGTGTGCTTGAGCCCGACTGAGAGGAGTCCACTGTGGGTGCCATCTGGGTGCGTGGTAATCCTGTGGATGTAATCTGAGCAATCTGGGTGCAGGTGACAAATCCTTACGTAAATTTTATATAGTTAAAACGGGATGTCTAAAGTAGATAGAATTGGTTGCATATTTCACAGAGGTTAAAGTTTAAGTCCAAAATTAACAATTGCACACCAATCACCACTTTTTTAGCCCGGTGCCAAGTAGCTGCAACAGCAAATCATATAACATCCAAAAATAGTTACATGTCCTGATGTAAATCTAATAAACAGACTGAAACGTTGATTAGAAAACTGCAGTTTCTCGAGTGATTATCCCTGGAGTGCCGGTAACTATTTTTGGATGTTATATATACCGTATTGGCTCGAATATAGGCTGCATCCTACTCCCCGATACACTCAGACAGCCTCCCCTGCCAGCACTTCCCACGGGGGGGGGGTGTCGGCACGGGAGGTTGTCTAAGTGCATCGTGCGGACGGTCACCGGCTGCGGAGGTTGTTTACCCGCATCGCCGCAGCCAATTACCGTCCGCACGATGCGTTTTACCTCTGCCCCCAAGACTTACCAGAGCAGACTCCCGGGTGTCTTGCGGGGCCGGCGGGGGACATCTACGCAATACGCGTATACAACTTCCGGTGCTGGCACATCTGCTGAGTGCCGGCACATCTGCTGAGTGCCGGCACATCTGCTGAGTGCCGGCACATCTGCTGAGTGCCGGCACCGGAAGTTGTATACGCGTATTGCGTAGATGTCCCCCGCCGGCCCCGCAAGACACCCGGGAGTCTGCTCTGGTAAGTTGGGGGGGGGGCAGAGTGGCAGCATTTCTCGGGGGGGGAGGAGGAGGACAGTGGCAGCATATCTCGGGGGGGGAGACAGAGTGGCAGCATATCTCGGGGGGGGAGAGTGGCAGCATATCTCGGGGGGGGGGGGAGACAGAGTGGCAGCATGTTTTTTTGGTGCTTCTTTAAAAAAGCACCAAACTTTTAGGATGAAACCTATATACGGGGGCGGCCTATATCCGAGCCAATACGGTATATATATATATATATATATATATATATATATACACGCAGTGTGCACAGCTAAAACTCCTTAAGTGGACTCCACTGTTATCAAATGCACTATGGGCTCTTGTCCCGGATCTTTTGGATATGTAGCAACGCCCCTGCTGGTGCCACACATCTTTAACCCTTTAACGACAAAGCCCGTACATGTACAGGCTCAAAATGCATTGTTTTCAATGGGTTTTGGACCGCCCATTGTCTTTAAGGGGTTAAAAGAATAATCTGGCATAATCTGGCACTCAGCAGTAAGAAAAGCAGCATGGATGGGGATTGTGGTGGCCCTGGGTTAGGCCTATGAAGATAAATATGTCACTGATTGAAGCACATATCTTGGTATAATTCCTGATGCCCTCCTTGGACCGACAATGGGATTGGAAACAGGATTTTTACTGAAGGGTCATAAGAAATTAATGAAAAATGCATTCAATGTCCTTAATATGAAAACTTAAAAAACAGAAATGAAAACAACAGTAACACAAGTGAGAGATGACCTTTAGTACCAGATTAAATCATATGTTTTCCATTCACTATTATGCTTTAAAAACATGTTATTTCCTATTTAATGCAAACAAACAAAAAAGCCAATATGGATGTGTTTAAGAGATGCACACAAGATTTCACATAATATAGTTTTCAGCAGCTGCATGTTTCCTTTTATGTACATAATTTAGATCTGTTATCTAGACTACTAGATAAACACTCTTTGGTCATGTTGTAAATATGCTTTTGTCTTAATCACCCAAAGGGACAACTGACTAACAAAAGTCTATGGAGACTTTATTAGCGTTAAATTTCATTAGTTTTGCCATGAAAAATCAACTGTGGGTGTGTTTTAGTTTTTTGAGTACAGAATATGACTCAGATATCACATGACATTACATTTATTTAAAGACCATCAGCAGATTCCGTAGTGGTATTAACGGAAAATTAATAAGAACATTAATATTGACAATAACACAAGACAGTTGAACAGGTGTATCTAATAAAGTGGCCAGTGAGTGTATATATATATTGGCCCCTCACAATGTTGAAATTTAATATGCAATTCATATAGCAGCTTACAACTTTCTTACAATCTTTCAGCACTTGCTGTTGCTTTGTGTTATTAGAAATGTATAACATTCCAGTAAGTGAGCACTGAACCATAAATTATATCCATGCTATAGGAGACTCTCCATTTATACAGATATCGTGTGTCATATTACATCCAATATGCACAAAGCCTGTGGTTCTCAAAGAGACAGTCCAGTGTCCCATACAACATCCCTCCCTTCAATGAGCAATGCATGTCAAAGAACTTCAATAAGCACAGGGGTGATACTGGGGTTAGGGGCAACTGGGTGCCAGTATTTCTTTGGAGTACCTCTTCTGTAACTAAACACATGTACATACTAATGCAAAGCCCTCCCTCTTGCTTCTCTACAGACCCTGTCTTCACTGCAGCTTTCACCATTTGAGCTTCTAGACTGCTGCCATCCTACTAATGTGGGGTCATGTAACATGTGTAGTGTTCACAAAAAACCCAGACTGCAAATTACATACAAGTATTTAACCTTCCATTTTTTGGAAAATCATTGAAAAAGTAGTGGCAACTCAACTGGAGGCCCATCTATCAAACTATAACAACTTTGATCCTTTCCAGTGAGGTTCCACTTCCGTGTCTTATTCTGTATCTTTCAAATGGAGGAGAGGACGTCACCAAAGGCGCCGTCATTTTGCTCTCATGGGAAAGGAGGGCAATATGGCAGCTATTGCAGTGATGTCTTTTCCCCCGATTGGAGGTAGCGATGTCCGGATCATGAACGAATCGTTCATTTGATCCGATTCTTTTTAGTGATCCGGATGAATCGGTTCAGTAGACTGAATGATTCATTTGTCGCAGTTCAGTCTGTGAATCACTCAGTTGTAACCTGATCCTAGAGCGAGTCATCAGCAGAGCACTCAGACACAGACTCTGGGATCAGGTTACAGCTCATTAATTCACAGAGGAACAATGACTCAATGAGTCAAAGATTCGAATGATTCAAAGATTCGAAATTTACAGGGATCTGGATCTTACAGCGATCCAAATCATTCATACAATATAACTGACACAATACTTTTATAAATAAATACATTAATAATCTGCACTGTCCCCAGGATTTAGATTCCCCATAGTGTGCCCCCTTTACCGCTAACTGCACCTTAAATTAACATTATTAAATTAATGAAATTAACCCTCAGTCATCAGCACTAAATTAACCCTAAAGACCCCATTAACCATAACTGCCCCTAAATTAACTCTAAACACCCTATCAACCATAACTGCCCCTAAATTAACCCTAAACACCCCATCAACCATAACTGCCCCTAAAATTAACCCTAAACACCCCATCAACCATAACTGACCCTAAATACCCCATTAACCATAACTGCCCCTAAATTAACCCTAAACACCCCATCAACCATAACTGCCCCTAAATTAACCCTAAACACCCCATCAACCATAACTTACCCTAAATACCCCATTAACCATAACGGTCCCTAAATTAATTGCATGTACTCCAGATAAATTACCTAATAAATTGGTATGGTTGATGGGGTCTTTAGTGTTAATTTAGGGGCAGTTATGGTTTTGGAGATGTTCAGACCCAATCATCTAGCCATCACAATTTGGCCCTCGTCCAACACATCAACTTTAAGCCCCAAATGTCCACTTGCTGCCTAGTATATGCCACCCACTGACAGGTGCCATGATTATCAATGTTATACACTTCGCCTTTTAGTGGTCATAATGTTATGGCTGATCAGTGTATATACCGTATTTGCTCGATTATAAGACGACCCTGATTATAAGACGACCCCCCAAAATCTGAATATTAACTTAGGAAAAAAGAAAAAGCCTGAATATAAGACGACCCTAAAGGAAAAAAGTTTTACCAGTAAATGTTAATTCATGTAAACTATTTTTTTTAATAAAAGCTATGATTGAGAAAAATATTTTTTTTGTTTTTATTTCTTGTATTTTCCAGCCTGTCCCCCAGTTAAGCACATCTGCCCCCAGGCTTGCCACACCAATATGGCACTGTGGCCCATGATATGCCTTTTAACCCTCTATATGCCACTGTGCCCCATGGTATGCCTTTTGACCCCCTATATGCCACTCTGCCTCCAGAAATGCCTTATACCCCTATATCCCATTCTGGCATTTAGGGGGTTAAAATGCATATTATGGGGCAGAGTGGCATATAGGGAGGTATAAGGCATTTCAGGAGGCAGAGTGGCATTAAGGGAGTTAAAAGGCATTGTATAGAGCACTCTGCCTCCAGAAATGCCTTATACCCCTATATGCCACTCTGGCATTTAGGGGGTTAAAAGGCATATTATGGGGCAGAGTGGCATATAGGGAGGTATAAGGCATTTCAGGAGGCAGAGTGCTCTATTAAATGCCCCCTTAACGCCACTCCAGAAATGCCCTATGCCCCCATTTAACTAACACACACACACACACTCTCTCCCCCCCTCCCCTCCCCTCTCTCCTCTCTCCCCTCTCTTACCGGTGCTTCCAGCCGGGGCAGCGGGTTGACGTCGCCTTCTGCTGCAGCCGGAAGGAGGTGGAGTTGGCAGCGGGGGTTTGTATGCGTCCGTCGCGTATACTTTCCCCGGCTGTCAGAGATCAGAGATCTCTGACAGTCGGGGAAGTTCTACGCGACGGACGCAGACAACCCCCGCTGCTAGCCACACCTCCTTCCGGCTGCAGCGGACGTTGTCTACGCGGATCGCGTAGACGTCAACCCGCTGCCCCGGCAATACAGCAGGAAGCACCGGTAAGTGTGTATGATGGGGGGGGGTGAGACAGGAGGATCCAGGTCCCCTGCAGCGGTGCGGGGGATCTGGATCTTAGTCTCCTAATCAGACTCTATTTGAGGTCTGATTAGAAGACGACCCCGATTAGAAGACGAGGGGTATTTTTCAGAGCATTTGCTCTGAAAAAAACCTCGTCTTATAATCGAGCAAATACGGTATAACGTGTGCGGCTGCACTAAACAAGAGAGGAGAAAATTACATCTAAACACAAGCACCGCAAAAATTTTAAAACAGTCTCAGTCAAGGGGGGTATAGAAAGAAAAAAAACAACCCAGTCCGTGAGTGGTTCAGATATTTGTACATATAGATACTGTCCAATGATCCGTCAATCTGTCGATATTTAGGATGACAGCTTAGAGACATAGAAACCTAGAATTTGAGGGCAAAAAAAACAGTCTGCCCATATTTCCTAAAGTAAAACTTTAATCAGCCTTCGGCCTACAACCTCTGCTTATTGGTATATTGATAGACAGATATGTCTCCAAATATGGTGTATGTTCCCATGAGAGCTAATAATAATAATCGATGAATAACGCTAGTTTTGTGGCTCAGAAATACTTCAGCTCTAGTTATGTAAATTAAGTAGCGTTTCACACCGGCACTGACAGCCAATCCCAGGTGAACTTTCACATAAGGAAGTAACAAACCACCAATCAGTTTCCTCTCGATGCTGCCCACCCATACCCAATTACGATTGGACTTACACTACCGTCTTTAGTAACTTCTAGCCAATCAGACATCTCCTTTCACTCTCGCAAGTCAGCTATTGAGCAACTGGGGGTGTGTCTTATGCCAGGCTGCTCGCAGATGCAGGACTCGTATTATCCTGCCGGATCTATTGTATTGCCGGGTGCTCCGGATGACCAGCGGATGACTGCTACTGACGGCGCAAGCCATGGCTTTCTGGAAGAAGGCACCGTGTCTTCAGCGTTCCTCCAAGGAGAGGTACGTGTCTTACCGTGTGTCATGAAACTGACCTTGTTCCTGTCTGGTGTAATGGACAGATCCGTTCTTTTAGGACCAATCATAACACTTCTAGATATTTGGGTTCTTTTTATTATGTATTGCAAGCCCCCATGCCACTTAAAGGGTTACTAGGTTCCTGGTATACTAGTCCGTGATGTTAAACCGAATGTGTTGCATGCAGGATTCTTCATCAGTGAAGCAGGTCGCTTAATCGATAGACGATGAGCCTTATAAGCTCGCGTGCTATTGATATTATTGGGTATGAAGGTGAGCTACATACATGTGCTTTAGAACTCTGCAGACATAGATGCTGTGTTGTCTGGATGCAAAGACATATGTAGTTCATTGAGTGGTATAAATAAAATTCAGGCTGTGTCATAAAGCCATCGGACAACTGGTTATGTAATGACTTATATCCTGTAAACTGGATCAACCTCTATTTCTGGTTTCCTATTTGAACTGTCCACAGAAACACGCCACGCTGTGACACTAATATTAGAAATACGCTGTGTGCATTATATATGCCTGCGGACAAATAGATTGTATTTGTCTGGAATGTTATTGTCATTTTAATGGTCTTTTTTGTAAATATTTTCCGCCCTACATATATATATATATATATGTGTGTGTGTAAATACATACAGGGGTACACTCATACATAAATATAGACCTGTCCTGACTCATGCCCCTTCCTATACACTGAGAAACACACAGTACCATCATACACAAACTGCTATCTACTTTCGCACGCTCCCATTATGGTGGCCCCTGTCTCGTAGTACTCGGGTCGCACACCTCTAAGGCTGGCGCTGTTTCCTGTGTATTTAATATTGGGGCGTATTACAAAATGTAACAAAAAAACAAAATAACTCCAGCTCACCATTCAGACGTTTTGCAGAGACGCTTCAAATTGCAGGGAGCACGGGATAGAAAGCCAAGCCATATCCTCAGTTAATCCAAATAACAGTATAGATAGAAGATCCCGCTGCACAAATAAGGGTTTAAAAATTCTAAATTTAATTAGACCAGTTAAAACATGATAGAGAGAAAAAGAGACGTGCTCAAGTGATTGAAAGAAAATACGCCAACGCGTTTCAAACCTTACGGTTCTTAATCCTAAATAATAATTATTATAATTTATTTATAAAGCGCCAACAGATTCCGCAGCGCTGTACAAGTTAAAAATTTTACAGATAACGACAAGTGCAAAATGACAAGCAATTGACATACAGATACAAGAGGAATGGAGGGCCCTGTTCCCGCAGGAACTTACATTCTAGGTGGATAAGGGGTGAGAAACAGGAGGTGAGGACTGAGTGGTAGTGAATGATGTTAATGTAGGGGGAGTTTATGTCAGTGGCGGGCAAGATTTAGAGAGTTCTTTGATGTGAGGGATGAAAGATAGGTTAGAGTCTAGGGTCACTCCGAGGCAGCGGACGTGTGGTGATGGAGAGATAGTGGGTGCGTCAACAGTGATAGAAAGGTCACGAGGGGAATAGAGTTAGAGGGAGGGATAACAAAATATATTTGCAACTTCAATGTCTTTCCATCCATAAAAAGCACATACAATTATGCCCCCTGATATGCCACTCTGCCCCCCCAGATATGCCTCTCTGCCCCCAGATATGCTTTTTGCCCCCCCCCCCCCCCCGATATGCCACTCTGACCGCCCACTCCGATTTACCAATGCACCCCCGGACTCCCTGGTGCCTAGTGGGGGCATGCTTTCCAAATGTTTTATTTGGGTTTGGCGATGCAAGATTTAATTCTAGCAGATAAAATATCAATGGTTTACCATTCTGTGTTCCACAGTCATTCGTATAGATCTTTGGAGTGTACCATGAAACTTCTTCCTGTTATACATATGGATTCTGCTGGTGACGGCTTTGTTGCATTTTTATGACAGCGATAAAAATGCGGCTGCAATTTCAGAGCAAATTTTAAATGCTCGTAAAACAAATGGCCTATATGTGGATATGATGTCTGCATGTTCTACTGACAATGCAAGCGTTTGGTAAGCATAATGGTGTATACCAGAAACTTCATGCTGTAAATCACCATATATTGCCAGCTGGCTGCCCAGCTCACATATTTCATATTACAGCTAAAAAAGCATCAGATGTCTTAACTTGTGGTGTGGAAAGTCTCATTTTGAAATTATATCATTATGTCTCAACATCAGCTAAGAGAGTTGCCACCCTGAAATAAATATTTGACTTTGTTGACCTTGAATGGTCAGAACTTCTTTGCCATGTACAAGATGGCCGTCTCTCTTTTTCCAGTAATTGAAAGAGTTTTAAAGAATTGACCAGCTGTAAAAGTTTACTTTCAAAGCACTGGAGAGGATGAAACGCCTAAAGTGACATGGAAATGTATTGTGGATATTTTTCAGATATTAAAACTGGAGCAAAATGACCTCACTGTAGTTGATATTTATGAGATCATGACATCAATGAGAGGCAAATACAGGCTAATCCAAATACAGACAGACAATTTTTTTGGATACCTTGTTGGGAAATCTTTAAAGAAGCTACCTCCCCTGCAAGCAAAGAAAACAGAATCTGAATCCCTTGCATTTTATCAAAAAGCTGTTAAATCTTTAGGACAGTGGTTTGATTTTTTTTTCAGACAAAAACTATTTGTCTGAAATCCAGCACTTAAATGTGAAGGAGAACCATAATAAACTTGGTAAACTGGTGACGGTGGCGGAAGTTCTAAATTAACTCTTTCAATGGATGTAATTTATGAAGAATATGCTTGTGTTTGTCCACATCTTCAAGCAGTTTCCTTCAGTACTGAAGTGGAGGATGACCTCAACAGTGATAAATCTTCAAAAATATTCATGAAAGCCGGACCCTAAAACCTGCCTAACCTCTTGAAAGTGTCAAGTTGCATTTGTCACCAGCATTCCATGCTCAAAGGCAGCAGTTGCAAGAGTTTTCAGCATGATGGGATTGTGCTGGTCTGACACGAGGAACAGATGCAGCATTAAGCTGATAAAATCTGAATTTAAGGGTGAAAGTCAATTTTTACATGGACGCTTTACAGCGTTTTAAAAGGAAATACACATTTAGGCATTGGTGTTAAAAACAAAAAGTGCTGAGCTGATGCCATGTGTTGCTAATGTGTTTGTCATATTGCCATGTGAGCTGAATTAGATACAGCATTAATATTTCAGAGAGGTTGTATTTATAATTTACTATGTTGTTAGTATGTTATTTTCAATAATATATTTAAGACATCTGTAAACTTTTTTTTTTTGCAGTTCATTAAATTAGGGATGCACCGATATAATTTTTATGAGACCGAGTACAAGTACCGATACTTTTTGTCAAGTACTCACTGATACCAATTACCGATGCTTTTTTTAAAAAAAACTTATGATTGAGAAATATTTGTTTTTTGTTTTTATTTGCCCCCTAGTTATGCACATCCGCCCCAAGGCTTGCCACTCTGCCCCCAAAAATGCCTTACACCCCCCTATATGCCACTCTGCCTCCCTTATATGCCTTATACCCTGCTATATGCCACTCTGCCCCATGATATGCCTTTTAACCCCCTATATGCCACTCTGCCTCCAGAAATTAAAGGGGCTGGCGTGCATGCACCGCACCGCCCAATGGCCGTGCCTCAGCTCTTCGTCCCACCCCTTTTAAGACGTGGCACGAAGTGCTAAGGAACGGTCATTGGGCGGCGCGGTGCGTGCACGCCAGCCCCTTTACTTTCATTAGGTGGCTGGAGGAGGCGTCTTTCAATCCCTGTGTCCTAATGAAAGTCATTAAAGATTGAAACGTTGACCCTAATGGAGCATCATTGCATTATTTAAAAAGACCTGAGTGCTGGTAACTACGTGTGTGTGTGTGTGTGTGTATGTATGTATGTATGTATATATATATATATATATATATTATACAGTACTTAAATTAATTATAGTATACAAGAAATTGAAACAATAACAAACGAAATGTAAGTCAGGCACCTTTTTTTCCCTTAAGCAACAGAGCATAAACTGTTTACTTTATTGAGAGATTGGTAGATAAGTGAACCAGACTCCCAGCAGGAATGGTAGAGGCTAATACAGTGAGGCAATTTAGAAATGCATAGGATAGCCATATGGCTATCCTAAATCTGAGATGAGACCAAAGACTGATTAAGGTCTGAGTCTCTAGAGCAGAAAAACAGACAGCAGACAGAGCAGACTTCCTGAAGTGTTTCTTATCTGCCATCAGATTTATGTTTCTAACTTCTATGTTTGGTGTAAAGCAAGCGCAATTTCATTTATTCCACTTCAGTATCAGTCTGTTGCCATGTAACTGCTGTGAGTTTATCTTGGAAGATTCCACGTGAGCAAAGATGCAAAAAAAAAAAAAATGACTGCATACCACCCAAACGTCCCTGTTTAGGAGGAACAGTCCTTCTTCTTTTTTTTTTTTTTTTTTTTTTTTTTTAAATACACTCTGGGTATGAGTGTATCACAGTTCTAGAATTCACAATATGAGATCTAGAGAATAAATAAAATATAAATATATAGAATAGTTAGATCAGCTGGAATTGTGTTTTTATCAGACTTATGCATTCAGATTTGTACAATTTGCAAATGTAATGAAATTTGCATATATTGTCAGTTCGTACAAACCTCTGAAAACGAGGCAGAACACCTGAAACAAATGTAAACAAAGCATAACATCTCCGTTTTCATTTGAAATGTATGGACTCATTCATTCCCAGTCTCTCACACTCTCAATCACTCTCACTCTGAATCTTCCCCTACCTTCTCCCCCTTCTGCTTCCATGCCTTTCAGCTCTGCTTCTTCTCTAGCATCTTCTTCATCTTCTTGCTTCATCTTCTTGCTTCTGCATCTCTGAGGAGATAACCCCCCCAGAGTGGCGCAGCTTCTGCTGACATCCTCTCCCCAATTGGAGGATTGGGGAGAGGGTGCGCCCAAAAGCTCTGCCATTTTTCCCAAAGATGGCAAAAATGGCAGAGCTACTGGTGACTTCCTCTCCCCGATCGGAGGATGTCACTGGAAGCACCACCAGTTTTGCAAAAGTTCATCGGGAGGTTATGTCTACAGGCATGTGGAAGAAGATGAAGAGGATGCTAGAGAAGAAGCAGAGCTGCGAGACGTGGCAGTGGTCAGCAAAGAAGGTAGGCAGGCATTCAGAGAGCGTGAGAGAGTGAATGAGAATGGGAGTGAATGTGGGTGTCGGGCATCAAATTTCTTTAAAAAGGACCCCCTGATTTTCGTTTGACACAAACTGACAAGAACCGGAATTATTTGTCCAAGAATGAATGGGCCACAAACGAACTGAAAAATGTGTCTAAAATGTTTTTGACCCATTTGCTCAAGTCTAGTGTTTATAAATATATAGGGGTTATGTCTTACTCGTTTACATAGACAGTTATCCCAAAGCCACATAAAAGCATCAATAAAGTAATGCCCCACAGCCACGCAAGTAGCTACTCTCTCTAAAACCAAAATTTCTTATTTCAAATGTTAGGAGGTATGTGATTGGGGTGCCTTGGATGCTGTGTAGAATATATTGTGTGTGTGTGTGTGTGTGTAGTTTTAACCCCTTAATGACAAAGCCCGTACATGTACGGGCTCAAAATGCATTGTTTTCAATGGTTTTAGGGACTGCCCATTGTCCTTAAGGGGTTAATGATTTTATAGATAGCTATCAGATGTATATTTTATTCAATTGAAGTGCCTAAGTTCAAGCTAGGATATCTAAAAATTCTGGCTTGTTTGTGGCCCTTGGGAACTTACGTTGTGCAGCTTTGCTTCAGTAATATTATAAATTCAAATTTTTTTGCATTATATATGTAATTTTTATGCTTTTGACTTTTATAGATTTTCTCTCTTATTACTGGACCAAGGAGAGTATTTCTTTGAACAACATTTGGCATATCATATATGCAAAGAAACTGGACTCTCAGAAAGGTAAGAATTTATACAGAGTATAAGCAAAAAAATTGCTTTACAAATAATTTTTTTTCTGGAATTGTGATTTTTAAATGGAATTTTTTGTATTCTCTAGAAAAATTTATGGCTCCCTTAAGATATGTTCGAAATCACTTATTTTTGAACCAGATGACATCACAATACCAATATTTAAGGTATGTTCTCACTCTGTTTTCAGGGTGTTTTTATTTTTTATTTTTTTTCTCTGAAAATAATATTTTTATGCTGGTTACGAGAGGTGTCGAGTACATTATTACATGAGATAGAAATCCTTCGCTGTATTTTGGGTATTACAGATAGCCTTGCGGGACTGTGCAAAAATAGAAGAAGTGGAAGAAGGAGAAGATGGATTATTATTTGCAAGGTATAAACTATTTTTTTTATTTTTTTTTAATACTTGTGTAAAGATGTAGTTTTGTATAGTAAACAAGAATATAAACTTTCATTTATTTTTTTTTTGCAGTCATACACAACGGAGAATCTCTGTACTTTTCAATCAGGTAAGGTTTTTATACCACACTGAGCTTTACCACCTACATTTTCCTTCTTCATCTTCATACTTTTTTTTTTGAATATTTTATGACCAATGTAGTTCATTTTTATGATTGTTTTTTGAATGTATTTATTGTTTTTTGGTGTTTGTTTTGTTTTTTTTGGCAATATGCCAGATTCCTGTTGACAAAGCACAGTGAATTTGTAAGTGTGAATTGTGCCAGGTTTTGTAGATATCTACCTCATTCATATATAAACCTATATCTGGTTTGTTCCCTTTCCGTATTGATATATTCGTTTCCTTGACATTTAGCGCTCTATTGCACAATTGACCCAAACCTTGCATAGATAAAAGAAACTAAGCCTAACAGACGTATTCTACGGTATTATTATACATTGCAATGGTTAACATTTGATGCAGATATTCATTGGCCCTTAACCAAACTACACAATGTATTTCTCTCTGTTCCTGATGATTTTTATAACAAAGAAGTGCATGTTTTGATCATGGATCTAGATAAAGCAGGCACGTATCGAATACTATTGAGTAACACCCAAGCCTTTATGCTTGCATACAGTTATTTGCAGTGGTCGTTCAGTTGCCATATAATCAAATCAAACCGGTGTTTTGCCTGCTTTGATTTAAAATGTGCATTTGTACATAACTTTTTTTCTGATTGTCATCAGGTGTACCTGATTAAAGAGCAAAACATAGTTGCACCTTACCAGATTCAGCGTGTAAGTATTGGTTTGCATTATTCCTATGAAAATTGTCTTTTAAGCCCTGAAACGTTTATCAACCCTACCAACTGGTCAAGTGTTTACACAAACACTACATGTTGCAATTTCTTACCATTGTCAGGTGATTTTTGGCACTGGCAATAGCTTTTAGTTTGAAGTACTATAAGATTTGCGTTTATGTCGGTGTGTTGTTAATGATGTTTGACTCGCCAACCAACAAAATGCATGGTTGACGAAATCATTAGGAAAAAAAAATGAAAGGAGAGATATCTGCGACCTTAAGTTAGATAAGCGGAAATGTGCCTGTACAGTGGCACGAGGAGGTTATTTCAAATAGTACGCTGTAGGAGAGGCGATCTAAGAGGCTTGATGAGCAGAGAGGTGGTGTTTTGTTAAATGAGGAGTCCAACATTAATACAGAAACAGAACATGTGCTAACTTCTTTCATATTTAACAATTATTGATAGAGGTAGTGTTATAGACAACATATTAAATAGCGGGGCAGACACCATTTTTATTATTAATGTTGCTGTTCACCATTAACCCAACCCATGTATTGTGTCTTGTTCATCACACGTTACTCCCCATACTTCTGATATTCATCTATGACCACAGATACATAACCCAACGGAAGCTTCACTTGAAAGTTTATCATACATTTTTTTTTTTTTTTATATATATATATATTTTTTTTTTTTAATTATTATTATTTTTTTATTATTATTATTTTGTTTCTTTTATCAGAGGTGATAAAAAAAGTATAAGCCACCCCAAAACTAGGATCATTGAACATGAAGTGCCAAGAAATGAGCATTATTTAGTATTTTCCATGCAGGTGCACAATAACAACAGTTTGTTGTATATGTAGTTGCATGTGTTTTATGTTTAAAACACTCTGCCTATTACTTCCTGTTTTTTCTTAAACCACACTTTTACAAAATATCAAACACAAGGTTTCAACAGCTGTGCCATTTACTTCCTTTTCTGACATAATGAAACCTTTAAAAAAGTAAACACGGAATATCAGTATGGCTCATTATTAATATTACTAAGGTAATTAAGTGATCCCAGCTGTGGTAGCAAACACTATACATGAATTGCTTTGCGTAAAACCAGATATTGTATTTTTTTTATTATTATGGAAATGTTGCAGTCATTACAGTGTTTAAAGTTCAAAGAATATTTAAAGGGCCCTTTACACTTAAGCATTTCTTGATATAATTTAGTTGTATAGAAGCAGAAGATTGTTAGATCACATGTCTCTTGCTCTGATATCCACTCTAAAACCAACGGTCATCTGTAAATGTATGATATAAAACAAAGGCCATTAGACTATTAGACTAGCATTAAGCTATTTGGTAAATCCTCTCTTTGCTATCCTCTATTTGCCCAACCTATAACCCCATTAATGTAATGACAGTCCCTTCAGTATTGTCTTGAAGTAGCTTAAAAAAACGTCTGTCTGCAGATGTCAAAACTGTCCCATGGCAGTGCTGTGACAAAGTGTGATGTCATCAACAGAGGACACTTGTGGCAAAGGCCCATTTATTCTACGATAGCCAAGCCCAAATTGACCAAAATATCAAGATTTTCTCCACAAGAAAAAGTAACAAAACCTTATTACCCAATACAATCTCTGCTGTAGTCTGTCCATGTCCTGTTAAAGGTGTTATCAGCGTCTCATTTGCCCGGATTTTTTTTTTTTTTTGCATTAAAACAAGAAGCGCCAGAACAAAGCTGGTTAAAGTTGAGCATAATGAAAGAACTGGCTTTCTAATGGGTTTTTTTCTTCCCTCTTACTATTCAAAAATCTCTAGGGTGAAAATAACTTTACCTTTCAGTTGGAAGGTTCCAGGAAAGTTGATGATGTTGTGCAAACCTTGCATCAGGTATGGAGATTTCACGAGGACTCGCGAGACCTTTTTCATCATTGTGTGTTTAGTTCACTGCCAAATAACATTTAAATATGTGGATGGCTACCCGCTCTGTGTATATAATAGTAAATTCATCAGTGAACTTGGCTGGGACTCCCCCCCCCCCCCCCCCCCCCTTTGTGGATCCTGTAAGTGTTAAGCTATGTGCATGAGCTGGCTTTTTAAAAGCTAAACCCCTGAGTTTTGACAGAGTCACAATCGTAGGTGCTTGTTTCACCCAAACTCCCCCTTAACTAACTATTCATCTAAAATTGTTTCCTTCCTATTCCTTTGTTGGGACGCTTGTGACATAAATGCAGGAACTGATAGTTTTCAGTTTCTATAGCAAAAACCTATCTTAAGTTTATGAAATTCACAAAGGGGGTAGTGGTTGAGCTTCAGCAATATAAAATAGAAAAAAGAAAAGCAGCTTTTTCAGAGTGTTAAAAAATCTTAAGTTTATGTATTTATTTTAAAATGAAACCTTCAGACAAATTTAATAAGTCAATTAAGCTTTTTTTTTATTATTTTTTTCTGAAAATGTGATAATGTATTGTTTTGTGGGACAGCTCAGCAGGACTTGTAGCACTAATTTGTAGCTTTTGTATGTGAAAGTTTTTCGTTTAATTTCAGTGTAACAATAATAATTGATCTAGTTACATTCCGGCATGAGATTAAAATAATGTATTGCACTTTTATTTTATATATTTATATATTTTTTTCTTCCGTAGCTTCAAAGAGCTTCGAGACTTGACAAGCTTGGAGATCAGACTGCCATGGTAATAATTAATATCTCCTGTAGCCTAAAATCATCACCAAATTTTTAAATAAAGTGTTGAGTATAATGGGAAACGAGGAGAACATATGAGGGACATTGGACCGGATTAAAGTACATCTTTCTCTACAAAATGAGTTTGCATTAAGGAAACTTTTGTTTAAAGTTTTACGCTACGAAGAACAGTCACCGCTGTACTAGAAAGCATATAGCTGCGCAAGTGTAACTAAGCAATTATTTACTTTCTCCCTTGGCACGTATACTTCAAGTAGTTGTCATTATTTCCAGGCATGCTGTCTGTTGAAATTTATTTTACATAATAAATATAGAAGACGCTTGGGCCGCTGGCTTAACTTCTTCTTCAGATCCTCCCCCTTTAAATGTTTTTTTTATTCCTTTCTTTAAACTTATGTTTATTTAAATTATTTTTCTACCAAGGCATATTTGTTGCATTTTCAGTTCTCTTTAGACTTTAGTTGAAGCTAGTGTTTTCCAAAGGATTTTTTTAACACAAAAAGTGTTGGTGAGAAAATAACTTGTTTTTCTTCTCTCCCCCCTCCCCCCCTTCACTTTAGATAACAGCTATTCTGCAGTCACGTTTGGCACGGACATCGTTTGATAAGAACAGGTATATATGATTTCTGTATTGCTGGTGGGTTGTACAATACAGAATAGGATAGAGATGTGCAGCTTCGGTTAGCAATAGAGTAGACCCAGAATTAGTGCAGGAGTTAGATTATGGAGTAGTCAATGCACTTGTCAGTCGGTTACGGTAAAATAACAAAGATGGGTCAAACGTGGAAGATCAACAAATTAAAAACCAGACTAACCAGGACTAGCGCTTATGGGGATTGCTGATTATTATTAATATTATTATTAAGTGTTAAATGGAGGCAATGGGCAATGACTACTTTTTTTTAGATTCCGTATTGGGCCTGGATACTGATATTTTTCCTTTCTTAAGGCAACAAGTTCCTATACCCACAAATGTGCTCATTAAATGCTATATCACAGTCTATCAAGGGAATATGATCTGTTTGTGACGAAGGCCCTAGCTAACTGAAATAGTGTTTGTGCATAATCATATTAACCTAATTAATAGTGTTTGATTACTAACTGAAACCTTACCACGCATTTATTTTCATTTTCTTGTCATTGTTACCATCCTTTTAAAATGTGGTGTTAAACTTAGGCAGCTATTTTTTTTTTATATTATTAGGTCAATGGGCTTTGACTTAAGTTTGTACAGCATAGAAAAACATATATATATTGCATACATATTTCGATGTTTTAAAAGCGGAACTGTAAAATATTCCTTATGGTTTAGTGATTTCTATGTAATCTTTAGTAGGTGGGGGAATTTATCCACGTAACCCTCAAGCATTTTTAAAAGAAGACTCCTCTACGTACTTTAAGGGAAGTCGACCTTCTAGTTTAGATGTTGTGCTCAACACTTGGTATTTCATCTACCGTAGTTTATAAGTTTTCCACGACTACTTCCATCTTCGTGTCTCCCACATAAAAGTAACTTAACCGCTATATGTAAGCCAACGGATCAGTCTTAAAGGGGGGAACTATTGCCTTCACAGCTTTTCGCAAATAAATTAAATTAATGTGCTACAATTCCTTTTGTATGTCAATCAGTGTAATTGTTGAGATTTTGAGAATCTAACAAATTCACGTTATCAAAGGTTGAGATCAACCGCAAACCAGCATTGTCCAACTTCCTGTCCTTAAGTTCTTTACTATGTTCTTTCCCCACTTATCGTTACAAAGACTGCCTTTACCTTAGCGACTTAACAATATGGTGGATATGACTTAATGGTGAGGAGTAACAGGACAGATCTTTAGAACATTGTTATTAGTATTATCTTTTATTTATATAGCGCCAACAATCTACGCAGCACTTAATACAATACATATAGTCAAGGGGTCTGACAAGACGAGAATTGACAGACTAAGACAAACCGATACATTAGGTGGAGAGAGCCCTGCTTGCAAGCTTACAATCTTGAGAACATGACATTAAGATGACTACACACACATAGTGTTATAAATTTATTTGTTTTGATCTGCAAGTACAATTCTATAGCTTATTTAATATATGGAACTGTAAAATGTCAGATTTTGGAAAAATAACAGACTAGCTTTATGCATCTTTTTTTCAAGCTCACCATTTTTATTGAGCTCTTCTTCGGTAAGCCATGAGCACCATCCGAAAGCTTCCTCAATCTAGATTGCACGCAGGGCTCTCTTCTTCTAGTGTACCACTTTATCATAGCCTGTCAGTTCTAGTTTTGTCATACTATTAAATATTTGTATTGTTGGTGCTATATTAATAACACATAATAATAATAATTCAAGGTTGAGACTTTCTACTGGGTTGAGGTATACAGCTGTGGTAGGCAGTGTTAGAATTTAGTCTGTATTTACCATAGAAATAATTTTCCCAAATTCTCTCTAGCTGCTGAACTTTGTGTACCTACGGTTTCAGGTAAGATAGGGTAGTTTTAGTGAAAACACAGATTATTGTATTAGATGTGTGTGATGTCAGAACGTGACTTTGACGGTTTTGTGCGTAGTTGTGAATGCGCTCTAATATTAAACCTTTCATTGTGAAATATCTTCCAGTTTTCGAAACATGTCTGAAATATCGAACATGGAATGCGAAGCAGAAATGGTGACGCCGCTCGTCACCAATCCAGGACACGTTTGCATCACTGATAAATGCCTGTATTTCCAGCCTTTAAATGGTTACCCAGTAAGCAAATACTTTTATCACTTTTATTATTCCTCTAAGCTTTTTTTTTCCCCTCATTACTGGTTTCAGTTTTCAACGTATAGGAAATCGAAATATCTAGCTTTGTTATTTTGTAAACGTAATAAAATTGAATTCTCTTTTCATGTGTTATTTCATTAGGACGTGGTTAACGATCTTGAAATATAGAACAATTTTCTGTCTTAAGTTTGTTTTGTGACGTTGTTGGAGCGGGGGTGCTAGAAATTCAACACAGGCAGTCGGATTTGCATGAGGCTTCAATGTTCCAATGTGACGGAAGTAGTCAAAGTATTAAAATCTGTTTCTGCAAGTAAAGCCTATACATTAGCAGAAAATTAAGACCTGACAAATGAAGTTACCACTTTAAAAAACAAAAACAAAAAAGAAACATCTGACCTATTTATTATACAACATAAATTTCAAGTCACTTTTGATATTTACCATTCTTTACTGTTGGCTCTGTTCCAGCGGTTAGGGTGACATAACTATGTGTTAAAATGCATGCAAGTCTTAAAAGATAAATCCATATGTTTATTTTTTTTTTGTTTTTTTTTTTATTCTTGCCAGTATTTTAATTGATGTGCATGTTTTGTATTCTCTTTACGTGCAAAATTAACATCTTTCTTTTCTTTTCTGCAGAAGCCGGTAGTTTTCATTAGTCTAACAGATATCCGACGGATTTATAAAAGAAGACATATGCTGATGCCTATGGTAAAATAGGTCTTTTTTATAATAGAATTATACAAATTTTACTCACATGCAGGTGTCGATCTGGCATCTAAAGTTTTTTGTTTGTTTTTTTGACGTAGGAACACTAGAATTTCACACAAGAATTAGACAACTGAAATAGCATGTGTAGGGAACTGTATTTGGGGCTGTAGTAGCAAATTTGACAAAATATTTTACTTTTTCCCAAATTGATCTATTGTACAATTCTATGTGCTTAGTGTGTGTATAATATAAATATATATATAATTATTTAGATAAAAAAATAAACAACTTATGTCTGTCGGAAACCAACATTTATGTTTACACCACTGGAGCAGCCAACTCTTTTTCAGGATCTGCATGATTATTACTTCCTTTTATGTGATGTCTAAACTCGTTAGGTTGCTGACTGTTGTTGATTGGTTCAAGCAGCCTTTGTAAGGATTGGATTAGATATGCTAGTTGTGCCACATTGTGATGCAGGACTCTGTTGCACTGGGGTGAACTTTTAAACAACACCTCAAGAAGGATTACACCAATTCAACATCCAAAGGTTATTACAGAGCCCCCCTGATAGAAACATAGAATTTAATAGCAGATGAGAACCATGTAGAGACGCGGCCCTTAATCGGTCCTTGGTTTTGTCTTGGATCCAGGATATGCTTACCCCTATCCCATGTATGTTTAAATTCTCATGCTATATCTGTAACACCTACACTGTACCTTCCTTACATTGCAGCTAAACCTCTGATCTTCCAGTTTTAGATTATGGCCTCTTGTTCTAACATTTCTCCTCTGAAAAAAAATTTCGGCCCAATTCCCATGGACGAAAGTTTAATTCCTGTGTGGTTGAGCATTATCGATTTTGTTTCTTTTTATTAGGGTTTGGAAGTGTTTTGCACTGAAAATGACTTGTGCTCAGACATTTATCTGAAATTTTATAATCCCAAAGATCGCGATGGACTTTACTACTACATTGCAGCTTATCTAGGTTTGTATATACCCAATAGAAACAGGATTGCTCTTAGCTTTATGCCTATCCCATGCATGTTTAAATATCCTTATTGTATTTGAATCTAACACTTCTGATGGGAGTCTGTTCCATTTATGTACCACCCCCTTAATACAAATAGCAAACGTTTTTGGTTTTTTTTAGTGGGGGAAAAAAAGTAAATCTCTGCTTAAAATGCAATTCAGTAATTTTACTAATATTGTTCACACGCAAAGAAATGTGTACAGCATTTTCCAGTGGATTATTCTTAAGTCTTGTCTGTTTCCTGCCTCATCACCTATTCACGTTAAGAGAAATGATTGCACGTCTTCTAAAAATGTGACGCAGTTCTTTTCTTTACCTACAGAGAATCATTTAACTGAGCAAACGGCAGAAAACTACATGCTGCAATGGCAGAGAGGCTACATCTCGAATTACCAGTATCTCCTGCACCTCAATAACTTGGCAGATCGAAGCTGCAATGACCTCTCTCAGTATCCTATATTTCCTTGGATCCTAGCAGACTACACTAGCCCTGAACTGGGTACGGACCTACATTTTACTGCCCCTATGTTTTACTGGGTGGGTGGGTGAATGAATGGATGGTGTATACGCGTGTGTATGTATGTGTGTATATATAGAATTATGTTGCGGATCAAGTCTCAAAAAATGGTGGTTGAGTAGGCAGACACTGAATGGAACAATCACAGAAGTATGGCTGTCATTTCTTATGTTCTTTCTGGTGATGTAACTAACTAGCATATGATTATTTCAAAATTATCTATAGCTACCTCTGCTTTATATCACACGTTCTGGATTTTGATCAATCTTTGAACACTGAATGATGGTGTTTATATTTCTAGTGCAGTAAATCACATGTTTTAGGTTTTTAATTGACTTGATGCCATACATACAGTTTTGTAGGGCTGCAACTAACGATTATTTTAATAATCGATTAGTTGGCCGATTATTTTTTCGATTAATCGATTAATAGGATAAAAAAAACCAATATGCAAATTTTTAGTTTATTTAAAATAATTTAATGAACTGGATGTTAAAAAACAACTTAAAATTTACATTAACATTCTTATTTTGTTATGATGTAATAAAAAAACAATATTTTCAAAGTACAAAAACCCAAACACAATATTTATGAGACAAAATAACCCCAAACATTCTGAAAAGAGGTGGACTATTACTGTTCAAGAAACTCTGCCCCAGCCCTGGCACTTTGCACCCAGCACTTTGCCCCACCCCTGGCACCCGGCACTTTGCACCCAGCCCTGGCACTTTGCACCCAGCACTTTGCCCCAGCCCTGGCACTTTGCACCCAGCACTTTGCACCCAGCCCTGGCACTTTGCACCCAGAACTTTGCACCCAGCCCTGGCACTTTGCACCCAGCCCTGGCACTTTGCACCCAGCCCTGGCACTTTGCACCCAGCCCTGGCACTTTGCACCCAGCACTTTGCACCCAGCCCTGGCACTTTGCACCCAGCACTTTGCACTGTGCCCCTGCACCCAGTCTCCAACTCTGCCCTGCACCCAGCCCTGCCCCCACACTCACACCCTGCCCCCACTCTGCCCTGCACCCACACTCACACCCTGCCCCCACTCTGCCCTGCACCCACACTCACACCCTGCCCCCACCCTGCCCTGCATCCACACCCCCACTCTGCCCTGCACCCAGTCTCCCACTCTGCCCTGCACCCAGTCTCCTGCCCTGCCCCCACACTCACACACTGCCCTGCATCCCCACCCCCACTCTGCCCTGCACTCAGTCTCCTACCCTGGCCTGCCCCCCCCCCCACTCTGCCCTGCATCCCCTGAAACCCCACCCCCACCCCCGCGAACCGCTCTGTGCGAACGGAGCCACTCGCACAGAGCGAATCGCACAGACATGAAGAATACTTACCTCCGGAACGCGTCACATCCGTCACGCAACTAAAAGAAGGCGGAGAGTGCAGAGCGTGTAGCGGAAGCGGGGAACGCTCACGGAGGTAAGTAAAAGGAGCCAACAACGAATCGATCACTCGATTAATCGATAACGGAAATCGTCGACAACGATTCCCGTTATCGATTATTATCGATTTTATCGATTCGTTGTTTCAGCCCTACAGTTTTGGTTTTTTTAGTTTTTTTTTTTTTTTTTTTACTTATGTATTTTGCACTAAAGTACCTTTTCCTTCTTAAAGATTTAACTGCTGCTAAAACTTTCCGGGATCTTAGTAAACCAGTGGGAGCATTGAATAAGGAAAGACTTGAAAGGTTAATGGTATGTATTGTGCTGATGGTTTTTATGGTTACATTTAACCTCTCTCCATATATTTATTATAGGTATATTGTTGTAATTAAACTTTCAGGATTACATCAAGTGAAGCATAGCTGGCAAACAAGTGGTATGGAATTGTAGGTGGGCTTGTTAATGAAGAGATGTATCTTGTATTGGTCCCAGATCAGAAAGCATCTGAATAAGAAAACTTGGAAGTCTTCAATGCATGGTGAATAGACTCCTGAATGTTATGATTGCTGCATGATTAGAAAATATAGGAAGAATAAGGTGCAAAAAGGATATTCTCCTAAAAATGCCATCTGCTTTTTAGTTTTTTATTGTCGTGTAACTTTGGTAATGAAGCATGAACTTGGCATAAAGCTTCTGTTATGTGATATATTGTATGTGTATTACAGATGCGTTACCATGAAATGCCAGAACCAAAATTTATTTATGGAAGCCACTACTCCTCTCCGGGCTACGTTCTGTTCTATTTGGTCAGAGTTGGTAAGGTTTTGTTCTTCAGGGGTTTTGTTTTAGTCCTTTTTTTTTATTTTTTATTTTATGAATGTTACCAGTGACATTTGATCCATGGAAATCAGAGTCCCAGAAACTCCTCCTTGTGATAAGAAGATAAATTTCGATGTCCATGCTTCTTTTCCTTTAGTGCCTTTGAATTATTTTAACAAGAAAAACTTCACCAAACTTCACACATTATATAATAACATCCAAAAGCTCTGCACTCCGTGTAACGGACAAAACTAACACAGCACAAGAGGACTCCTGACAAGTCCTATTAAGGGCTGTCAATGAGTGTTGATTGATTGCTTCTCGGCCTTTTGGCTAAGATCAAATGTAGTACCCCAATGGCCTGGGGGGGAAACACCGATCCTCTGGCCTTATGGCTGGGAAAGCATGGCGCCCGAGGTGCTGATTTGCCCCAGCACACATATGCTGGAGTCACCATGTGCAGCTTGCACGCCTCTGCACATGGTGAGCGCACGGTCACACTAGGCAGTTCTCTATGCACGTCCTTTCCCTTTACCCATCAGGGCTTGGGTTTGTGACTTTATTTTTGAACCCGGTCGGGCCATGAATGGCCGACCCCTATATAATTTATATTATCACAATGTGTAACACGTGTGCCTATTAATTTGGTTTGGATTTTCACGGTTCCTTTGACCCACTGCGAGGCCACGATCACCTTTTAGATTTCGTTTTTGATACCATGTTTTGGATCACTGTTTTTCTTTTTTGAGGCAGTGAAGCCTAAAGGGGGTTACTCCCTTGCGGGAGTGCCCTGAAGGCAAAACGGTTCTCACCCTTCGGGGTGAGAGTCGAAGATCCGGCCCCCCCAGTATCGTATTCTGGGCTTCTGTTGCCTCTTTGGCACAGAAGAGCACCCAAGGAGCACGCACCTCGGGCTCCAATAAAAAAAAATACTACACCTTAACCCCTAAACCTGTTCACCCCATGACCTCTAAACTTGATTTGCTGCCTCCACCAAGTTCTATTTAAGGTTTTAAAAATACCTGAGGCGGCTTCTGTAACCCCCTGAACTGCTCAAACTATAACGCAATTTAGTAAAACCTGGCAGCAAACTCCCGCCTGATATTTTAATATCTCATGTGCTGTTATGGCACCATGGAGGTTAGTAACTCTTGGGTAATCGTACCCACCATGTTGTGGGAAGGTATCAAACACCCCCAACCTACCTGATAACTAGGTGACCTATCCTTATTTCTCAGGCCCTGCTAAATTCCCTCCTGCCATTCTGAGGGGCACACGGCCAACACAGAGAACATCTTCATGTAATGATTCTACTATGGAAATGTAACCATATTTCTCAAATCATAATTCTGAAGATGCTCGGGGCTGCGCCCCCTGTGTGACCCCAGTGCCTGGTCCCCTGTAAGAGTTTATGGCCCCCAGGACTGGACATCTGGTATCCTTTGAAGATGTCCTACTTAGGTGCTGTTCCTGCTCCATTGATTTTATGATAGGAACTTCAGATAACATTTATGGCAGGATGTGGCCTAAGAAAAACTAATGTTTCTCCTTCATGCACGATGCCTGGTTAACCCTTTAACATCAGCATTTTGTATGACACTCGGCATTTAAATATCTGCCGCATTTGTTCAGCAGCCTTGGTGCAGTGAGGTCAATAGCTATGAGTCCAAAATAGTCACACACTCGCAGAACTTTGCAAATAAATTGATAGGTTCGAGTCCCGTTGGGAGAAAGGCACTATATAAGTACCAGTACATTCTGTGTCTTTTGTCTATGCCTCCATTATAACCAGGAGGAATGCATTTCTGACAATCAATCCGTCAATGATTTATTCCATTGTTGCCATCGTTGAAACCTATGAGATTACACAGCTCCGGTGGTTAAAATGAAAGAATAAGGTGGCTAGGGTTAACAGTATTTGGCATACAGTTAAAAAGTTTGGGCTATTGTTTGGATACACCAAAATAGTGCTTGCGCTCATTTTATAGTGAATAAAATATTAATAATTTTATGGGGTTTTTGGTGTATTATTTGAATATCCACTGCTATTTTCTTTGCAGCTCCAGAATACATGCTCTGTATCCAAAATGGGAAGTTTGACTATGCAGATAGGATGTTCAACAGGTTGGCTACAAATCTGATTTGTTTTAATAAGAACGTGATCCTAATAATGTTAGTATTGCATATACTTTATCTTCTGTGTTTCGGTTTAGTATTGCAGAAACCTGGAAGAACTGCCTAGAAGGGGTAACTGACTTTAAGGAGGTAATTTGCAATTTTTTTATTTTATTTTTTAAGTATGCCACACATACTTCCATTTGTACGGTCACAGCTATAATTTGTTTTTATCGTTTGTTTACAGTTAATTCCAGAGTTTTATGGAAATGATTGGAGCTTCCTACTTAACAGCATGAACCTTGAAATGGGGAAGAGACAAGGAGGGAAATTAGTTGATGATATTGAGCTGCCTCCTTGGGCATCCGGTCAGTAAACGTACATTGTGAACATAAAACAGATATGAGCATATTTAAGTTAAAAAAAAAAAAAAAAAAAAATCACTAATAAAGTCATTTAGTGTACTGGGAAGTGGAAAGGCAAGGTCTTTCATCTTGTTACCTTATAACTTATGACTTTGCATCACATTTCTTTTAATACTAAAATAGTTGGGTTTTTTTCTTCTTCTTTAGGTGTCACTAACTCCCAAAGATTTTATTTTTTTTAAATCTTGTTAGATCCTGAAGACTTCCTGCAGAAAAACAGAGAAGCGTTAGAAAGTCAGTACGTATCGGACCATCTTCATGAATGGATTGACTTGATATTTGGCTGTAAGCAGAGGGGCTGTGAAGCAGTGGCTGCTCATAATGGTAAGGCAAACGTAGCGTTTATAAAGCCACGCCAATGGCTACCTCGGCTTACAGATCACTAAAATTTAGATTAGATTTTGTTGTCAAAACAAAAGATCCTGATTTATCATCCACGTGACCAAACTATACGTGGTAATCTGGATTTTAAGAGATTGTTTAATGATATGTCATACCTTCTATATAGCGTCTGTTGTGCTGTATGTACCGTATTGGCTCGAATATAGGCCGCACTTTTTTCCTATATTCGGGGTCTAGCGCCCGACGCCCGGGACGTGCAGTCAGCAGGGTTAGGATACAGTGCAGGGGACCTGTATCCTACTCTCGGATGTGCTCAGACAGCCTCCCCTGCCAGCACTTCCCACCTCCGCTGCCGGCACATCTGCACGATGTGCTTTAACAATCTCCCTTGCCGGGAATTCCCTCTGGGAGGCAGTTTATGCTCGCATCGCCGCTGCCGGTGAACGTCTGCGCGCGCAATCTTCCTTGCCGGTACTTCCCACAGGGGGAGAGCCGGCACGGGAGATTGTCTAAGCGCATCGCGCAGACATTTACCGGCAGCGGCGATGTGCATAAATAGCCCCCGCTGCCGGCACATCTGCACGATGTGCTTTAACAATCTCCCTTGCCGGGAATTCCCTCTGGGGGAGTCCCGGCAAGGGAGATTGTTAAAGCACATCGTGCAGACGTGCCGGCAGCGGAGGTTGTTAACGCTTGCATCGCCGCAGTCAGTGAACGTCTGCGCGATGTACGCTAACTATCTTCCTTGCCGGCACTTCCCACAGTGGAAGTGCCAGCACCGGAAGTTGAGTACGCGTACTGCGTAGCTGTCCCCCGCCGGCCCTGCAAGACCCCGGGGAGTCTGCACCGGTAAGTCAGGGGGGGGGGGGGTGTCACGGTCAGGACTACTTGCCAAGCCGTGACTGTGTGGAGGGCGTGGGCATGAAGGGGTTAATAGCACCAGGCCTCTGGATTTACTAACTTCACCCCTTAACAAGGCATAAGTTACACCAAATTAACCCCCAAATCCTGCCTGTATCCCCCCAGGTAGTCTGCCACCACTCACGATTTTGATACCGGATTCGTGAGAAATCCGAATTAGAACCTCTATCTCTATATATATATCAACCCACCCCGGGCAACCAATATATATATATATATATATATATATATATATCTCCTGTAGAACTTAATAACAATATGGTAACGTGTTATCCTCTCTTAGGGTTTGTGGATATCGATACTAGAGCCCAAAGACAGACTTGGATTATGAATATTTTAATAACAAAAAGACAAAGATTACACAGGGCCAAAATTACAAAAACAAGACATACAAAATAAAAGTAAAACAGCAAACAGTTCTTAAAAACAATGGGACTTAAACACAGGACCCTCACTCACGAGTTTCTCCAATAAGTAGGCCTGTGGGAACTCCTTAAGTCCAGATGGTTTCTTACGATGTTGTTCCGATCAGAGTATATCATGGAGTTCTGCTTTGAGGTCGCTGCATTGTCCCTAAATCAGACTTTTGCAAGCAAACGCCCCTCTGACCACATGACTGATTATATGACCCCATCCCCAAGAATCGGGTCCCATCTTTGATGTGAGAATTAGTTATGGTGGGGTAAAGGTGATGGAAACCCCTCCACTTAAGATAACTCAGGGTCCTTATCTGTTAGGCCATGAATCACCACAGGGGTCCTTTGGGAAGATGACACCTCTAGCCAGAACAGATACAGAGGGCATGCACAAAAACACATTTACATCAACCTCAGATTAACTCATTGAATGCCTAAACAAAGAAACGAACCACCTCTGCTGGGTTACCCTTCCATGCATCCACTACGTTATATGAGTTAATCATGACAGGGGGGACCTCTTGGGGGCAGAGTGGCACCATATCTCGGGGGGGGGGGCACATCTCGGGGGCAGGGTGCATATCTCAGGGGGGATAGAGTGGCAACATATCTCGGGGGGGCAGAGTGGCAGCATATCTCGCAGGGGCAGAGTGGCAGCATATGTAAGTGGTTTTTTTTTTTTTACTAAGAATTTTTTTTCTTTAAAAAAGCACCTAACTTTTAGGGTGCGGCCTATATCCGAGCCAATACGGTATTTTTGGTTTATCCTGAACCAAGTATTTAAGACTTTGTGTATAGTGCCTGCGTTTGTAATTTTATTAATTGTTGTTTAATGGCTCGAAGATGCTTCTCCATAAATGTGATTTCCAGTATCTGATCTTCATAGCAAGGCATTGATAATTGACTTTGCTAATCTGCATGATATAATATGAATTTGCATTTTTATTCACTTTCATAAATATATTCATATTTTCATTAAGTGGCATTGTCCTCCTTTTTGCAAACACTTTTCTAATGCAGAATAATTTTGCCTTTAGCATTGTTTATTATTTATGTAATGTAGATACTGATATCTTTTGTTCCTTACACCCTTTTTGTACTTGAATAGGAATAAGATGGTATATATTACCGTATTATATTACCGTATTTCTCCATGTATAAGATGCACCTTAATTTTGGGGCCGGAAATTGGGGGGAATGTATTACATAGGTATTGAACTCAAGTTTTATTTAGAATAAAAATCATACTCATCCTTGTCACTCCCATCCATTAACTGCCCCTAAATTGACCCCACCTCCCCTAACTTTCAGTAGCCCAAATATTTATTTATTTATTTTTTTTTTTACTTACTGTTAGATGAGTTGCTTAGCCATGTGGATGCTATAAGGAAAGGGGCGGGGCCAATCATCAGTGTGACTGCAGGGAGGGACTGGGAAGTAGTAACTGCAATCTACAACCACTGTATAAGACGCACGTTTTTAGACCCCAAATTTTTCTAAAAAGGGTGCGTCTTATACATGGGGAAATACGGTAATCTGTTAATATATTTTTTAGTTTTAATGTTTTAGGAATATTGACTTTGTTTATTATTGGACTAGAGGAAATGAAACCTGAAGAGGGTAAGTTTGCCGTAGAGTTGTGTTTCAGCTCCTTGACTTCACTATACATCATGGAGGTCCAACCCCAATGAGCGTTTGCCGCAGGGAACTCTTGGCTGAACCTAAAAAATGTATAGTTTAAATAAGAGCTCCAAGTCTGCTCATCCAATGAATTGTAAATTATGTAGATCAGCCATTTTACCCCAAGGAATCTACAAGTCTCTGCCCTCCATAATGTATAATGAAGTTGGAGAGTTTTAACTACAGCTCTACTGCAAACTCTACCTTTAATGAATGAACCCCTTTAAATGCCACTTTGTAAATGACTGATGGCCAATGAGATCTGTTACACGCAGTTTGGGGAAATCAGTATTTTATTTTTAATAAAATGACCTTTGTGTGCCTGTATATTTTTACTGAGATAATCTTTTTTACTATTCCATATGTTTTAGTGTTTCATCCAGTAACTTATGAAGGTGAAGTTGACTTAAACAGGTATATCAGTGGTTTGTTTGTGTTTTTTAACTTTGTAGTATTATTTATTTACAACCTTTTTGTTTTAAAGTTCAGCCATTATACATACTTTCTTGTATTATTATTTTTCATTTAGCATTGAGGAGCCGGATCAGAAAATCGCTATGTTAACTCAAATTTTGGAATTTGGCCAAACTCCAAAGCAACTTTTCACTAAACCTCATCCGAAAAGAATTTGTACAATAACTAGGAGTGTTTCTCGTTCATCCAGTCAAAATATGTCCATAGTAGAATCCCCAGGTAAGTAGACGTTACTAAAACAGGCGCTACCATCTTTTAGTGTGTGTGTGTGTGTATTAAGTTTTTACTTAGATAATGTGTTTTAATTGTGTGTTGACCCAATCTACAGCGATCTTAAAATATTCTGCAACAAACATGCCTGGAAAACTAATTTTGTAATGAACCATGAAGACTGTATGATTACATCTGTCTCTTCTTAGTAATGTAGCTAAGTACCTTTTTATTATAGTGATTTAAAATAGTTAAGACATTTTTTTTATTTATTATTTCTTGCAGTTTCCATCACAGAAGAATTATTTGAGGATCTGATGGAAGAAAGTAAATCTTTTTCTTGGAGCAACATTACTAAATTGAAGAAAGAAAACGGACATAAAATTCACAAAGAGTAAGTTAAAACCTCCTTTAACATGTTTATGTAAATGTTTAATTAACCAGAAACCTGCACAGTTTCCTGTAGATGGCAATGAAGTATTTTTTTTTGTCATTAAACAGTCCACAGAAAGGGATAAACTCTTTTCATGCTGTCGTCAGTGGGTTTTAGTTACTATTATGCTCCAAGTAACCTTAACCCCTTAAGGACAATGGGCAGTTCCTAAACCCATTGAAAACAATGCATTTGGAGCCTGTACATGTACGGGCTTTGTCATTAAGGGGTTAAGTTCTGGTCTGATGTGCATGAAATGCCATAAACAACGTTGATTTCTTAATTTGATAAAATTTATTGGAAACTGTTGTTGTTGGTTCAATTCAGTCTTTGGTTTTTTTTACTTTACTGAGGGGGTGGTAGATAAATGGAACACCATCCCATCAGAAGTGGCTGATATAGTAAGGAGTTTTAAACATGCATGTGATGGACATAAAGCTATCCTGAATCTGAGACAAGATTAAGGACTGATTTAAGAGCAGAGGAAAAATGGACAGACTAGATGGACCAAACGGTGCTTATCTGCCATGATATTATGTTTCTATACCTGATCTACCACAGCTCTCCATTTTCCTAATCCTGATCCTTAAAGTCCTGTGCATTCTTCCTTTTACCTCGTGTGGCTTACAGCAATTCATGTCCTACTATATAGTATTCGAGTATCGATTGTCACTCTGTAAATCTTGATTATTTTCTCTTTTATCTTTTAAAATAAGACATAGAACACGGTTATTCCTCAAGTTCTCCAAATGATTACATGTATGTTTGAACACTTCCTTCAGTTCAGTGGTTTATACATAGAAAGCCCACAGGATCCCTTACTCATTTGTATTCTGCGTATGGTGACTGTAGTGTTAATCTCCAATGCTCTTCATTTTTTATTTTATTTTTTATTTATTTATTTTTTATACTTGAAAATAGGACAGAAGTTTATATCTATTGATAGATTACTAGCAGGTTTACTCAAGTGGAATAGACGCTAGAGAAGCCTAATATGCACGTGATGTACAATGTATGCTGGTAGAGGGACTGCTGCCACACACAGCCTCGTCAAACATGAAAGCGTATTAAATACTTAGTATTTTAATATGCATTTTTGTGGCGAATGCTGAATGCAGTCGAGGTTCAGCTATCAGTTGGATTAAAGTACATATGAGGGTTGGAGTGTACCTTGAAACAAACAACTGATTGCCCATTACTACAAAATTTGTACAATTATAGTTCTAGGAACAGTGTCACGACTCTGATGCAATATTGTTGTCAATTTCCTTATGTAGTAAGCAAATATCTAAAACTATTTTTGGCCACTTTGAAATGTTTTGAAATTGTCTTCTCGTTTTATACAGGTCTATTACTGGGATTACTGTGACTTCCGATGGATCTTCCGTATTCACAACATCTCAAGGTTAGTCTTTAGCCGTTGTGATAGTTAATGTGATGACTGTGAGTGTTAAAATGTCCTTAATGTTTTAGAAGCATAGAACCCTTTCACTGTGATAGGTTTCTAAATCACCAGTGAAACAGCATTGTGTTAATTTTATACACAAACCATTTCTTTTATGGTGATTTGTAAATTACTTCGCAGACTCCACACTGAAAATGTTCTCTACAAGTCAGAAGTCTCTTCAAAGAAGCGTTTCGTTCTCAAACATGGTAAGAATCTGATTTGTGTGCATGATAAAGCATGTGAAAACGAAGTAAAACTAATGCATTATACCTACGTAGTGTGTGACCGCAGTGTGAGAACTATATTTACACAGTCAGTGTGCTTGCCAACCACTGTTTCACCTACTAAGCAGCAATAAAGGAGAGGTTCCTTAACTGGATTTTGATGACATCATGGCGATTTTAAAGCTATTGTAAAATCTTTACAGACTGTCATAAACAAATCAATCTTTTGCTTGTGATAGTTAGTAGTTAGAAGTCTTGCCTAGCGAGAGAGAGATAGAGGGCTAGACGCACACATGAATAAAGGCGCAGCATTAACCATGGAGGAGCGGGGCATTCAGAGTGAGACACACAGCAGAGGCCAAATACACGGATGAAACGCTCAGAATGTGAACATGGCGTGAAAGTTATGAAGTCAGTGACACATTTACTTTCGGTGCGGTGATTGCGATGAGTTCACAGCATTGTCTTGAACTTAAGGTATTTGATTTTTTATTATTTATTTTTTTACTAGGCTTTGTCATCCTGTGTCCTCCTGCCTGGAGATACAACTGTCATGTGCTCTTCCTGGGACAACAATGTGTGCGTATTGAACACCATTTTAACTAATCTGGACTTTTACAAACTGAGAACAAAAATAGATGATCCTTTTCACATGACAGATTATCCGGTTTTATAGCAACACAGCCCACAAAGTCCTTACTTTTAAACAGAACTATGAAATCAAAAGGCACCAACCTTCAATATATTAAAAAAAAAAAACCCAAAACAAAAACTTCAGTGTAACACTATTAAGCCCTGTAAAAAGAAATCTGCATGTAGGTTTAAATAAAAATTAAATATTTAAATTAGCGAATTAATCTGTATTAATCCAAATTTATTTTTTTTTTTTTTTACATAAATTGGCTGATTTAATTTTTTCCTCCTAGTTATTTTTATTCTGTTGCGTTTGGAAGAAGACGAGACACATTAATGGGACATGATGATGCTGTGAGTAAGATCCACTGGAGTAACAATAGGCTATGCACGGCTTCCTGGGACTCTACAGTAAAGGTTTGTATGGTTTGCCCCTTTCTCAACGTGAAAGTACCTAGGTTTTCACACCCTGTTTTTATTACATTTATCCTTAATATACTGCCACCCACTGATATTATGCATTAATACTAGACTTTGCACATGGATCAAACATTATTCAGGCAGATTTTTCGTTTAGTTAGTCCATTTGTTTTTTAAAATTTCGATTTTCGATTGGGACAGATTTCGTTGTCGCTCACTCTCTCCCTACCTTCTTTGTATCTCCAAAGCTATGTTTCTTCTCCTCCTTCCTCGTTTTCTTTGTGTTCCCTGCTTCTTCTTTCTGTCTTCGTTACTCTGGCATCCTCGAGCGACTTACGCGTCAGGGCAGTTCAAACGAAATATTTTTCTTCTGTGAAAAAGACTCTCTTGTCTCTTCCTATCTGCTAAGACGACGTCTGATACAATTTGCTGTGAGCAAATCCTGGAACTTCTGGCCAATGCTGCTCATTGTCTTTACAAATATCTACGTCTTTTGTCCTTTTTTTAACACAAAGTGAAAGTTACTTCTAGTCTGCTTTACATTTAATTCCATACTTTTGTAGATATTGTATTTGTACTCTGAAGGTAATACTTCTTTTCATAAAGTTAAATCAAGGCTTTATGTTTATTTTGTTAGGTGTGGAGCTGTGTCCCTGACAATGTATGTGGAACAAAGAGGAACGATTTTGAAATGCTTGCTGAATTAGAACATGATGCCGGTGTAAGTTCTGGTGGTTCTTGTGTTATTTTCTTGCCGTTTCACTCCTGAATAATATTACTAATTAAAATTATAACATAAATTGTAGATGTGTACAGAAAAATAATCTTATTTTTCACATTGCAATAGATATCGCTTTTAAGTAGAGCCCAAGTTGATTGTCTTGACATTGTGTGTTTAGGACATATATCCGCTGTGATATATGTATATATATATTTACAGGATAAGTATGTTTGATTATATATATATATATATATATATATATATATATATATATATATTACACACACACGGTGATTTTTTTCCCCACGCATTTTGTCACATCATCAATTCACACATTCCAAAGCTGCCCCAAAAAGTTTATTTGTCGAAAGCAGGTACCCTCGGATATCACAAAAGTCATTCTAAAGCCATTTCTCCAAAAATGTATGTTATGTTTCATACGCTCTTTGCAATGTGCCTTATGTAGATAATGGGCGATAATACCTGCTTGGATCTCCTTAAGTGGGCACTATAACCATTTTTGTTAATGGATCTTTTTTCTTGTTTTCATCTATAGGTAAGCACAATCACGGTGAGCTCTGACGGTTCCCTTCTAGTGTCTGGGACAAAGGAGGGCCATATGAGCATATGGGACATTCCAACAGCTACTTTGCTCCATCAGCTTCCTTGCCACAGCGGAACGATGCATGATATAGCATTCAGTCCTGGTAGGTTGGGAATTCTCGCTCGAAATTCACTGTGTTTTAGAGTTGACTTCAGATTCTTTACCCATTTGTGCAGAGTTTTGCAAATTATTCATAGGAATGGTAACACCATGGGTATGTCATTTAAACGGTTGTTTGGTTGTACAATGGAGATACGAGGACCTACTATCAGTAGATGTTGATGATATAGCAGTTCAGTAGCTAAAGGAGACACACATTGCCACCTGTGACTTGTGGAGGAAGTATTTTTGGCATGAATGTGTAGTTGAGCTCAATACATCGGTCCCTTTTTAGTAAGTGTAATTCTATCAAGGATTTGTTTGGATTCTAGCAAGGACTTGAGCTTTCCGGATGTTAAAGTTGGGAATTCCAACTTTCAATTTAACTGATTAATACAGGAGTAAATATTTTAATGAGACCCTGTTGTGCAAGGAATATGTGCCTGCAGCTACAAAATACTTGCCCTCGTCTTTCAGACAATAGACACGTTCTTTCTACTGGAGAAGATGGATGCTTGAAAGTGGTTGATGTTCAAACTGGAATGTTGCTGTCCTCTCTGCCCTCAGGGGAAGAGCAAAGGTAACATGTTCATGGAAATATGTGCTTTTATTTGTCTAGTTATTCTGTCAGCTTTCCATTCATACGTACACATTCCAAAGTGGTGTAACAGCAAATGACATCATAGTGATATCATTTGTGTGAATATTAATCTTTGGGGTTGGCCACTATGATATTCTGCAATACAGTGCCTGCGACTTTAGGGACACTCAAAAACCATATATATCTTATATATAAAACTATAACCTATTCTGTTGTATGCAGGTGTTTCTGTTGGAATGGACATACAGTTCTGTCTGGAAATGACGCTGGTGAGATATTGGTTTGGGACCTACTTGGAGGGCGAGTTCTTGAAAGGATGCCAGGACATTCAGGTACTTGAACCAATGCCCCCTATAAATATTTTGTCAAGCGTAGCTTTGCACAGCAACATAAGTATATGATGAGCTTATGAACTTAATGTCATTTCTATAAACTGTTAACGGAGGGAAATGATAATGAGGGGTGTACAGCAACAGGCTGTTTGAAGTCCTGATGTCTACCAATATCCCCGCTGAATATTGAAAACAAAAGACGACGTTTGTGAGGCCACCTTCATTATCTTTCACCTTTGGTCTCTGGAACTAAATATCTGCTTGCAGCACGCCGCTCAGTGATATCACATTACTACACCTCTCTGATATGCGATCTTGGAAATAATCTAGAAAAGTAGTTAGTAGTAAAAACATATATTTGAGTAATTGCTTTGAGTACTCTCCCTGCTTGGGTTTCGGAATTCAGTCTATGGTGGTGGTTCTCAGGTGTTCTGCAGTATTTTTGTGTGCGTAGGATGTCATTTAATAAATATTGTGTTGTTCATTCAGGTATATATTTTTTTTCACCCCTCATAGATGCGGTAACGTGTATTTGGATGAATAAACCATGCAACACTATGATTACAGGATCTGCAGACAGACAAATTTTATTCTGGAAATTACTATACTGATTGCTAAATCTTTCTCTTTCCACATGAATTTCTGTATGAAACTTGAATATATTTTTAACTTTTATTTTAATGTACGATTCAAAGTTTCCGCTGAATGTATGCCCTCGCGAGACTGTGCCTTGGCCATTTTACCTTTTGTTATTATTTTTTTTTTTTTGTACCACTTTTGTGATGTGCCTTGATTTTTAGAAACTGATCCTTCTAATGGGGTTGTTTTTTATGAAAAACTGTAAATTAGGAGTCTGAGCTAGACCTACCTCTAAGGTGATCCCCTTTTGATTCTGAAGACAGGCTATTAATATAAAGTCTTCCACAAGTATAATTGTCATGCATAGACTTTTTTGGTCTTAATAGCAAGTCTAATATTTTGCCTCTAATTTACCAAACTTGTGCATTTTCTAAGTTAGAATTAAATGAGGCAACAAGATGTAGTCTATTCGGTTCGCTTTTGTAAACGTACAGAATAAATCATGGAGCAAAACCATGGAGTTTCTAAAGCCTAGGTGGTGACACGGTCTACGTTTCTGTAGATTTCATTATTTTTAACCCCTTCAGTCCTAGGGGTTTTTGGTACCTCAAGTCCTGGAGCAGTTTTGCCATTTTTGCGGTATGTCATTTCAGCGATTATTCCCGTTTCCTGAGAATAGTGTACCCATGTAAACTATATATTGTTTTTTTCCAAGGGATTGCAACCCAAAAATACCCACTTGCGCGATCTGGCATTTTAAATGTAAAGGCAGTTGTTACAAGCAATCGACCAGCATTGGCTTCTGCTGACAAGGAGGAGTCCAGGCTGTTGAGGATGTGTCCCTATCGCTGCAAGAGAGGCTTTACTAGATGCATTTTTAGGATGTACAGGAATGGCTACAGGGGACTGAAGGGGTTAAAGTTAATGGAAAATCTATTGGGGGGGGGGGGGGAATTATACTGCAAAAAGTACCGTCTCCTTGTGCTGCGCAAAGGACTCGGAGGCAAATGTCACCGTCAAATTCAGAACAATTAATACACCTGTGTGAAGCTGCGCATGCTATGTACGTAGTATTGGAGAAGCGAGAGTAGCTGTTGTCAGGACAACAAACAGGTGTGATTATTCCTTAACGATAAAGCTGAGGAATACACATCTGGACTTGTAAGGATAGAAGGGAGCAAAGGTCAGAAAATCATTCCTTTGCAGATCCCGTCAGAGGACGAAATCCATCGGAAAAGCGTAAATGCTCCTGTGGTAACGTCAGCAGCACTTCTTGCAAAGAAAAGGGGCAGCCGCCACTAAGGTGTAAAATAGTAATTTACAAAGACACCACCACTCAGCTTTGGCAGGAAGGGCATCAGTGACAGACACTTCTTGCTTTGTGGTGACCAAGTATTTCTAACAACCATACTCTAAATGTGTTAATAATCTAAATTCATAGCTAAATATTTAAACAGTAGGTAACTTTTTTCTTTTTTTTTTTAGTGGAAGTGTACTATTTAACAGCAGCTGTTTAACCCCTTCAGTCCCAGGTCTAAAATATCTTTTGTGGGTGTTTTTTGACGTGTGTAAGCCACGATTCTCCTTTTTCATATTTCTTGAACCTGTATAAACTTTTTTTTTTTAGGAGATGTTTTAAAATCCTAGAACTACAAAAAAAAAGCTTGATCTGAATAAGTTTTTATTTTTCTAACGCACTCGGCTTTTAATAGCATTGTCAGACGTCTGCATTCTCCGGTCATCCTGTTATGTGCTTTAACTTTCGTTACGAGTGAAGGGCAGGCCCTTCCTTGTGGATACTTAGTAGTAGTTTATCTTATTTGTATTCAATGGATTCGTCAGTATGTAAATATTAAACTGTATAGATGACACATTACGAGTATGTTCTACTTACAACTGAGGGATGTTTAAGCTGGGCTGTACTGCTGATCGCAACTCCTATGATTCTCAGCAAATCTTAATTGAGCATTGCTGTACAACAGCCAGAGAGTTAATTGAGTGCCCAGTTCTCCTTTAGCACTTCATTTTGATGAATGCATATTTGGTGGTTGTACAGTAGATATGGTATAATTCATTGTTTACACCTATAGCTGCCCTTTCAAGATGTGCAACTATCACTCATCACCAGAATTCTGATACAGATGCCTGTTTAACGGAAATGCTTCTCTACATCTACAACATGTTATAGCAGTGGATTAATAAACTCTGTACAACAGCATGTTCTCATTCTCCATGATAACAGGGGAGGTTTATTTTAAAAGATGCACAATATATCGGACCCACGTTAATAAAAACAACAAGGTATGATTTACTAATATGATCTGTAGAATGCGGTGACTATAGAAATAAAGGCCTTGTGTTTTTTTTGGAATTGCCATGTTAGTGGATGTGACTATAAAGCTTAAAATATACATTTGAATGGGTAATAAGTGGCCATTGTATACAAAGACCACTGTTTTAATGGGATATTATTTTAGCAAATACATTAAAACATCCCATTAAATAAAACGTGAAAAATGTTGCCACCAGTTAACATAAAATAAATGCAGACACCCGGGGGTTATTATGTATATTTGATGCAATAACATTTTGTACATATACAAAAAGATACAGATCTGAACAGTAAGAAATGTTTAAAGTAATAGACCGTTTATGGTTAAAGCACTAGATGCCAAGATCATGGAGAGGAAGGAGGTTGTACGTTATTTTGACCAGAAACCAAAATCTTTAAAGTATTAAGCTAAACCTCGCTTCACTGTTTGGTGAATAAACCCCAAAGCGGTATGAAATGAAGTCTTATTTTATTGCAAGCGATTTTTACATAAGCCATACATATGAAAATAGCTATCTTGTACACGTGATATAAAATTACAGCATTTTCAGGCACACCTTCCTTTCTAAAATGATTTGTCAATCAAAGCATAGTGCATTTGTTTGTTTCGAGAAAACATAATTGTATGCAGACAGCAGAATTTTCAGGATACTGTACGTTTAGGAGTAAAAGTAGGATGTTAAACAAATACGTTTTATTGATATCTTAATTCAGAGCATACACGACAGGAAACGGTAGCTATTAAACCCATCATTGATTTCACAGAATTGCAGTTTCCTACCTAAATAGTAGAGTAGCACATAACAGATCTAGATGTGACTGAAATAGGCCCTGCAGGATTACAGAATGCAAATGTTAACATGCAGTGTTAGGAAAAAATCTTGGTCTCATATCTTGATGGCTGCCATGTAAAACAAGTCCAAGCTCAGTCAAGATTATACATCCAGTCAAAAAAGCAAATGTTACTTTTAAACCTCAGGAACACCATGGTCCATTAAGTTCTTCATAATACTTGAAGCCATTCTATAGGAAGAACAAAAAAAATTAATAGTGCCGTCATATTCCACAAGACTGTACAATGGGTAAACAGGACAAGTATAACACACTTGTGAGGGGGGCCCTGTTTACTCGTATATAATGTTTTCATGTTAAAGTGACCCTCCAGTGTCCCATGCAGCTTCACAACACACACATTAAAATACTTTTTTGTAATCTTCATCCTGTTAAACTCATCTTAAGCCAAAGCTTCTATGGTCCCATTTTTTCATGCCACTGACTGAGCAAGTACTGGTTCTCACTGGTGTTAAGTATTACTACATTGGTAAGGCCAGCAGCACATGTGATTCTCCAACACCTGGGATAGAGGGATTCTGCAGACTACCACCACCCTATTATTTGATGGCTGGAGCACTTGAGAGATGGGCTACTACTAAAAAAGGCAAGACACTAACATGTACTTTTCTAACAAGACTAGGATATGATAAGACATATATGCATTGGAGATGTGGTCACTCACCTCTTTATCATGTGTTCAAAGATGTAGGATGGCATAATTGTAAGAGTCACCACATTTGGGGATGCAGCAAGCAAGTCAGCAACCTGGGAATCCTGTAAAGACATAATTCAATCATTTCAATTTCTAAAACGGTTTTGCGGTAATATGTCACATTTATCTGTGGGTATGAGTACACAAACCGTAACAACGTTAGCTTTTGTTTGCAATGGAAGAAAGAAAATACTCACTGCATTTGACAGGATTTTAGGAGATACCGGGATTACAATACTTCACATATGTCAATTGTAAAAAAAGTATTTTATACATTTCATAAAATGAACAGTTTTACTTGCTGAATAGATACAATGTCATCGGCTTACATATTGCACGGTATAGATTAAACCGGTAAATGAAACATACTTTTACAGATAGATATGCGAACGCCTATTTAAAAAATCTGCAAGAAATAAAAGGCTAGGGTGATGAAAATGCCCTTTCTGGGTCCAATTTCATTAACTATCACAATTCTCTCTGGTCTTCAGTTATAACATCTGCCAGATGAGTGAATAACACAGCGCAGTAAAATAGAATGTATTTTCCAATATTCCTAGTGTATGGTAGAACACATTTTGCCTTGTAACTGTGTTGAAGAGATGGGGTTAAATGGTAACACTAAGTAAAAAGGCTCCTTTACCTTTAGTCCAATTACATTCTGGCCATTAATTTCACAAAGGTTATGATCAGTAAGGAGACCATTTCTTGCTGCAGAGCCATCCTTGACAATGGAGGTGATTTTACCATTTTTGAAAATAAAGCCAACATGTCCAGTACTATCCTTGTGCATGGTTATTGTGCGTTCAAATGGTCTTAAAGGAGAAAAAAAGTTACAGAAACAACATTGGCAAGTTAAATTCTGTGCAAAATAGCAAGGGAAAAGCATTGAATTATTCATTTACAGATATACGTACAAGAACTGATTTGTTTTGAACTTTTCATTCAAACAGTGTTATGGGACATTTTTTTTTTAAATTGTCATCTCATAATAACAATCTGTCTCAGAGCAGAAAGGGAAGATTAGGGCCCTGAATCTGAACCTGTCCACAATGCAGCATAAAGACCATTTACCAGCTTGCATGTAACCAGCATTTCAGGTGCCCACTAAGTTCTCAGGCCTGCTGCCTGTGGAGTTCTGGCCACTTGGCCTCCACAGAGATCGTGAGTTTAGGAATGATTTTAAAAGATAACAGGACTAACATAACAAAAACACTCATACCTGTCTCGAACAACCATAGAAATTCTGTCTCCACCAGCCTGCTTTAAAAATTTATGAGATTTGTCAGAACTCCATCCAGCACAGTTTTCACCATTTATCTGCAAAACCTGGTCACCAAATTTCAGGCCGACCAGGGATGCTGGAGAGTTGGCTTGAACAAGTTGTACAAAAATACCCTAAAATGCAAATAAAAAAAAGAAAGGAATCGTCAGAGTAGAGACAGAGACCGCAGCTACAAACCCCCCGCCCAAAAGACAAATTCATATACATCTATCCTGATGCATGGCAGCTAAAATTACAACTTAAAATGTACTGTCCCCTGTAGAATACAAAGTGCCCACTCAATCGAAATTCTGGTACCAAACGTACATTATCAACAGATTTCAGACGGAGGCCAATTTTTCCATCCTGGTCTTTGCACAGTATTATTTCACGGAGCCCCTGTTTTATTTCTGCCCTTCTGATTCCAACATCACTTCCACTCACTGGGGCCACCATGTTGTTCAGGGCTGATGGTCTTGCAACCTGGAGCTAAAAAAAAATAAAAATATACAAATAAATATAATTCAAAACTAGACTGCTTACTGCCCAGGGACACATATGAAGCATGTATAAGCATTAAAACATATTATAGGCTAAAAGGACAACCAGATGTTACAATATCCAGTATAGTTACTGAAATATAAGATCGAAAGGGGAAGTCTCACTGGGCATAAGTTGTATGTGGTGATGTTGGTTCGCACTGACAGATGACGTGGGAATTTGAATGCACCACACAGACGATTCTTTACGGCAAGGCTAATGACATCCATTCCTTGATAGACTCATTAGTCAGAGGGTCTGACTGGATGATTAAGATAAACAGCTCTTAATCCCTGGTTTGGGGTGATACGGCCTCTTGGATTTTTACGTCGTAACAAGAGTGTGGTACACAGAACTCCTTATACCTTTTTCAGCTTCATTCTCTCTCAATTGTGTGTATGTACGATTCTCTAATATAGCCCTTCTAGCTATAAATTTATTGATTTCCCAAAAACCTGATACTTCACATAGGGGGTGTTTGAGGTCTCAGGATGAGGATCACCTAACAAAGCTGCGTCAGTTTTTTGTATATACAAAGTGTTTAATTCATTTTTTTTTTTTAAACTAACTTCTAGAAATAGGCTTCTTTTTATTGTTTTAAGACATAGCTGGTGGTTAATTAAATGCTTGGGGTTGATGATTCTATTACCCTCTTGGCATTCTTTACTGGGAGGGTGGTAAGTGGAACAGCCCCCTCCGAGCAGAAGTTGCAGAGGATAAAACATTGCATGGGACAGACAATAAGTTATCATGTAAAGGGAGTTGCCATCTGTAACATTCTAGGACCTGTGGAAATTTGGCTGCTAGCATCCAGTCACATAACATTTTGTCTTACTTTAAACTGATCTCTATGAATGCATTTACATTCTATGGATTCTGAATTTTTCCAGCCTTAGAGCAAATACAGAACGTAAATCACAACACAAGTTACCATATGTAATAAAGAAAATATATTACAAACCCCATCGGATGGAACCAGTGACATATTTTTGTGTATTTCATCTTCACTCAAACTTAAGCCCATATACTGGGCAAGTTCAGGATAAAGTTTAGGGTACAGCCCTGTGTAAAAAGAGAACATATAAAAATATTGCACAACATATAAACCAAAACTTTAGATCTTTAAATATGTTCTTTTATTTATTATGTTGAGTTTCCTGGCAATATGATCTATTTCGCATATATCCCTATCGCAGAATATACATTTGAAAGTTACCTATGGGTTGGGGTGCTGAGACTGAAGCTTCCGACAAAATTGCTGGGTTGGCAGGATTTGTTGAAAAAGCCGTCTGTGCCTGGGTATATATATAATAAAATAAAAAATAGGTATTAAAAATAGGAATTCATTCTATATGCGTAAAAAAAATAATGAAAGGGTCATTAAAAACGTGCATGGTCACCCTAACGCTTTAGAATATTGTTCTGGTATGCATATAGAACTTTTTTTTTTTTCAATTGTACAGGACATTTTGAAAGTGAATGTATAAATATCTATTTGTAAACATAAAAAAAAAAAAAACACATTTGTTGTGTTTTTTTTTTTTTTCTTCTTACAACCAACATACTGCCTGCATATTATACATCATTTTACTGATGTTTAAGACAAATCTCGAAATGTTTTTTAAAATAGAAATACTTCAAACAACATCATAAGAAAATGAGAACCAAGCTCCGAAGCAATTTCTTCCCATGCCCCTAAAGGATTATTCAGTTTACTTCATCTGGTTGGCTGCTGAAGCCACTTCTTGCGTAACAGTAAAGTCTTTGCACAGCATCTCTGCTACCCTGAAAACTTCATTATAATAGACCTATAGTCAGAGAATAGAGTACAATGGATCTGCTTCGGGAAGGCATAGGATTTGACATACGGTGTGTGTATGTACGTATGTATGTATGTTTGTATATACATACACACACATATTGTATATATACAGACATACACACATATATTGTACTAGGAAAACAAGTGGGAAAAAAAGAAAGGAAGGTAGAGAGGGTGAGGAAAAAAAATAGATGCAACCATGAAGGGTCATATATGCTGCTGTTAACACCTCATGGAACACAACAGTCAGGAAAAGCCATGCCAGGAACACCTAGAATTCTAACATGAAGTAACAGCACCCGAAAAAATAAAATAAAAACTATTCGCTTTGGCTTATAGTTTTTTTGCTAATGGAAAAAAAGGACCTCTTACGTACGTAAATCCATAAAAACACAATTAGAACGGTCCCTGGCTGTCTAACCAGCACTGTTCTTGGGCAGGGGCGTTTAGATACACATGTATTTCTGTACTAATGTTTGCAAAGGTAATTAAGAATTCAAGTCAGGGATCAGCTTGCTTCACGAATCCGGGTAACTTGAAGCCTTTCCATTTATAACGTCACATTTGTATTCTGAGTGAAATCAGACTCAGGTTTCCTTTACCCAGTGTTCGAATTTGCATAGAAAAATATACGAGGATGTTAAAAATTGCATAATAACGTTATTACAAATATTATTATGGGGTGAGAAAGAAAAAAAAACAACCACTTACCTGAATAACTTTGTC
This sequence comes from Spea hammondii, assembly GCA_029215755.1. Lineage (NCBI taxonomy): Eukaryota > Metazoa > Chordata > Amphibia > Anura > Pelobatidae > Spea > Spea hammondii. The sequence continues at coordinate 25,387,738 of JARDYJ010000005.1, forward strand.
AACCTTGAGGTCTTCGAGTGATGGGTATAAAGACATTGTTGAAGTTCTTCTAAAAGCAAGAAAAGGAAAAAGTGTCTGATTAGCAGTGAAAATTACTTCAAAAGCATCATGACAGGGATTAGTTCACATGCTGACCGTAGTCAGATGATAATCATATGACGCTCATTATAAACGCCATTGCATCATACATAGAAAATTATACAAAGTACTCATTTTAGAACATAGATTACATACACATACATATATATATATATATATATACACATATACACACACACTTTTTTCATGACAGATGTATCAAGGTTTTTTCTATTAATAAAATATATATATATATATATATATATATATATATATATATATATATATATATATATATATATATATATATGAACAGCTTTTTTTCTTCACAAAATGATAAGGTTAATGAACAGAGACATGGTTTCAACTGCTTACAGCATTGAGGCCAGACATAACGCAAAATGGTTTACCTAACAAGCTAAAAGCATTAAAAGGCCATGAATGTAAGTAAAAAATAAAAATACCGTATTTGCCCGAACATAGACCGCAACCCCCCCTTTAAGTCTTTAAAGTGGGGGTGCGGTTTAGCGCAGGGATGCGCAGTTCATGTCACGCGTTTCTTTTTCATTAAGGATCCAGATCCCCCGCAGCGCTGCAGGGGACCTGGATCCTCCTCTCGGGCAGCCGTGGACTTCTGCGTGATACCCGCAGACAACCTCCGCTGTCAGCACTTCCGCTGGGGCTTCTATAACGTGACAAAACTTTCCTGTGCTCCACCATAGAAGCCCCGGCGGAAGTGCCGGCAGCACAGGGTTGCGCACAGACGTCCACCGGATGTCCCTGCTAGACACCAGGGAGTCTGGGGATGCATTGGTAAGTCGGGGGGGGGGGGCATATCTAAAGAGCAGAGTGGCATATCGTGGGGGGGGCACGAGTGGCATATCTATGGATTTGTTTATTTGTTCTTTAAAATAGCACCAAACTTTAAGGGTGCAGCCTATAATCAAGCCAATACATTATTTATATATTTTTCCTAGGGGCGTACAAACAATACATCTTGTTTCACAAAAAAAAATAAAATACAGGGGAAAGGGAGACTTGTGGGGTGGCATCAATTATTTTACAAACAAAATATATATTTAGCAAACAAAAATATTGTCTCTTTAAAATAATGTATTTGTTCAGACCGCACCTCCGATTGGGGGTTTCCAGCTTTTACAAATAAGGACAGGAATTTCAAAACAGGATGCATTCTATACTCAGGCTAGAGGGACAAAGTCATCACTTGCGCAAGTTTGAGTAAGGAACTATACTACTCCAGAATACAATACACAACGTGCCCGCTAACTAACAAAAAAATCCTACCCTATATAAAAGAACACGTTTAATGTTTGGCTCTTGGCTGGCGCGCATGTAGCACCATTAAAAAACTTGCCAATATACAGAAGCGACAACAGCATTAACTCAGGTTAAGACACACCGGCACGGAAGGAGAAGAGGGCCCTGTTCTAGTAAGTTTACAATCTACCAGATCCCACCTGAAGATCTCTTATTCTATGAACGTGCATCTTCTAGATACCCCTTGTTAGTGTGATTTGAATGTTACATTCAAGTAGCACTGTCTTTGGAAACCATGTCAATACATACATAATAATAACAAGTGTTGGAACGTATATAATATGAAGTTTCTTTAAAAGAGCGAAGGCTATAAATATTGGCACAAGCCAATACGGACGGCACCGAGTCTGTGTGCAGGGACCCCATTCCAATGTATGTCACCTGAGGGAAGATTTGGGAAAGCTCAGCCCCACCCACCGCTTTACTCGGTCCCGCCCCTTACTCCTGTGAACAGAGAAAGCGCTCCCCAAATCTCAACACCCTCTCACAAAACAATACCACTGAAAGTACTGTGCGCATTAATCCATTCTTGGGCGATAGGGCTTGGTAAAGCAGCACTTGGTCCGCATCTTGTAAATGACTAAACACTGCTGGGAGTGGGAGCAATAAACAGCCGTCAATCATCAAAACAGCCGGACTACAAGAAATATTCAGCAACGACAACTATGAGCCCCGTGAACACCGGCTAGCGGACTTCCTTACCTGTAAGCGGAAGGAGAAACAATAATGAGGTTGCCACCGAAAGCAGACCGTTAGCCTCAGGAGGAACCTTCACACTGTGTGCTGCTGGGAAAGGCGATGACGTCAGACGCTTACGGTCATACAGGGAGGAAGACAAAGACAGGAGGAAGAGGGCGGGGTTAGGTTAAGGGCGGGGTTATGGAAAGGGGAGGGTATTTCGTGTAAACGTCAATGGGGATAGGCAGTCTCGTGATTGTTGCTAAGAGACGAAGTGTCCGGCTGCTGGCGGGTAGCTCGTTGGCAAAATAGTAACAATCGTGACGGTGACAGGAAGTTGTGGTGTAAACATTTTTAGTGTTCAGCTTAATAGTGTCTTATAAGTTAATGACGTAACACGCATACTCTGTGAAAACATATTCAAATCATCTTAAATGTATTGTTTTTACCTCAGAAGGAGCTAGGAATATTCTGTTGTCATCAGAAGCCCGGTGTCCCGCTTTTCCGTTGCTGTGGGTAGTAGGGTATGAGCAGTCTGCACAGCAAGCGACATAACATACTTGTGCTAATACCTAACCCATGTTTGCTTCTCATTTATGGAGACGAGAGGTCAGTAATGAAGCAGAAGACAAGTGATTTGAGCCCGAAAGAATATAAGAAATATATGTATGATAACCTTCACATTTTGTAAAAAATATAGTCAGAATTCCAAAATTTGGCGTATATGAAATAAAAATATATATAGTTTAATATTGCAATGGTAAAATACAAAATTGCACACACAGACACACACACATATATATATATATATATATATATAATTTTTTTTTACCCTATTTGGATGCGCCAACCCATATATAATGTATATATATAATTTCAAAAGTGTATCCCATAAAAATAGCAGCTTACATTAAAAATGCAGCATCCAGCTTTCAGTATGTCAAGCAAGGATGCAAGTAGAATAAGAGAACAAACCTCAAAAAGTAAATTAATAAATAAATAGCAAAAATGAATGCACGAAAAGTATAATAGCATGGGAGTTACATTGATTCACTGTGCAGGTTGTGTTGGTTAAGCACTAAATATCTCTGCACAATATCCACAGGGTTGTGACTTCAGTTACCTCACTTCACTATTCATTATAAAGGGCCACCACTGGCAGGGCCCAGCAAGAAATATGCATAATGTATAGTTCAATCAATGAGTTAGAAGACTAGATAAAACTTACAGATTTAACTATGCATAGTGCCAGCCAAACTCTTCCTGCAGCAAGAGCTCTTTGGGGATGGTGCTTCGTAATGTATAGTGAAGTCTCTAATGTGAACTTTCCTGATGCCTCTTTTAGTGGGTAAACCCCATTGTGTACCAATGGTAATAATGCTATTCGACCCCATCCAAAATATATTAAGTGTATCTGTTTTACTGAAGCTGTAGAGGAGAACAAGATACCGGGAATGTAAATCCACTCCAAGAAAAACCTGTATTGATTGTGAATGGTTCTGTTCCTCTTCCTTTACAGGGAAGTTTTCTTGTTTACATTTTTTATTATCTTATAACGTTACAATGTAACTGAGATACATGCTTATCAAGATGGTTTGAATTTTCAATGTAATGACAGCTGCGACTGTCTTGGTTTGATCATAACTGACAGCTGTGACACACTCATAATTTTGACATCCAAGGGACACACAAGGCCCTCACAGACTAAAAACATTCCAAAAACTAAACAGCGCTACAGAATCTTTAATAAAAATCAAGTATTTATTATTTAATACAGTGACATCCATAATAATTGGCAACCATTTTCTAATATTTCATAAATTCTAAAGGTTGGAAATATGTATATGTTTTAAAATCCTGATATCTCTTCTTGCATCATATTTGATCCATACTTTCCTCTGTCTACTAACTAAATTAATGTTTCCTTCTATTTTGCTTTGAAATAGTTATAAACTAGAAACCATGACATAGCAGAATAAACCATTATTTTTTTGTCTCAAAAGTAATAGAAAAACATATTTTATAAGGCAGTATAGGTTAAAGAGACACTCCAGTGACCCAGGAAGCCCTCTGTGCAATGACTAGTTATAAAAGTACTTTTTATGCATTCATACAACTACAAAAAAGCACCTTGTGTAGAAACTGCCCCATTTGTGGTTCCCGCCGAGCAATCGCAGAGCCAATGCGGGAGTTGACTGGCAGTAAGTCTATCAGCGTCAGGAGATCCGTTCTCCTGAACACGTCTCCTGCAGATCAAGTAGCTGAGTAGTCGGTAAAGGGGCAAATGCAAATGACAGGATTCTGCACAACCCCCTTATGCATTTGCAAAGGGGACACCACAAAAATTAAAGTGATGGCTGTATGATGGCTGTAGTTTGCCTTTAAAAACAAGCAGAACATTGTAATATTGTGTATTCTTTGTCTCTGAAACATCTATTTATTGTTCTAAAGGCAATTGAGACACAATTTGATTTTATGTTGTACATTATACAGTGACCAGCTACAATGTATTCTCTTAAATAAAATGCTTTCTAGATAAAAGCCTTACATAGTAAAATCTTACAAGGCAACTCCTTCCCGCTACGAAAATAACATCCTGGGTAATCACGTAATGTAAATATTTAATGTTGCCATTAATATTAGATCACCACTCTGCTTTAAGAGAGCTGACATATACCGTAGGGTTTTGGATTTGGTTATATTAGGCCAGACTACTATTAATGTACTATTCGAAGATTGTTGGAATCAATAAATACTAGGTTACAAGATTTTGCAGCAAGCCTATAAAATGAGTCATTTTGAATTGACTAATAAAGCTTTAACTACAGACTATCAAAATATTTATTCTGTTAATACTTAAAATAAGCTGGTTCTGGTTTTGTTTCTTTATGCTAACTAAAGTAAAGTGTACAGTGATTGCATACAGATGGCAAAGTCTCTAAATGTATGTAGTCGGTACAAAAAACAAAGCAATTATGTGTTCTTTTCCATACTATATTTAGGTATGTTAGGTATAGGATGTTTGTGCAGCTTACACCCGCAGTCTACTGGAACTCAGTTGAATTTACAGTATGGCCTTTTGACCCTCTGGATTCAACATCTCAAAACCTTACTTTATTTTCCATGTATTGTCCCTCCTCCTGCAAAAATCCTATCAGCTTTAAAAGTAATGATGTGTAAAGACTGGTTTGGCCCTGCATAACGCATAGGTGGCCTAGTGGATGCATAGACCTGCATACTTCATCTTCCTTGGTTTGTGGCCAGTATCAGACTGCTGAGTGCCAGATATGGTATCATATCCCAGTATTCAATCTCAGAAAGTAGAGAGCAGCACAAAGGATGCATCGATGGATGTACACTCATTCTACTCTTCAAACTGCTGCTTTGCAGGCCAGTCAGAGAGAGAATGAGATCTCTGATCTCTCCAGATGACCTTGCTGCATGGGTTGTAGTGGAGTGAATTGTTACTCATTAGTTGCGTATGAAGTACCACTACTGGCCACACACCGGAGCTCTTCTGTCCGAATCCAATTTGTGACATACATTTGCTGATCTTCTGAAAGTGTTGGTGGTGATAGAGATCAAATGGATATAGTACTAGACTGGCAAGCAAAACAATATGTAACCAAGAAAGAACATTCTTTAGATTCGTTTCTCACACAAAGGCAAAGACAAAATATATTTGTAAGGTGGAAGGCCGACCGGCTTTTGGGGCAGTTGGCTTTAATTTGATTGTTTATATCTCTGTGGTTTGGGCCAAGAGTTTTCGGTTTATTTGATATTCAGTTGCAAGTGGTTGATGTAAAGGTTTTTTGGTTTGGTTATTCTGTAATAAATTGGTTATAAGCTAAATAAAAGACCACGGCCTTTGTTTATCCACAAAATTGGTTTCAGTGTCATTTATTTATTATATTGTTACATTTTGTTTCAATTATTGCACCATACAACCACATGAAAGTGTTGGTGGTGATAGAGATCAAATGGATATAGTACTAGACTGGCAAGCAATACAATATGTAACCAAGAAAGAACATTCTTTAGATTCGTTTCTCACACAAAGGCAAAGACAAAATGGTACAAAAAGCAACAATGGAAGGCTTATAAGCAAGTTCAACATTATATGGATGGATACAATTTAAATATGTAATAATCTTAGAAACCAAAATGCCAATTCAAATGATAGGACAAAAGAATGTAATAGCAGTCATACTTTACAAGCATTTATCTGCAACATAATAATAAGAGCTGCCAAAGCACAAGCGGAAGAGAAAATAGCCTATTAAGTACAAAAAAAAGGGAAATACAAAATTTTGTGAGATAAATTGTGCCCATTAACAAGAAAGGTAGTAGGGAGGAGTTGGGCAACTATAGGCAAGTTAGTCTCACGTCAGTAGTGGGGAATTAATGGAAACTATGTTAAAGGATAGGATTGTTGAACATCTGAAGTCACATGGTTTTCAAGATCAGAAACAACATGGGTTTACTTCACAAAAATCATGACAGACTAATCTAATTGATTTTTTTTAAATGGATGTCTAAAGTAATAGATCAAGGTGTTGCAGTTGGCATCAGTAAGGCTTTTGACTTATCAACTGAGTTTGGATCCCAAATTGATGAATGGATTATCCAGTAATGGTTGTAGTCAATGGAGTATATTCAGAGCATGGTCTTCATCAGGGATCTGTACTTGGTCCCGTCCTCTTTAATTTTTTTTTGCCTCCAGAAATGCCAGAGTGGCATATAGGGGTATAAGGCATTTCTGGAGGTAGAGTGGCATATAGGGGGTTAAAATGCATATTATGGGACAGAGTGGCATTTCTAGAGACAGAGTGTCTGGTGGGGGCAGCGGCACACACCGCGCCGCCCAATGGCCGTGTCTCAGGACTTTTGTCCCACGCCTTAAAAGGGTATCCCGGTGGGCCAGTCCGGCCCTGATTAGCATGGATAGTGGCATGAGGGAAGTGCTCATGCTGTTGTACAGAGCACTTGTGAGACCTGACACAAAGTATTGTGTACAGTACTGAAGACCTTATCTCCAGAAGAATATAGATACTTTGGAGAGTTCAGAAAAGGGATAGTAAACTGGTTCATGGATTGCAGGATACGACTTTACCAGTAAAGGTTAAAGGATCTTAACATGTATAGCCTGGAAAAAAGAAGTGACAGGGACGATTTGAAATTTAAATGCATAAAGAGAATCAACATGATAAGGGAGGAGAGTATACTCAAAAGAAGTAGGACTACCACAACAAGAGGACATGGTCTCATATCAAGAAATATTACTTTACTGAGATAAGGCCAGGGAGTAAGGAAAGTATTCAAAAATTCGGCAGACTAGATGAGCCAAATGGCTCTTACCTTCCGACACATTCTATGCTTCTAATATACCCAATCTTTTTTTCTGCATAGAACAGTCAGTGATTTCTATTTAAATCTTCACTGTGCATTATACACTGATCAGCCATAACAATATGACCCCCTGCCTAATATTGTGTAGATCCCATTTTTGCCGCCAAAACATCCCTGACCCATTAAGGCATGGACTCCACTAGACCTCTAAAGGCGTGCTGTGGTATCTGGCACCAAGACATTAGCAAAGTTGCGAGGGGGGCCTCCATGGATGCTTGCTATTGCCATGTGTTCTCCAGGTAAGTGACGCAACCAGCCATTCACATGATGTCAAAGAAAACATGATTTATCAGACCAGGTCACCTTCTTCCATTGTCATGGACTTCCATCGGTCCAGTTCTTATGCTTACATGTCCAGTGTAGATGCTTTCGGTAGTGGACAGGGGTAAGCATGGGCACCCTGACTGATCTGCGGCTACGCAGCCCCATATGCAACAAACTGCATTCCACTGTGTGCTCTGACACTTTTCTATCAGAACCAGAATTAACTTTTTCAGCAATTTGAACTACAGTAGCTGGTCTCTTGGATTTGACCACATGGGCCAGCTTTCTCCCCCCACGTGCATCAGTTAGTCTTGGCCGCTCATGACCCTGTCACCGGTTCACTGCTTTTCCTTCCTTGGAACACTTTTGATATGTACTGACCACTGCAGACCGGGAACACTCCACAAGAGCTGCCATTTTTGAGATACTCTGGCCCAGTCGTCTAGCCATCACAATTTGGCCCTTGTCAAACTTGCTCAGATCCTTATGCTTGCCCATTTCTCCTGCTTCTAACACATCAAATTTGATGACGAAATGTTCACTTGCTGCCTATATATATATCCCACCCACTGATAACTGATATACACTTCGCCTGTCAGTGGTCAGTATTTATGTCTAAATTATCAGAATCATTTAACCAGTCACTATTGACTGGAATACTTCAAGTAGATTGGAAGTTGGCAATTGTACCATTTAATACCATTTACAAAAAAAAAAGCAGGGCCAACTCGGCCAACTACAGACATTTAAGTCTTACAACAGTAATTTGGGAAATTAGTAGAAACTTTGTTAGAGGAAAGATTGTTAAATGGTTAACAAGATCATAAGTTATTATTTTTTTGACTAAGTAACTAAAATTATGGACCAAGAAGAACAGTGGATACAGCCAATTTAGATTTCAGTAAAGTAACATAGTAACATAGTAACATAGTAACATAGTTCATAAGGTTGAAAAAAGACCAAAGTCCATCAAGTTCAACCTATATACATATTGTGTCCCTACTGTGTTGATCCAGAGGAAGGCAAAAAACCCTTATGAAGCAGATGCCAATTGCCCCATACCAGGGGGAAAATTCCTTCCCGACTCCAAATATGGCAATCAGAATAAATCCCTGGATCAACGTTCTGTCCCTATTAATCTAATATCCATAACTTGTAATATTATTGCTTTCAAGAAACACGTCCAGGCTCCTTTTGAACTCTTTTATTGAGTTTACCATCACCACTTCCTCTGGCAGAGAGTTCCATAATCTCACCGCTCTTACTGTAAAGAACCCCCGTCTGTGCTGGTGTAGAAACCTTCTTTCCTCCAGCCGTAGAGGATGTCCCCTTGTTATAGATACAGTCCTGGGTATAAATAGGTCCTGGGAGTGATCTCTGTACTGTCCCCTTATATATTTATACATAGTTATTAAGTCCCCCCTAAGCCGTCTTTTTTCCAAACTAAATAACCCCAATTCTGATAATCTTTCTGGGTACTGTAGTCCTCCCATTCCCCTTATTACTCTGGTTGCCCGTCTTTGAACCCTCTCCAGCTCCACTATATCTTTCTTGTACACTGGTGCCCAGTACTGTACACAGTATTCCATGTGTGGTCTGACTAGTGACTTGTACAGGGGTAGAATTATTTCCTTGTCGTGGGCATCTATGCCCCTTTTGATGCACCCCATGATTTTATTTGCCTTAGCAGCAGCTGCCTGACACTGGTCGCTACAGGTAAATTTACTGTTAACTAAAACTCCTAAGTCCTTTTCCATGTCAGTCGTCCCCAGTGTTTTCCCATTTAATACATATTCCCAGCCTGGATTTTTCTTCCCCATGTGCATAACCTTACATTTATCTGTGTTGAACCTCATCTGCCACATCCCAGCCCAAGCCTCCAACCTATGCAGATCCATTTGTAATCGTGCGCTGTCCTCTATTGTGTTAACCACGTTACAGAGCTTAGTATCGTCTGCAAAGATTGATACTTTACTATGCAATCCCTCTACAAGGTCATTAATAAATATATTAAAAAGAATAGGACCCAAAACTGACCCCTGTGGTACCCCACTAGCAACAGTCACCCACTCAGAGTATGTACCATTAATAACCACCCTCTGTTTCCTATCACTGAGCCAGTTACTTACCCACATACACACATTCTCCCCCAGCCCAAGCATTCTCATTTTATGTACGAGCCTTTTATGTGGCACCGTATCAAATGCTTTGGAAAAATCAAGATATACGACATCCAGCGATTCACCCCGATCCAGTCTTGAGCTCACCTCCTCATAAAAGCTGATCAGGTTAGTTTGACAGGACCGATCCCTTGTAAACCCATGCTGATATGGAGTCATACACTTATTTTCATTGAGATACTCCAAAATAGCATCTCTTAGGAAACCCTCAAACAGTTTACACACAACAGAAGTTAAACTAACAGGCCTATAATTCCCCGGGTCACTTTTTGTCCCCTTTTTGAATATTGGCACAACATTTGCTATGCGCCAGTCCTGGGGAACAGACCCTGTCACTATAGAGTCCTTGAATATTAGAAATAGGGGTCTGTCTATTACATTACTTAACTCCCTTAGAACGCGGGGGTGAATGCCATCTGGACCTGGTGATTTGTCTATTTTGATTTTTTTTAGGCGGCACTGCACTTCTTCCTGGGTTAGACAGGCGACATGTACTGGGGCATTTATCTCATCCTGCTGTATATTACCTGGCATTTCATTTTCCTCTGTGAATACAGCAGAGAAGAATATATTTAATAGATTAGCTTTTTCCTGATCCCCGTCTATAACTTCTCCCTCATTACTTTTTAAGGGGCCAACGCTTTCATTGTTAACCTTTTTACTATTTATATAGTTAAAGAACATTTTGGGGTTTGTTTTACTCTCTTTGGCAATGAGTCTTTCTGTCTCCAATTTTGCTGCTTTTATCTGATTTTTACATATTTTATTTTTTTCCCGATAGCTTTTTAGTGCTTCCTCACTGCCTTCCTGTTTTAGTAGCTTAAATGCCTTTTTTTGCCATTTATTGCCCCCTTTACATTTTTATTTATCCACATTGGTTTTCTCTTGTTCCTGACTCTTTTATTCCCATACGGTATGTACCTTTCACAGTGAGAATTTAAGATATTCTTAAAAATCTCCCATTGAGCGTCTGTACTCTTGTTTTTGAGGACATTTTCCCAATTTACAGTGTTAAGGGCTTCTCTTAGTTGATCAAACTTTGCCCTCCTAAAGTGCATAGTTCTTGTGGCTCCTCTAAGAGTTCCCTTATTGAAGGACAAGTTATAATGCATCATATTGTGATCACTATTTCCTAGATGTCCCCTGACCTGCACATTAGTTACTCTGTCAGGTCTGTTGGTTAATATTAAGTCCAGTAGGGCGCCCCCTCTGGTCGGGTCCTGTACCATTTGGGACAGATAATTATCCTTACTTATAGTCAGAAACCGGTTTCCTTTATGAGATTCACAGGTCTCGGTTTCCCAGTTTATGTCGGGATAGTTAAAGTCCCCCATAATAACCACCTCATTGTGATTAGCTGCCTTGTTTATTTGCTTTAATAATTGAGTATTTGAGACCATCACAGATCAAAGGTTTTTGTTAATTTTGTATATTCAAAGAAAGTTCATACTTTTTAATATTGTAATTAGCAACATTTCAAAAGTCTCAAAGGCAAGGTATCCATTTGGCGCAGATTAGAAGAATGGTAAAGAATGTGACAGCTCTAATTTCATGTTAATAAATATCAAACAATGCATTTAGGAAGAAAAAATGTAAAAGCAAAATATAGCATAACAACTGAAGAGAGGGACATGGTAGTAATTATTTCTGAGAATTTACTGGCAATAAAAAAACTGTTGGAAAAAGCAAGCAGAGTGATGGGTAATAGAGGCATTAGTAGCAGAAAGAAGAATGTGGTTATGCTACCTTGCAGACCTAGAGTATTGTATACAGTTCTGGATACCCCATCTCCACACATGCTGGACACAGTTCGGAGAAGGACTACTAAAAGTGTCAGAGGCAATGGAGTTTTACTTTACTAAGTGTGTGGTAGATAAGTTAAACAACCTCCCAGCAGAAGTGGTAGAGGTTAATACAATCAGGAAATTTAACCATGCAGGGAGACCAGTCTTCATATGCACATAGATCAATGTATGTGCAAAGCATTTGCATACAAAATACATATAAGGTAAAACTCGGCTATGATTTGTGTTAATGATGGCTAGAGTATTCCTATGCACTGCCACAATGTCGCCAGAGGATGGAGCATGATTTCCAGGTTATTATCGAAACAAAAGGCGCTTTAGGTTTAAACACAAATACCGGTACTAGCAGGCATTTTCCAGCACTTTGTGTTATAGTGTAGCATATTAGTTTATTAGGACCCCAGAACCCCACAGATAAGTCAAATTTTACTAGATTTCTTCTAGTCTATTTTTTACTTTATTAAAATATTAAAGCCCCTTTATTCTTTTATATGTCTTTGTTCCCAAGCCTCTCCAAGATTTCACAATGAAAGTTATTTTCAAAGTAGGGCTTAGCTCTAGTTATATTGTGGATAGAAATAAAGGTATCAACATGTTTTGTATAATCCTAATAGGGTGCAACGCTTACTGATTGTGTCCCCAAATCACATAGAAAATGATTATTTATTCATTTATATAGATGTATCGTATTCTGCAGCACTGTAAAATAGGCAAGCTAAAGAAATATACAATAAGGGCCACACTAAATGCAGTTAAGATACTTTGATCTTTGTAATAATTCATACATATACTGATATTTAAAGATCATAATAAAATGGGATAGAGCATGCCACTATGGCAAGAATGTGTCAAAAAGGAGACACCCAAAGACTGAGATCCCCCAGTATTTCAGTAGCCCCTGCAACATTTCTCAAGGGATGGATTTAATGGAAGCATGATATGACATTGCAACTCTAATCATGGCTTGTGGACGGACCAAGGCAGAAAAAAGCCAACACTGGTGTTTGACATCAAGTAGCCAGCGGGAAAGTGTGTGTGTGATGTCATTCACACGATTCGTGGGTAGCGTTGTGATGTCACATCTGAGTAATGCCAATGTTATCTAAATACAGAACCTCTTTAAAGAACATGGTCAATGGATGCTACATTGTTGCATCATTTCATCAGAACATTTCATCACACAATGCATTACTTCAGTTTCAAGCCTGTGAACACAAAATGTTTGCTGATAAGTGAAACTAAACATGAGGAAGAGTCACTTCACAAGTGATACTGAGAATAAGTGCTCAAGTCCTCAAATACCTGTATAGTTAAACCATTTTAAACGAGTACATGAAACTAGGGCTAAAAAGATATTGGTGAAAATGGGAGTTTGTAGATATATAAATTATACTTTAAATATTACATTTATTTGTATAGTGCCAGCAGATTCCATAGCGTTGTTATAATAGGGTACAGTGAAAGTAAATAAATCTTATTAACAGATGTTATACTGGTACAGAAGGAGGAGAAGGACCTGCTTTTGCAAGCTTACAATCTATTTGACTTGTGCACAGCAAGCAAAATCGATTTGGAAAATGTTTTTGTTTGTTTTTGGCGCATTTTTTCAAAAATAAATTTGGTGGAATATTTTAATGCCACCTTCTGAAGTCCCATTTCAACAACTTACTTACTTCAATCAGCTTAGGAGTTAAGAGATCCAGGGTAGACTTTGCATTGCAGGACCACCAATACCACCAATACCACCACCACCAGCAACACTAGCACTACACCTATGGATAGACTCATCCAATTATATAAACTGATCCATCAGAGTAAGCAGCAGTGCAAATGGCAGGCACGGCAGAAACACACATCCAGCAACATGGTATGGGTCTGAATTTTCCCCAGAACTGGACAATTTTTATAAATTGATCTCTCAGGAAGACGATAGAGCGGCAGCAATAGAGCAATGGGCAGTTGGACGATGCAAGAATCACACCTCACTTAGTCTGAATATTGAGTGCTTGGCAACCTATTTTAACCTTCTAGGAAGCCATCTGCTTTCTAGAAGAGCTGTGTTCTTTGATGGTTGCGGATGTTGCCCTTTTGTTACCCTCTTACTTTGGACGATGGTGTGTGTAATAAAAGCAGTTATTGTGACATCACATGGCACCCCCTGTGCCAACTGATATCTAAGCAGAATGCACTGCTCTCTGAGAAGAATGGTAAGGTCATGATGATGCCAAAACTGACAAATGAATTAATTGATAACAAATATTCTAAGGTTTTCTAGTTCCTTTTGCACAAGTCTAATATGTATAGGCGTTGTACAGACCCAGGTAGATGTTTCAAATGAGTCTTGTGCACAAATACAGCACAAATCATGTATACATGTCCTTCAGGTGAAGCGATTGGAGAACAGGGTAGGCCAAAGCACCACTGCGCTTCAGCTTGCAACTGACTGGAAATCCATGAAGGCAGTTCTAGATTCTGAAGCTTGAAACAGATGCAGGAGATTTCAACTACCTCAAGCCTCAAAATCAAAAGTCTCAATTCAATGACCTGACTAAAACAACCCCCCCTCCCAAAAAAAAGCAATTCAACAGATCCTGTCCACCTCACAGAATGATCATATATATTTTATTTATTTATTTATTTATTTTTTTAAATAATTTTTATTATCCACAAAATAAATAAATAATACAAAACGAAACAAAACATACATAAAAGGATTCCATTAGTCTCGATCATGCTGTTCTATCTATGTCAGGTGTCTGAGTTTCTCTGGACGGGATTCTGCTCATTAATAAATTAGCTCTATTCATCCAATTCTCCATCAGAAATAAATTTTAACCACTTTTCCCAGATTGCATACTTTATCGTACTCCATACTGTTTGGGACAAAATCCCCTTTTCCAGAATGATCATATATTTAATGGTGCAAACCAACAGAAAATGTTACACTGAAACCATAAAAAGATCCCTATCCTGAAAGCAAACAAAAATCAGCTCCATAAAGGAGCAGACAGTATGAGTGTTAGGTTTGAGCCTATGGTTAGTGGTTCAGGGGAGAGGATGTGTGTATGTTTGAGTGAGAATGTGTGTGTTTTAGGTATGGGGGGTTCCAAAGAAATACTGCAACCAGGCACCGCTAACCCTAGGCTCACCTCTGCCTCTCTCATCCCATTACCTTTTGGCATGAATATTTTTGCCCTTGTTCAGTGCTAGCCCCTCAAACGAAGGTCATGACTTGGCCCAGTGCACAAACCAGGGTCCATAAAGACATGTTGGATGAGTTTGACAAAGAAAATGTTACATTGAAATCATATAAAGAGCCTTATCTTGAAAGCAGAAAAAAAATCAGGTCCATAAAGGAGCAGACGTAGAGTGTACGAAGAGTGTTTCATACCTGGGCGAATCCTATGTGTAGCACCACCACCAACACACGTTTATATAACACAAACCTCTCCCCAAAAAACACAGGTCTAAAGTGGAGCATGGAGGACGACACTGCTTGCAGACTCAAGTAAGTGGCGCCCATTCCCCTAGCTTAGCTAAGATCTGTGCAGAGACCCCAGACTTCTATAATTGGCTTGACCTAGAGTCTACAGCAATAATAAACGGGAGCTGCAGCCTGCCGCCTACCTGATGTAGGCAGGAGTAACACTGAGAGCTATAGGGGGAGAACAGCACTTTGTTGTGCACTGGCTAGGGAGAGCTGTTCTGCTCCCTCGTAGTCCTCATTGCCTATGTCTGTGCTCTGGAAAATGCACTGGACAGGGGTCCCCACGATGCAGGGCTGCAGGGACCTCCATTACACCAGTGCTTTTCCCCTTTGCAATGTTTTTATTGTGGAGATCAATATATCTTTACCATATTTATGTGTACATAAAGAGAAGGAAATGCATATTTCTAAATGCCCTTATATGAAACTAATTTTATTATGATGCTATGTTTAGATGATGTGTTATGGATCAATGATTGACATTCAACAAAATACAGATTCAAATACATTTGCATATAGCAGCATTATTTGTGTTTCTGTGTCTTTAAAATATACCCAGAGCTACACCTTATCTTTACTGTAGTTGAACTGATATCTGAGCTGACAGTTGTCACTGCCAATAAATTCCACAAGGTCATATAGAATCTGCTGTGAAAATGGATATTATACCTACATCCATTTTCTGTATTATCACTCAATGAAGCATATAGAAAATAGTACCCTGCCATACTTCAATGACTAAATAAGTTATTATGTTGTCTCAGACATAAATTGTGCTTATCTGATGAGACAAATGCTGTAGCATATGCAAAAGGCATCTTTTAAAATCTAAAAAGAAAACAAGACTATGTATGTAAAAATACATAAATGTTAATGACAAAATGGGATTAACTGTGTGTAATAGGTGATGTCAACCCTGGTATCCCTATGTTCTAGGTGTCTGCCTTGACTTTTTAGTAGGGCGAACAGTGTTTGGCCCCACATCATGGCAGTCTTTAATAATAATGGACACCTGGGAAAGCACCCAGTTAGTGCCCGTCCCCTGCCCAGTCATACTTACTACCAGCAGCCTATGACCCCTGGTCATTTCTCCTTCCTTCCTGCAATATGCTGATCTTGTGCATGTTCCCCCAAGGCCAGACCAGCCATCTGGCATACAGGGAAAGTGTCTGGTGGGCTGAAGGCCAATAGGGCCATTTACTTACTGTCATACTGCCATACTGCCACTCCTGGCATATCAGGCTCTGCAATGTGCTGCTGCCATCTGGATATGCTTGACTGCATAAGAGTTTAAAAATATAAAGTGCCATGGCTTCTTAGTAATCCTCTGTCCAGCCCTTGGGGATGATGTGGTTCATGGCAGCTGTCCCTTCTTACCTTGCATTACCCTAACTCACATGCTTCCACTCCAATGGGCGCGCTAAGACGAGTGGCACTGGTGCACCACACTCAGGCTCCAGGTACCTGAGGCACACAGTGATGGTCACGCAATGTGTGTTATGTGGCCCCACTGTAGTAGGGTAAGCAAAGCATGGCTCCTTTTGAAATACATGTGCAAGCTACACGAATGATGGGAGAGGGAGTGAGGGTGTGTATATGTATGTATGTGTAAGTGTATGGTGAGTGAGTTTGTGTTAGTATTTGGTATCAGTGTGTGTTAGTTTTGTGTTAGTGTATGGTGTTAGTATGTGTGTGTCAGCATACGGTGGTTGAGTATCAACTTTGAGCCTATGGTTGGTGGTGCAGAGGAGAGGATGTGTGTATGTTTGAGTGAGAATCTGTGTGTTTTAGTTATGGTGGGCACCAAAAAATACTGCAACCAGGCACCGATAACCCTAGGCTCATCTCTGAATGAATGGGCAAAAATTCCCACAGAAACTCCCCAACTTTCTTTGAAGAGTGGAAGCTGCTACAGCTGCAAAGATGGGACCAACTACATATTAATGTCTATGTATTTACAATGTGATGTCATCAAAGTCCCTGTGGGTGTAATGGACAGGTGTCCCAATATTTTCATCTATATAGAGTGTATATATATATATATATATATATATATATATATATACACACACACACACACATATACGTAGACATTTTAGGGCTAGATTCTTTCATACGCATCTGAAGCTAGATTAAATTACAGTGTTATATAACTGTAAAGAATTATGATATATTTGCCCTACTAAGATAAGGGCAGATTTTTTTTATGGAACTACAGATAAATAAATTGCTATCAGCACGTGGACTTTGCAGTAAAGTTACAATATGGTTTTAAGGGTCAATCTTTACCATTTTTATTTCATCGGAGATGAGTAAAGCAAATCATGCTGCCCCAGATCCAAATGCTGTTTGCCTGCTACCTGACACCCCTTGTTTAGTTAATGAACACGCTTTATTAGCCGCATCATGTATGTGCTTACAGAAATGTTGATAGTTTGCTTATGTGCTTCCAATGCGTTTATGTTGTGTAGGGGGTTTAGTTCTGCACAGACCTCTTATAGATAACTTAGCATGCCAATGTCAGCCAAGGGGATAGGTTCAGGTTTTGATGACGATCAATATGAAATGTCACTTACAGATATGCAATTAACAATATAGTTAAAAAGCTACATTTTATCTGTACATTGTATTAGGTGCTATATATGTTATCTTCACCTACTAACCTACTGCAAACCTACAAGATGTTTTTAAACTAATTGCTACTTTTATTTCATACTTCATATTTTATTACAAACCATAGTAAAAAACTTTAATGCAATGTGAACTGCCTAGATAGCTGGCCCCCAGCAGTGCTGTACCAGCTCAGCTCCCAATAGAGCCTAAACAGGTAGTGAAAAGTAAATTATGAGTGTCATATGTGCAGTATAAGAAATATGCGTGTGTGCAATGTAGATTCATGGATGTGCATGAATAGTTCAAATTTGTATGGGACTAAGATGTATTATTACCCCATTGTCCATGAGTGGAATTATTTTATGTTCTCTACACAGAATGTCCAGACATCCTTTAGCTGGTTACATAAACAAGTACATAAATATTAACAGCACGAACAGTTTCTTTTAGACATTTTTCTATAATAATGTAGGTTGTTAGACATATAATAAAATTGCTCTAAGCGTACAAACATTTAGAAACTTTGAGAAATAACTGTTTGGTAAATAGTGGTGTTCCAAACACTGTATATAGAAAGTCCCATGTTCCATCTTGTTGGGTGATACTTGTTCCCTCAACTGTTTTCTGGCAGAGGTCACTTTTTAAGGCAGAATCTCTTTTGGAACCAAAATTTCACTCTCAGAGATAGAGATTTAATTTCTTAAAATTATAGAAATCTACAATTTGCCTGCAGAGTCCCACTCCTTGCCCAGGAACTTGCTAAAATAGTTTAATTTAACCCGTGGTTGTCTAATACATTCAATATTATTTTATATTCTATACATCACATAAACACTGCTAATCAATAAATACAGCTTTAAGGAATAAAACATCCATTAGAAAGAATTGTAGTGCTGCAGACTCAAAAGCAAATATTATAGTATTATCACTTGTAGTTGTCAGATGCTTGTCCAAAAAACAATTTGAATTTAACCACTGCCCATATACCAACTTCAGGAGACATCACCAAAATACACAATTTAATTTATTTCTATGGAATAGCAGAAAAACTAAGAATAAGCCTTACTAAATTGCAGCAAAAACAATCAGATTTTGGATAAAACATACCAGATTTTAACATTTTACAATATACTTTCTCTGTTATGTTACCCCTTAGATTGGATAAACAATACTAACAAATTCACATATACACAACCAATTCAAGAATTTAACAAGAATGTCTCGACAATCACTGTTTTAAACACACACCTTACACTTAGCTTCCATTACAGATCAAAGAGAATCCAAATTACCTTACTATTAAAGGTTAGAAACTGACAAGGAAAATGCTATGGACTACAAGATACACCATATATTACATTTCTAAACAACCCAAAATTTCAAGAAGGTATACCTGATCACATATTCAAAATGTATTCAGACGTATTCAGAAATAACGTAATTGGTGGACCACACCAAGAGAGGTGTCAAACAAAGATACCAGAAGTCTACCCAAATATTAGGATATGCACTGAATTTGGTTCTACTTAATCATAAAATGTTTACGGCAGCGATTACTGATTTTCCTTAAAAACTCACAGATCTGTGATCTTCAATTGTCCCCAAAATGGCAATTCTTAGTCTAAATAAAAATCAGAACAGAGCAAGCAGCACAATAGAACACAGCAGTAGCAAGGAAAACAGGCCTGCAACTTTGAATGAGACCCAAAAACCCAACAGTGACAACCTTTTAAAACAAACTGTATTTTTTGTTTACAATTACATACCTCAAACAAAGGTAAAAGCAAGACAATTTTGCACTTTTGGTAGTTTTCTGTTTTTTGTTCACACCATAAAAATTGTATTTGTTGATCTGTGATGAATCAATATTCATATTCTTAATTGTGCATTCTGATGGGCCAACCTTTTGTAGTTTCTTCTAGCTGGTCTTTTTATACACATGTCTTACCTACAGCTACTTGGTGTAAAAACTAGGAAAGCTTGCACCAATAGCCCAGCACATATAATTAAAAAGTTATATTAATATACTGATGTAATATTGTGAGTTATGCTGTACCACCATCAGTGTCTGGCTCAGTATATAGTGATGGGAGTTATGTTATATCACCATCAATATCTGATACAGTATATAGTGATGAGAGATGCCGTACGCCTGTGTCTGTCGTGCTATAATGATAAGATATACCATGTACCATCATCATTGTCTGGATGACAATATTATAATAGGAGTTGTACTGTTGTGGTTGTGGTGATGGAAGTTGTGGTATACCACCCTCAGTGTCAAAATCACTGGGTTTGGGGACATTTGTTTTACAATTTTTTTTTAACTCTGCAGTTATAATATAATGAATAGCTACAGCTTTGCCCCTCTTGCTCAGCAGCTTCTTTAAAGTCAGAGTGCTGGATGTCACTGATACATTTAGTGTAATGCTGTTTGGGGCGCAAAGATGACACTGGCAAACTGCTTGGGCCCAACATGGCACTGACAAGTTGTTTGGGGGCAAAGAGGGCACTGTGGGATGTGAGTGACATGTTATGTGGTGAAGTCAGGGGGGCCCAAAGAGGTAGGGCGGTTGCCATAGAAAATGGGTGTTAAGGGGAGGAGTTAGCAATATTGCCACACCCAGCTGCAGGTGCCAAAACGTTTTTGGCACCCAGACGTCAGTGACTCAGGTTCGGCCCTCGTCCAACAGTACAGATGATGCAATATTTTGTTATGTAATATTTGATCTTTTTCCAAACTAACTGTGTAATTTGTCATTGTATAGTATAAAATTAAATAACAGATCAGATCTATCATTAGTGAATAAGTGGGTTTTTTAAAGGCTAATACAGTGAGGGAATTAAAGCATTAATGGGATTGGCATACAGCTATCCTGATTAAAGTTGAAGTCTTCACATCAGCAAGAATATGCAAACTAGTTTGCCGAATGGTTCTTATCTGCCATCAAATTCTGTTTCTTGTGTCTCAAACATGTTAATTTGGCCAGTCTGATGCTTTGATTTTTACTTGAGTTCATAATCTCTGGACATAGAATCTGAAAAGTAAAAAGGTCAAGGTTGTTGTTAAAGTATTAGATAATATGCTATTTTTACATTGCATTTACCTTTATCATGTAAAGCCATATAATATTTACTACACACTTTATACACATATTGTGAACCATCTACCATGGAATCTGTTCTGAAGTAACTTTAGGATTGAACTATAATGTATGGAAAGTAAATATATATATATAAGATATCATAAACACACCTTTGAGTCCTTCAAATTATCATTCATAATGAGCCTCTAAAATGTTTTTGTTTAGATAATTGTCATGGATAGAGGTCCATAAAAAAGTTCCCCTTTGGAAGAAAAATGAATTAATACCTCTCCACGGTTACTATAGTTCACCAGTAAGGCATTCTGTTCTACTTGTCAGGGTATAAAAGTGTGACTGTGTCCTGCTGTCCAAGCATTACGCTTGGCTTTAGGCTGATTGTGTGCTTCATCCCCCATATGAGATTATTTTACTAAGAAAGATGTTAACTATATCACTAATATGGGGACTAGTGGTCACTCTGTGCTGTTTTTTCTGGCTTGTTGTTAGCATACGTAGAAGGTAAGAAAAGAAAACATTTTTAAATTTAATTTTTTTAATTTAATTTAATTCTAGGACTGCTCAGTATTCTGTATGATCTTGTGCAAATAGTAGATGTATATATGTAGCAAACAAGATATGTATTCTACCTAGCAAATTTTTGTCTAAAAAATGAATGTGGCTTCAGATATCATTATGTAATAAATGAACATGGTTTCACATTCAGAAAAGGACTATATTGTGTTTTTCTTCCAATACAGGCAGCCAGGAGAACCACCACTTGAGAATGGGCTAATCCCTTATTTTGGATGTGCATTACAGTTTGGTGCCAATCCACTTGAATTTCTCAGGTCAAGAGAAAAGAAATATGGCAAGATTTTCACCTGTAAAATTGCTGGGAATTTTGTTCACTTTGTCACAGACCCATTCTTATTCAGCTCAGTGATGCGTTATGGAAAGCATTTCGACTGGCAGAAATTTCACTTTGCAACTTCAGCAAAGGTATAAAATCAAGGCCGGGGTAGTCATCAGATATATCCACACTTCTTATTGACTCTTAAATTAAGATGATGGCTATGACTTGGCTAAGCATTTTAGGAGCTGTTTTTTTGTTAATACCAATACAGGGATGAGCTACAGATTGGGTATCCTTGTTTTATACTGACCAGTCCTAGGATTTTTGAACAGTTTAGTAATATGTATATTCATAGAATTCGTAAATTGTATATATTTAGGGATAGATAGTAATTACATTATGAAAACCTAATAACACACTGGCAAATTTGTAGTATACTGCCCACACAGGTTAAAATAAAGTGTGGCAAACCTGCTCCTGTGGGTGTGGGTCTGTCCCCATCTTTGTTGGGGAAATGCAGTTGCTTCCAGGCACATAGTGAGGTTTTTAGAAAGCACTTACTATACATAGATTACTAGCTACAGTGAAGAAGCTCCTCTGCTTATCCACACTGTCCTAAGGAGTTACAAATGCCTCAATCATCAGTTTATCAGCCTCTCTCCTAGCTGCTAAGGTCTATAACTGGCCCAAAGCCCAGTGACCTCTTCAACTACATAGTGCCACGTAAACAAGCAATGCGTGAGCCTAATTACCTGTAACGCTCAGAGTAAGAGGAAACCTGGCCTGGACTCTTAGTACTCCCTGCTCTCCTGTTGCAAACCACACCATGGTTGAGACGCCTTAATCAGCTCTCCCTATTGTAAGACGTGTTGTGCTATCTTATGAAAGTTAATAATAATAATAATCATAATCATGATATTTGTAAGCTAAAGTGCAAGTGTGCATTTCAGGTATTTGGCCATCACAATCTGGATCCAGCGGATGAGAGAGCTGAAAATGTGCATGAAACCTTTATGAAAACCATGCAAGGTGATGCCCTGGACCCTCTTCTCACAACCATGATGGAAAATCTTCAGCACACCATGTTGCAACCCAGTGCATTTAAACTATCCAGCAAAGATTGGGCAACCGAAGGACTGTATGCCTTCTGCTACCGTGTCATGTTTGAGTCCGGTTACCTAACTCTTTTTGGCAAAGAGCTTAATTCAAAAGAAGATACAAATGCTGCAAGACAAGAAGCACAGAGAGCACTCATCCTAAATGCCATAGAAAACTTCAAAGAGTTTGACAAAATATTTCCTGCCCTTGTAGCAGGTCTGCCAATCCACGTCTTCAAATCTGCCTACAGCGCAAGAGAGAACCTAGCCAAAGACCTGCTACACGAGAAATTAAGAAAGAGGATCAACGTCTCTGACATTGTAGAACTCAGAATGTTGTTGACAGACTCAGTTTCAACCTTAAGTGATACAGATAAAGCAAGGACTCATCTTGCGCTCCTCTGGGCTTCCTTAGCCAACACCTTACCTGCCACATTCTGGAGTGTATTCAACATACTTAGGTAAAGAGACAGGCGTTATAGAAGACTCAGAAGAGACAATACAAGGCTGAATTTGAACACTTTAAATAAATGTGATTCTTATACGCAATCAATTAATTATTACAATTTTGCTTTTATAACTAGCATATCATCCTTGTTAGGAATTAATAATTTTATATGGCTTCATACAATCGCCACTAAAGCATTACAATAGATTCTCGGTATTAGCAAATGTGTATAATTATTTCTGGGTAAATAGTTATTTCGGAAGTCCTAACTAGTCTGTATTTTCTGACAAATCTGCATCCAAGTATCCTGTTAAAAATGTTCGCATGAATGGTATTTTAGCTCAAACCACTGAGTTACTGAGAACATGTTATTTCTTATTGCTAACAGTATCTAATGCTGTTTGTTAATTTATTGAGTATAAGCCTTAAATTATTTTTTATGCTAACATATATATTGTAATGCTATTATAATAGGTGTCCAAATGCAATGAAGGCAGCTAGTGCGGAAATCAATCAAGTTTTAGAGAAGACCTCTCAGAAAGTCAGTTTTGATGGAAAATACATTTTTCTTAACCGTCATCAGTTAGATGATATGCCTATTTTGGGTAAGTTTGCCATTGATGCCTAATACACAACAAAAGAACATTGAATTCATATAAATATTTAACAACGTAGTATGTAGCATGAATTTTGCATAAACTAGTTCCATTTTGGTATCCTCTGGCTCAAATAACTAATTTATAAGCTAGAGCACACACAACTCACACTTACTCCAACAAACCCTTATGCATACACACCCACACTAACACATATTTATCAGACATAGTCTATCACACTGGCTTCAATCTATCTAACACTGCTTACCTGGCCGAAAGAGCCACCCTATCACCACAGGGTCACATAACATAACATTACGTGGCCCTACTGCTCTCCTTGGTTTCCCCGTGCCCTGGCCATCCTGTCCGTGCTTTTTAGGGTATTTAAAACCAAAATATAAGTTGAAATCCCTGCAGTTTACAAAGATTGTTAATGTCAACTATATGATTGTCAGCTTTGAAGCATTATACTAGATAAGTATAGATATATGTAATTAGCTCTTAAAAGTACTAACCTTTATATTGCTATTCTACAGACAGCATAATTAAAGAGTCTATGAGATTATCCAGTGCATCCCTCAATGTCAGAGTTGCCAAGGAGAACTTTACTCTTCAATTGGACAACGACGAGCCATACAATATCCGAAAAGATGATATCGTAGCATTTTACCCACAGATGGTACATTTGGATCCTGAAGTTTATGAAGACCCGATGGTGAGTAATATCAGGTTTTACAGTTGATAACCAAAAAATGCATTTAAAAAATATTTTTGCCTAGTTACTAAAGTAAATTTTTGTTCAAACAAGATCTTTATATAGATTTTTAATGCTATACATTACTGTACAATATGTAGACAACTATGCTGAGTCCCAGGTAATGGTGTTCAGTGTTCCATAGTGTCTATGGGCCAGTTTCAAGGGTAATCTCTGATTTTCCCAACTGGCCCATGAAGAAGTAACCCCAGTTACAGTATGTGGCAGAGGGTCCACAATATGCCTAATCTGTCTGGTCCACAATTTACCAATGGGGGAGCCCTGGTGTGACCCACTGACTGGCATCCCATGACCCAGAAGCCTGTCTTATTGTATATATCCTATGCAATTCTTTAAGTTGTTCTGCAAGAACCCCCTACATCAACACCCTGCATTGCTCAATACTGCCTGAGACATAGCAATCGATCTACCCTCCACTGGATATTCTACTTTGTTTCGTAGCCTAAGTTGTCCCTTCACCCACACTCTATTGAGTCTATTCACTATAGGCCAAAGAAATCCGAGTTGGCACTGAAAAAGTTTCCAACTCACTTCACTACAGCAAAACTATATTTATACCTAACTGGAACTGAACTCGGTTGGCATCAACTTCACTGGAAAAAAAAAATAATAGGTGAAAGACTAAACATAACTTTAAATACCTAAGAAGGCATATAATAAAGTTAACATGACAAAAAAATAAATAAAAATAAGATTAAAAAAAATATTTTTTTTATTTATAAAAATGTATAAAAAAAATCTCAGTACCCTGTACATACTGTATACTTTAATCTTAAAATACAATAGTATTAATACAGTATTGTATAACAAAACTCCAAACTTATATTTTTCTGTTTCATTTCTAGACTTTTAAGCATGACCGCTACTTAGATGAAAATTTGAAAGAGAAGACCAACTTCTACCTAAAAGGCCGGAAATTAAAATATTACTATTTGCCGTTTGGATCTGGCAAAACCAAGTGCCCTGGTCGACACTTTGCTGTGCATGAGATCAAACAGTTACTGACTTTGCTGATTTCTTACTTTGATCTGGAACTTGTAGATAAAAACACAAAGTGTCCCCCTTTAGATCAGTCCCGAGCAGGTTTAGGGATCTTGCAGCCAAAACATGAAGTTGACTTCCGCTACAGGTTAAAATCACATTGAATTTTTTTGCTGCCCCTGGCAAATATTCCAATGAACCTCAAGCAGTTTTGAGCCTCCTCCTGTATTCCTACCATTTCTGCAGCATGAATGGGTTCATTTCTGGCTGCATAGTGACATGGGAGTGCACAATTTCTGCCATTACCACCCCAAATATTTTTATATGCCAAATTATGATACACAAAGACTTTAAAGGTGTGGCCCTTGTACAAGGCATTAATAGCTTACATCCATAAAACATACAAATTGGCATTGGTACTATTCCGTAGTAACCCTTGGGGAGGAAATATCAGAAATATATAGGGATTGCCAGTTTGGATACATTTGAATAACAAAGCTGGCTGCCATAGTACTTCTGATTAGTGTCCTCTGTAAACTTCCACCACTGCCAGAAAGTTTCATTATAATAAATGATAAAATAAGAATTACAATATTGTTTACAGAATAAGCTAAAAAAACCTTGTTAAGCCTTGAAAACCATGTCCTCCCAGGCATAAGAAACAAAATAATTCTATAGAAACTTTAGCTGTTGAAACTAAACTAAAATCCATTTGTCTTATATGTTTCAAGTAAAACTTTCCTTTAACCCTTAAAATCCTACCATTAAAAAAGGCTAAATATATCAAATTAAATTAAAACATCCTAAGAAATGTGGCACAATACATAAAATAACACAGCGGAAGGATGCCATTTGTAAAAATGTAACTATAGCTGAGTTGTTGGATATTACACATATATATGTATAAGTAGGACATTTATTGAATGTGCAAGGGGATTTGGAAAGATATATAAAAAACTGTATTTTATATGTGATTGCATATAAATAATTTAGGTAGGCATGATAGTTGTGTATATATGTTTGTGAGTTATAGAACTATATAAGCACTATGTGAAAGTGTACCAATTCCCTCAATGTCATATCATATTTTAAATATTGATTTATTTTACTAGTTTGTATAGTATCTTTTGGTATAATGTTTTATAATAAAGCAAATATCTCTGAGTTATAACATTGTTATGAGCATTAGAAGATTGCTATATTTGTAATTATTATTTTTTTCTTGTTTCTGCAAGAAATAAATGTATTTCGGCAAATAAATAAATGTTGGTTTGATAGAGCTTTTTTGTGGCATCACGCACAGACTGCCATTTGGAATTCTGCATCACACAGCTGAAAGCACATTCATGTTTCCTCTTTCTCTCTCGTTGTTTTGAGAGAATGGTAGATGGTGGTTTCTTGATAGAAACAGACCAAAATGCATCCACACATATGCGTATACGAATACAAGAAATGCACACAGCAAAGAAACAGACAATCATGCATACAGTACTGTGCTAAAGTTTTAGCAAGGTGTGAAAAATGCTGTAAAGTAAGAATGCTAATACAAATAGTCATGTTAATACTTTATTTTTTATCATTTAACAAAATGCAAAGTGGGTAAACAGAAGAAAACTCTAAATCTAATAAATATTTGGTGTGACCAACCTCTGCCTTCAAAAACAAAATCAATTCTAGGTACACTTGCACAAAGTCAGGGATTTTGTAGGCATATAGTTAGGTGTTTGATTAAATAATGATACCAAACAGGTGCTAATGATCATCAATTTAACCCCTTAAGGACCAGGGCGTGTTTTACCTTTTGTACTCTTTGGGACCGAGGCTGTTTTAATACTTTTGCGGTGCTCGTGTTTAGATGTCATTTTCTGCTCACTCATTTAGTGAACCCACACAAGTTATATGTTGTTTCTTTCAAGACAAGAAGGGCTTTCTTCAGATACCATTGTTGATCATATTATCTAATTTTCCATAAAAAATAATAAAATATGATGAAAATTTTAAAAAAAAACACATTTTCTGACTTTAACCTGAAAAATGTTTTACTCATCCAAAAAAGCTAATAAATTCTAATATTTGTCCTGAGTTTAGAAATACCCAATGTTTCTATGTTTTTTTGCTTTTTTTCTGTAAGTTATTGGGCAATAAGTACAAGTAGCGTTTTGCTATTTTAAAACTATCTTTGAAGCCGGCCAATACAATTTACCCCATCAAACCATATATTTTTGAAAACTAGAAACCTCAGGGTATTTCAAACAACACCCCAATATGTGTTCAGCAACATCTCCCGAGTACAGTCATATGCATGGGTTTGTCGGGTTGTTTGGGAAGTAAAACGCCACATTTAGAAAGTGCACATTTTTTAACTTGGAACTTTTACATCTAGTCCTACTGCCCCCATGTCCTAATAGGACCATCTTTGAAGCCTGCTTATTCAATTTACCCCATCAAACCATATATTTTTGAAAACTAGACACCCCAAGGTATTTCAAATGCTAGTATGTTAACCCTTTCCATGCATGATATTCTACCACCAGCCTTTGCCACAGTTTATGGTAGTAATTTATTTTTGTATTTTTTTCACACAAATTGTACTTCGGGTATAAATTTATAGCTCCAGGTATGCGTAAATTTTCCCCCCCATTTTGGTCAGTCGGTGCCTATGCCCTATCTTTGAGCCCGGTCATTCTAATGTACCCCATCAAACCATTCATTTTTTTAAAATTAGACACCACCATGTCAAGATTTTTGGGAAAAGACAACACTAATTTTAGCACTTGCTCATAATAAAAAAAATTTTTTTTATTCTTTTTGGACTTTTTTTTAACATTTTGCTGGAACTGGATGGTTCCTCTGATGCATAATAATTTTTAATATTACTTTTTATTAAGCTTTTTTCCCCATATTTTTTAAATATTTTACTAATCACATAGTGATTAGAAAGCTGGGCTCCATTGACTTGCATGGTTGAATGCAGTACCTGTATTCAACCTGCAGGTGGAGCCAGAGTTCTCTAGAGGGTCTGGAGACTCTCTGGCGAACTTTTCCAACGTTGTTTTTTTTTTTTTACAATATAACCGCCATCTTGCAAGTGGCAAAATAACTCGCAGTGGCGATTGTGACCGCTCTCTGCCAAGTTAACTATCATTTTTAATAAAAGTGGACATTTTCTTGTTTTCTATGCAAAGCATATTGCGTTCATGTACACATGATCAGCAAAGAAAAAATATTTGATTGTATTTTAATTCAGCTCCAGTTCCAGAGGACCACAAACAGACAACAATGTGTAGATATCCCAAGTAGGACATAGTCATCCCAATTAGAAATTCATGAAACTAACAGGGCACTAAAAAACTAAAACTGTGCACCTCTGTCTGGATCACATACTGATTTTTAATTCTGCTGCATCAAAACACACAAATTCCAAAATAAAGTAAAAAAAGGAGTGTTGGTTATATATACTGGTAAAACCACTGAGCCGTGCGCCCAAATATGATTTTCGTTAGTAACAAGGATACCTTAAACATTGGCAGGATTTTAGTCTCTATACACTAAAAGTGACTTTACTGTCATTTGAATGGGACCAGTGCTATGGCTTTACACAGTACTATTAACAGGGCCGGCCCAAGACATAGTGCCGCCTGGGGCGAAGTTTGAAATGACGCCCCCCCCTGCTGACGCCACTGCTCATTATCTACCCTTCCTCTCTCTACTTTCTCATTATCTACCCTATCTCCCTCCCTATTATCTACCCTATCTCCCTCCCTATTATCTACCCCCCCTTTGTACTTCACTTACCTTCCAGCAGTCCTGCGGCGAGTCTCCCTGCTCTGCTGTGATGCGCGCTGCTTCACTGCTGAGCGCCGGAAATAACGTCATATTCCAGTGCTCAGCTCGAGACCGAGCTAGAGGGCTCGCAGAGGAGGGGCGCCGAGCGGGTACTGACAACTTGATAAGCGAAAACCATTCGGCGCCCTTCTCTCCTCCGCTTAAAAAAGAAAAAAGAAAAAAAAAAGGCGCTTGGGGCGGCAAAGTGCCGCCTCTTCAAAAGTGCTGCCTGGGGCAATTGCCCCACTCTGCTCCATGGTAGGACCGGCCCTGACTATTCATCAACGTCAGGTTGTGTATGTCCTTCTTAATGCTACATTGCAGGGTAGAACATGCCTGTCAATAACATTATTGTGTATAAAATTAGAAAAAAAAATGTATGTGCAAAGTTGTTGATGAGACCTGATGCAGGCAACCACTCCTATATTTTTGTCAATGTTTATTACAATAAAGAATACCCAAGATGAGCAATAAAAAATTTACATAGCAATTTTTCTCTCTCTGCCACAAAGTTGTGGACTTAAGTAAAACAATTTGTTAAACCTAAAGGTAGTCAGTGTTTTTGGTCAGAACAGTGAAATCATAATAGATGTATTTGTTCTACAAAGAAGCGTTATATGCATAGGTTTAAGTCGTGTTGTAAAAATTTATTTATCTCACTCTTTTCCTTTAAAAACATACAGTTAATCTAGGAATGGCAAGCTGCGCTAGGTATCTGCACTGCAATCACCGTTCTATTTACATAGTCAGCAGCTAGTAAAGTTGCATGAGAAATTTGAACACACCTCAGAGACCTTCGAATTATCAAGTATTACAATTCTTTGCTTACATTGGAGGTTCAGCTTATGCCCATGGTCTAAGTTCAAGGCCATTTCTGCAATGGTCTAGGTTAGGCCTCTGACTTTTTTTTTTTTAACAAATACCTGTCAGGGATAGAGGTCCATAAAAGAGTTGCCCGATGGCTGAGAGGTTAATTAATAGCTTACTTCGGTTACTTGCGTTCACTAGTTAAACAACCCCTTTTTCTGTGTGGGTATAAAAGATTAGCCCTGTGTCCTGTTGTCCTGCACTGTTCTTGGCTAAAGGCTGGCAGTGTGTATCCATACCTTCCATACCTGCAAGTAACACCAGGGAAGATGCTGACTATATCGCTCATATGGGGACTAGTGGTTGCCCTATGCTGCTTCTTCTGGCTCATTGTTGGTATCAGAAGAAGGTAAAATAAACATATCATCATTTTCCTGATAATGTAGTAGTTTTCTTATGGCACTGTACAACTGTTCTATACTTTCCATTAATGATATGGGAATGCATTATGTATATTAAATATATATTACTGTAGCAATTACTTTAATTGATTCATATCATGTTCGCTTATCATTTTTTTTTGTTATGAAAAGACTGGCATTTAACCTTAACTGAGAAACAATTTTTACTTAACCCTTGAAACAAACCCTGTTGTGAGTACATGCCAATAGTTGCTTCAGGTCTCACTTTTGAAACTTTTGATTTCTGTTGTTGATTTGGCCCGTTTAGCGGCCTGCATAATCTCTAATAATAAAAGGTCTGGGTAAGGATTGCTGGATTAGCAGTTTGCCGAGATCTGGAGAGATACCAGTTGGTTACCTCTCTAAGACATTCGGCTGCCTTGTAAGGAAAAAAACATGAGATTTGAAGTCACCTTCACTTGGTAATGCACTAAATTATTGTTATTGTGGCAGTTTGGTTAAAATATATCCTTTTTTTTCTCTTCTTTTTTAGGGAGCCAGGAGAGCCACCCCTAGAGAATGGGTTAATCCCTTATCTTGGATGTGCCTTACAATTTGGAGCCAATCCACTTGAATTTCTAAGAACAAGACAAAACAAACACGGCCACATTTTCACCTGCAAAATTGCTGGAAAGTTTGTTCACTTTATCACTGACCCATTCTCTTTTAACTCAGTGATGCGTTCCGGGAGACATTTTGATTGGAACAAATTCCACTTTGCAACTTCTGCCAAGGTATGAAATCAAGACTTCTTTTAAATTTAGTTAAGTACTTTTATCTTAATTTGTTGGTCTGTTAATTGCCTTGTAAAACAAAATCATCAGATTTGCCAAGCATTTTTTATCAAGCCGCTAAAATGCAGTTAGTAATTGCAAATAATCCCACTGACTTATAAATAGTTAATAATGTTATAAACAATTTATTTTCTTGTATTGTAACGAGCAGTCAAAAAAGTAAAAAGTTTGATTGATCCTTTGCAATACCTTGTATTGCCAACACTATATCAAATAGTGAGACAGTTCACCCAAAAATATGGATAATGTACGCATTTGTTGTATATGCTATGTAATCTGTTACTTTAAATATAACAAAATGTAATTTTCACATAAGCATTTGTGTAAAATTGTATTATCTGTGTGGGATTTCCAGGCATTTGGTCACTGTAGTATGGATCCCTTGGATGGAAAAACAAGTGAAGATCTACATGAAACCTTTCGGAAAACACTCCAGGGTGATGCTCTGGACCCGCTTATCTCATCCATGATGGAAAATCTCCAACACACAATGTTGCAGCCCAGTGCATTTAAACTAACCAGCAAAGATTGGGTAACCGAAGGACTGTATGCCTTCTGCTACCGTGTCATGTTTGAGTCCGGTTACATAACTCTTTTTGGCAAAGAGTTAAATTCCAAAGAAGATGCAAATGCTGCAAGACGAGAAGCACAGAGAGCACTCATCCTAAATGCCTTAGAAAACTTCAAAGAATTCGACAAAATATTCCCTGCCCTCGTAGCAGGTCTGCCAATCCACGTCTTCAAATCTGCCTACAGCGCAAGAGAGAACCTAGCCAAAGACCTGCTACACGAGAACCTGAGAAAGAGGATCGACATCTCAGACCTTATCACACTCAGGATGTTCTTAAATGACACTGTTTCTACTTTAAGTGACACAGATAAAGCAAGGACTCACCTTGCACTCCTCTGGGCTTCCCAAGCCAACACATTACCTGCCACATTCTGGAGTGTGTTTTACCTTCTCAGGTAAAAAAAAGTTTTATTGAAGCATAGTAGCTAATTACAAATTCCAAGCTTGACCATATTAAACATTTCTTGTTTTTTCTTTACTCACAGTGGATACGTTTTAATGTATGCCTTTTATATTTTTATTTTATTTAAAAAGGTGCCCAAATGCAATGAAAGCAGCTAATGAGGAGGTCCGTCAAGTTTTAGAGAAGGCCTCCCAAAAAGTCACCTTTGATGGAAAGTGCGTTTTTCTTAATCGCCATCAATTAGATGAAATGCCTGTTTTGGGTAAGTTGATTCACATACATGACAAAAAAGTATTAAATGAGAGATTTATTACCAACGAGGAATGTAGCTTGAGTGTCACATTCAGTATCATTCATTCACAGTTTGTGATGTTGATATTAATATATCCGGTTTTAGTTTACTCCAAATATAGTTATGGTACACCACATTTTTCAATAAGATAAATACTCCAAAAAAAACAACCTTCTGCTATAAGGTACATCTCCTAAAATGTTCCTTAGTGCTCTTTGATAAGTTATTAGTGTAGAATTATACTACATAGTACATACAATAAACTAACCATTATCTGATTTTGATTTCTACAGATAGCATCATTAAAGAGGCTATGAGATTATCCAGTGCATCTCTCAATATAAGAGTGGCTAAGGAGAACTTTACTCTACAAATGGACAATAATGAATTATACAATATCCGGAAAGATGACATAGTGGCACTCTACCCACAGACACTGCATTTAGATCCCGAAATTTATGAAGATCCTCTGGTGAGTAATCATGCGTTTCATTTTGAATTAAAAAGGCAACAGCATGGGGTTTGTTTCTTGACATTCATTACAAGAGCCCACCCTGAAATCATAATATATACGAAATATTTAAAATTAATTTTTCTTATTTCTCTGTCTTATTTTTCAGTCGTTTAAGTATGACCGCTACGTTGATGAAAACATGAAAGAAAAGACCACTTTTTATCTGAAAGGACGAAAGCTGAAATATTACTATTTGCCATTCGGTTCTGGCAAAACCAAGTGTCCTGGTCGCCAATTCGCTGTGCACGAGATTAAGCAGTTACTGACATTGATGCTTTCTTATTTTGATATGGAACTTGTAGAGAAAAACATAAAGTCTCCCCCTCTAGATCAGTCCCGAGCAGGATTAGGGATCTTGCAGCCAACACATGATATCGATTTCAGATACAAACTCAAAACTCATTAAACAGTAGATGCTCATACATTTACATGTCAGCTTTTAGAGGTTTCAGTGATTGAAGCAGTTTGACATTAAAAGTGTTCAGTAATTTCTATAGTGCTTGGGTTGAACAGCACAAAATACTTTTAATACGTATGTACTCACAGCTCAATTTCTCACATTGAAGAGCCTTTTCATATGAGACCATGAGATGCAACAAGGCATGGCTATCTATAAGCACCTTCTTCATCTGCCCAAGCCTCACCTAGCCAGTGGCCTGCCTGTTGGGCCAACTCAACTGTACCCTACACTTTCATAATGCATAGTGTTTTTGATATTCCCATTTAAAAAAAAAAAAGGAAGGATGCTTGTAGGCTAAATCGGAAGGGTGTTCCAGAAGGATTTATTTCTATAATACAACACATCCAATTAAAAAAAACCCTTAAATGGATCAAATTCAATAATGCAATTAAATAGTGGGACTATCTGAGACAGATAGATTAAGCTTTGGGTAGACATAAACAAGGTTCATACCTCCCATTAAATTATATGTTTCTTTGATTTAGACTGAATCCATTTTTGTATAGGTCTAAAATTGAAGACGATTAATAAATTACGAAATTGTAAGCTATTTAGTATGTCAACATATACCGAAATAAGGAAGAACAATGAGAGATCCATAGTAAATGGACATATGTCTGTAAATTATGTAATTATTTGACAATTGCTGCTAAAATAATGTGAATATGTGCTGCACTGTGTGGTGGCTGTATATTGTCTTTAAGCTATTATTATTAGATGTAAATATGATCTTTTGGATTTCTGTTATTGTGCCATAAACTAAAAAAAGCTAAAAAAGTGTCCATGTTATGACCCAGATGGCTCCCCAGCCATGTGTCTACAAACAAAATCTTAGTATATATAGTTATTATCTGTAAATTGTTTGTCTCTTATGTCTCTTATCTTTTCAAAATGTTTACAACTCACTTTCATTCTTGTAACCCGGTGCATATTTTACTTTGCAATGCAATGCTGCAGGGTAGGCAGCAACGTTCTTTGGAATTTCACCATTTAACAAAGTCGACTTTGTACAGAGACTTTCACTACCCTTTATTTTATGTAGACATACAAACTACATGTAACCTTTGTGTAAATAAAATAATTATGATTTGTACTAAAAGCTATATTGCTGTTTGTTTTTTATTCAAGTATTTAAAAAGGTTTGTTTGTTAGATTTAGGAGTATATTTGTATCTGCCTGACTTAATGTATTTGTATTGCCTCACTGTTCGTATTAGTAAAAACATTTATATTTCTGTAAATGTACTACAATTAGGGGGAAAAAGTTGTTGGGACATTCATTAGACATGATGTAGAATATGGGGTCCAGTTATAAACACATACAATAATTAAAAGGAAGGATACTTGATATGTAGGTTAGAAACTTGAATTCTGAAAAGTCTTAACCTGAAGTGGGCTTTATTTATTCTGATAGAAAGCATGCGGGAGGTCAGGAATCTCTAGAGGGGAACGCGGCTACAATTTGGGATGAGAATGAAACAGATCTCATTTTGAATGAAGTTGAGCAACTACTTTTATAAATGGTGTGCACAAGCAAGGAGCAAGCTGAAATGGTGACACACAATGTTTCCTCCAAATGAAATTAATTGAAGGATTAAAGAAAATTTACTTTTTAATCAATGACCCTTTATTGTAAAAAAATAAATATGCATAATAGTATAACAGACACAGAGCACCACATAAAGTTATTGAAAGGCATAGAGTTGACAGTGGAGTGATACAATTATTATGTATGAGGATAACCTAAAATAATGACACATCTCCAAGGTTAAACAAAGGCAACTACTTCCCTCGGACCTGTCCCAACTTCGCCAGTTGAACTTCGATGCATTGCTTTCCGCGGTTATCGCGGATCTCCGTAAATGGTCGGTTCCGCACATATCCTGGTTTGGTCGCACTGGCGTCCTGAAAATGAACATCTTGCCCAGATTTCTGTATTTGCTTCAATGCCTGCCGATCTCTCTCCCCAGGGCGTATTTCAAGACCTGCCAGAGGGTGTTTCGTAGGTATATTTGGGGGAATCGGAGCCCCCGGTTGGCCCTCGCTCATATGGTCAGACCCAAGCACAGGGGGGGTCTAGGGGTCCCGTGTGTGGAGTGGTACTGGATGGCGGCTCACCTACGCCGCATAGTGGAGTGGTCCTTGGAGGTCCCGAAGCTTTGGGTGCCCCTGGAGAACTCCTTCCTGGCGCATCACATTGCGGCGGTGCCGTGGCTGCCGGACCGCTATCACGCTCTGACGGTGTCTACTCATCCCACTATCACGGCTACCTTACGTGTTTTTAAACGGCTGTCCTCCCGTCGTCTCGTTTCGTCGTGCCCCAGTCCCCTTTTTCCCCTCTCGCATAATCCCGCTCTCGATCGCAACATCCAGGCTGGTCTCCAGAGTTTCTGTACGCAACTTCGTACCAAGCTTGTACGCATTTATCAACTACTCCAGGGTTCTCAATTTCGGCCCCTCAGGGTCCTCTTGCGACAGGCTCCGTCCTCCTTTTCCTGCGTTTTCCTGCATCACCAAATTAAGCATTTCATTGCCTCGCTGTTACCGAACGCTCATCTCACTAGACCTCTTTCCCCTTTTGAAAACCTATGTGTGGCTACTAACGAGCCCTCACACCTCCTTTCGCAACTCTATAATATTATGGTGGACGAACATTGTACGACCAAGCCGTTCTTCCTTAGCCTGTGGGAGAGGGATCTTGCCTTGCCTGCCCCCTTCTCTGAGGCGGAATGGGATAAGATCATAGCGCTGATACATAAAGGCTCGATTTCAAGCAAGGTTCAGGAGTGCTCCTATAAGTTACTCTCCCGATGGTATAGGGTCCCCCAGGACCTCCACCGCTACGTACCTCAGGTTTCTCCTCTATGTTGGAGGTGTGGCGTGGATGTTGGCTCTTATATCCATCTCTGGTGGGAATGTAGGGACGTCAGGCCTTTCTGGGATACGGTGGGCACGGTGATCAGGGAAGTTGCGGATCCCGACTTCGTTTCTTCTCCGGCGGCTTTCTTGTTCCACCACAATCGCGCTTCTTGTGGCTCCTATAAGCGGTCCCTAACCTTCCACCTTATCCAAGCGGCTAAGTCAATTATTCCACGTTTTTGGAAAACCCCGGGGCCCCCCCCCATCCAGGCCTGGGTTTCCAGGGTGAACATGGTTTCCCAGATGGAGGATATGGTTGCCTCCGCCAGAGGGGAGGAGTATCGGAATTCCCTTCGGTGGCTACCGTGGTCGATGTTTCTTGCTTCCTCTCGCGTGCGGGTCCTGGGTCTGGTTCAATCACCTCCACCCTGAGTCGGTCCTCTTAGCCGTGTGGTGTCTTTGATATTGGCTGGGCTTTTCTTCTCGGATGGAGATTCTGGTCATATTTTATGTGCCGCCCGCACACTGGTGTGGGTCGCCGTGTCTTTAACGAGGCGATCGTGCAGTGTACTTTTTTCTTTTTTTGTTTTCTCTTTTTACTTTTTCCTCTCTGTTTTGTATTTTCTTTGTTACTCTCTCCTTGTTAGGGTTTCTTTTTGTTTACTCAAATGTCTCCAGCATTCTCCGCGTTTCTCCATGCTATTATACAGCGGCACTTCCATATTTGTGTGCTTCTCGACCCTGGTGTGCCGGTTATATTTTCACGCGACCCGGTGCTCCCTACCTATGTACTGACCGCGATATTTGGCTCTGGGTCGTCTCTGGAGCGTGTTATGTATGTTTGGTTTTTTTTTATTGTGCACGTTATCTGTACGACTTCTCTGTACGCTCTTGTTTTTATTGTAGTGCATATTTTCAATAAAGGAGAATTGACAAAAAAAACAAAGGCAACTAACAAATTCACAAATTCATAATAACAAAACAATAAATTCAAAACCTATGGCAACGTGAGTGTGCAGTCCTGGTGCCTCCTCTCATTGTTGGACCACAGACAATTGATCAGTCTGCCTTCTGGAAACTGCTGGACAGTCCACCAGCTGCCAGTTAACAGTAGTCCTATGTGAACCAACACAGAGGTAGCTCCTCATAACCTAGTGGAGCAGATGGCTTTCTTGAAAGTCAATTTGTCCAAATTAGTCCAAACTGAAATGTAGTTCTTCTACCAACTGTCCACTCACTGCTCATTGGGAGAAAATTAATTCCCTTACCATGTGGCTCGGTGTTTCTGTCTACTGTTGCTTATAACTTTCCTTACTGAGGGATCAATTTCAATAATTGGTGCCATTTTTGTTGACATTCAGTCCCATAGAATGCTGCTGCATATATATATGCATTGGTGTTGTGCTTCTGTTGCTGGTGATGGTGGTCCTGCAATGTAAAATCTATTCTGGATCTCTTCCTAACCCCAAAGCTGCTACTGCTTGGAGTAAACCTTGTTATAATATGAGTCCAGGCACCAGGGACCTCCCTCATTGAAAATATTGCAAATCCTCCAAATTTCCTTGTTCAAAATGAATGAGCCAAAAACAAAATGATAAGGTTGAACTAATTTTGCTGGGCATGCACAAATTTAATCCAAAGTAGTTTGAATGATATATCTGTGTATATATGTATGCTAATGTTTTGGAGTTTAGGAATTATTTTGCCCATTTTATAACATTAGATTAATCTGTGTGTTTTTGGTTTCACTAGTAGTGACTTGACAGCTAGCAGCCATTTGGCTGCAAACGAGAAATAAATTAATAAGATACAGTTTATTAGCCCCTTTAAAGCTCTTCTCACTCTGCTGACTTGGTATGTGTGGGCTATGTGAATTCAATCCAGCTGCCATTGACACCCACCCTCCTTCTTATTCTGCCTATGCACCACCCTTGAGCTTGGTAATATTTTTTCTCTCCCCAAAAACATTTTCTACGGATGCCCATGCCCATATAGAATTCTATACACTCTACATAAATCTCTGCTTAATAAGATTACGGAAGCTGTTGGTAAACTATTCCTGTATTATGAATTACAAATTTGCGGTTAAGAAAATAATAAACAGAACAAACAAATGAACACATGTTTAACAGTATTTTACTCTCAGTTGATAATGAGAAGTCTTTCCTTATCTGAACAGTAGACCCATTGTATGTTATTAATTTGCTCCGTCCTTGAATATGCCTGTATTTAAGATACAGAAAGATATAAAACGACTAAAACCTATAGCAAACCATTGATATTCTCTCACTTGAGTTGTTTTTAATCACTACATGTATCACTAATCTTATCACTCGAGTGTATGAGCAGGTCAAACGGTTTAGTCTCACTCCTTATACATTCAGAACAAAGCATGCGTAAGGAAATGCATAGCTGTTATACATAAAACAAAATTAGGTGGCATAGCAGTTTAATAATTACAAATGTATACCACAACAGGTTGCAGATACAGGCAAACAGAGGCCTCTGCAGTCCCTGTCTAGTGAGTACTCAAGACACCAGCCTCTTCAACTCCCCTGGTTTACCGCTAGGCCAGTGGGCCATGCTCCCTCAGGCAGGGCGCACTAAGTCTGAGCCCTGAGATATCGTTTTCTAGCGCTCATACAAAGCAGAGTGTGAGGTCCATGAGGGAGCAAAAAGCTGTCACAAGCCCATCGCTTCCAGGGGTACCAAATTTAAGTAAGTATGTGTAAATAAGTATGTTATTGTGTAGAACTATGTTACTGTGTGTGTTAGTATGTGTGCTACTAAGTGTATGTGTGAGTGAGGTGATATGTCATAGATGTGAGGGAGTGAGGTGCTCTATTTGAGGGAGGGAGTGTGATGTTAAATGTGGTAGCTGTGAGGGAATGAGGTGTTATATGTGATGCATCAAACCCTATATATGAAAATGATGAGAAACGTTATATCATACCTCCAAAGGCCTCTTTATCATACCTCCAAATGCCTCTTTAATCAACTTTGTTATAGCAATAATGTGTCAATAACGCCTATAGAAACAATATAAATGAGGGACTAAGTACACTGCACAATGATGCACAAAAGATCTCACCAGAGGTGCCTCACACCCTACTACACTAAGAGTCTTTTTGATGTGTAACTCTGTATATATCCATGCATATCTATTCATGGAGGCATCCCCCAAAGACTAATATGAACGCAAAGGATCTGTGTTGATAAATAAACTACTTCATCTTGCATAGTAGCAGAAGAGACTTTTCTTTACTTGTTCTGGCAGTGCCCATATGCATGGGATTTGTAACAGAGCATTAGCTGGAATAATACAGGAATTGATGGATGGTATCCAAGTGACCTGGAACAGGTGGACTATTGGTTATTCTGGCCTTGGACAACAAATTATCATGTAACCTGCACACTAGTTGGGAAAGCAGGGGATACTTATGCTCACTAAGGCCTACAACCTTTTTACACATGTTTAGATCATGATAAATAACATAATCTTTTATATCATCATAAATAATATTGTTCCAAACACCAATGAAACCATTTTTAGGTCAAAGAGTTGCTATACTCACATATTTTCTGTTAGATATTGTTTCATTTCTATTGAGTAAAGATGTCACGTTCGTTTTATTTTCTATAAATAATATTATTACATATTGTTTTATTAAACATAGTTGTGACCCGCCCTGTTTGATGTGCACCACATTAGGTTTTAATTGAAATGCATACATTTATATTATCATAAACATGTCCTAAGATTACATAAAAAAACCTCTGTGATTAGTTTTATCATATGTAAAAACAATTTAATCATTGATCAATAAAAATATTTACAGAGCGCAAAGGGCTGTACATTTGAGGCTTATATAAAGAAACAAGTTGGTTCACTTTGTCACATGCCAGCAAAACACATATTTTGTTCCAAAAAAGTCACATTCTACATCTTACAAAATGAACAAAAGTAACCTCTGAAGATAAAACTTAGTAACCTTAGGTTGTTACTCAGTGTATCCGTTAAGTAAGGGTAACTTTAGTTCGCTTCTCTTTACTGGTTAAGTACTTTGGGTCAAAACACAATCACATGCTAAACTATCTGATAGAATGACTTGATTTAGGATTGTCCAAACATATAAACTACTCTCCAAAGTCTGTGTTGAAAGCCATAGAGTTAGGAAAAGTATTTTGTTAAAAACTGGACATTCCAGGATGATGCATCAGTAATCCCTAATTGAATCACTAATGCTTCATCTCATTTTGCTTCCATTACTAATTAATGCAGGGGCGCACACATTAATTTCAGTTAATTTTCTTTCCATGAAGACCAAGGGATCCATGCTTCTTAGTCGTTGATGAAAAAAAAGTGATCCAATGCTCCAAAGTGTAAGACCACAGTGGATACTAAATCCCCAATCTTCTCCTTCAGGGGCTACACTTCCCATGGGGGGATAGGCAGCCCTTCATTCCCTACCTAGCGAAAACAACGGGTTGGATCTTCTATGGTCTCTACCAATGTTCCCTCTAATTTTTCTTAGGTGGTGTGCGCAGAAAATTTCTCTTGTGCAAAAATTTTCCCAGAGCCTTTCATGAACCTGGTAAGCAGGTTGGGTAGGAGCCCAGTCGCAGGGGATACAAGGGGCTCTGTCTGTACCCCACGATGCATGAGGGCTAGTGGGATGATACAGATAGGTGCAATGAAACACAGCACAGGCAGGATACTTTGTAATGTACTGTATTGAAGAAGGTGACAGGAACAAATAAGTACAGGCGGTAAGTCTCTTGGCAGGAAGCCCACTGGCAGGGCAGAAGGCAGGAACAACACAGGGTCAGGTACAGGGCCAAAGCAGAGCGGTCCAAACACATTAATGCAAAGGCCCTGACTGAAGGGCAGGTTTATATTGGCCAGGTTCCACTCAGGTAATCAGACTCAGCTGTCCCAAGCAATCAATAACTGGCACTCCAGAGAAGGAAGAGCAGCCATTTGTGTGTGCAGACACACATGACAGCAAATAATTATTGCATGATCCGGGCTAGTAGGGTGGAATCCTGACAGAGCCAAAATTTTGTGCGCACAATATGCTTCTGCAAATGTTAAATTTTAATTGTTATTCTATATTTTTGGTGCAGCTCGCTCATGGTTAATAACACTACATTGTAGTGTGATAATATAGTATTAGTTACACAACAGCATTATTTACTGTATTTTTTTTTTTAAAGGTGGAATTCTCACTGTATAAGTATATTATGAGCAAATAATTTTTTTTTTAATTGGGAAAAACTGTTGTGCCCAGGGGCATACCTAGAATATTTGGCACCTGGGTCGGATCCTGTATGTGGCACCCCCCCCACACACACTTTAAAACTGCATAGCTTCTATCGTTAGGCAAACATTGACAGGGGTACAGCAGAACTGTTATCATTAAATACTAAGACAGACATTGACGGTGGTACACCATAACTGTTATCATTATATACTGAGGCAGACATTGACTTGGGTACAGCATAACACCTATCACTATATACTAAGCCAAACATTGATTCAGTGTCTGGCCTAATATATAGTAGGGATGCACCAAAATGAAAATTCTGGACCGAAAATTCAGGATTCACTTGACGGAAACCGAAAATGATCCCCCACTGTTAAAAAAAACAACAAAAAAAACACTTTTATTAAAAGTAAGTAACACACCAAAATTAGACAAAAAATCAATAACAATATTAATATATATATTATTGTTAACAGCAACCACACTCCTATCATGCCCAGGTTCTAGCATGTACTGGTTACCTGGGCATGATAAGAGTGTGATTGCTGTTAGCAATCATATACATATAAATTAATATTGTTATCGATTTTTTCTGTCCTATTATGGTTAACACACCAAAATTAGACAAAAAACTACAACAACAATATTATATATATATATATATATATATATAAATAATTGCTAACAGCAATCACACTCCTATCATGCCCAGGCAGTCAGTACATGCTGGAACCTGGGCATGATGGGAATATGATTACAGCCTTCCTATGCCATGCTACCCCCCCACACTTACACATCCATGCTATCACACACACACTCATTCACAAACATTTAGCATAAACTACAGCATAACACCCATCACTCTCACACACCTACTAATCCACTCTCACTGAATGTTTTCCTACCTTTTCTCTGTCACTTTTCCTCCTCCCCTTAATTCTCTCTTCTTCTTCTGTGTCCTGTCCTTCCGGTGCAGTGAAGGTGGTGTTCGTGGCTTCAGTGTTGTGCGCCGGGATATGACATCAAATCTCGACGCACAGCTTTAGTTGCCGTGCGCATCGCAAGGGAGCAGGATCGGAGGTCTGCATTAACAGACCTCCCCCTCCCTTGATTGTTTTTAAGTTGGTTAGAGGGAGATTCTGGATCTCCCCAACCGAGCCTGCTCCTCTAGCGGCGGACATTACTGTCCGTTTCTGGAGGGGTGCCGTGTGCACAACCAGTAGCAGACCGCTCCGCCCCACTAGGTACACTACTGGTTGTGCGCACAA
The DNA here is from genome assembly GCA_029215755.1 of Spea hammondii. Taxonomy (NCBI): domain Eukaryota; kingdom Metazoa; phylum Chordata; class Amphibia; order Anura; family Pelobatidae; genus Spea; species Spea hammondii. The sequence continues at coordinate 25,430,946 of JARDYJ010000005.1, forward strand.
TTTTTTGACGTGTGCCCTCCCTCTGAAAGCACAGCTTAGAGGGAACACTGGTCTCTACCCAAAGTGGGGACCCACTGAAGTATTCAAGGGGGATGACGCACTTACCTGTGAAGTTCCCAGGCCTCCACCCACAGATGTGTACTGTCCAATCATTTGTTGGGTAGACATGTTCTTCTCAGCCACAAAGTTTTTTGTGACACACGTGTCTCCTATTTGTCTACCAGTCCTGGGCTTCAATTTCAATTTAGGATTAAACTCTATCTGGTTGATTTACTGGCTAGATTTTTGGATTATGAGTTGTCTTCTCCTCTTGCTTGTGCATTAGCCTGTAAATCCCAGTGGCCAGTGCCCAGGGACTAAACCTCTGGGGTAGCCTAGATGTACACAATAAAGCCAATCCTCTTCCCAGTGGGATGGAGGATTAACATGCTAAAATTAATCTATGGGGAGGATGGATCATCAGCCTTCCTCTCAACACCATCCTGTTCCTGGTGGGATGAGGGGTTAAAAAATAACAGCTGTTACAGGGTATCCCTGCACCTCACCCAGTGCCATTTAGGCAGGTGGGGTTAAAAAACAAAAAGGGACACAGACCACATTGTGTGCCACTCTTCTTCCTTCCATTTTGCCCTGGAGTGTGAAGGGTTAAGGTCCATGCAAGCACTCTTTGGGTGCCTTGAAGGTGAATAGTGAAAATAATTTGACACTTAAAGGGTAAACACCTCTGGGAAAATAAACATTGCAAACCTTTTTAGGACCTATACAGCAATGCTCCACTAAGCCATTGCTCAAAAAATGGTTCAACAAAAAATAAAATTAAAAATGCCTGATGCAAAAGGAAACAAAGTTCACAAAACAATTAACCAAACCAAATGAATCCAGAAAAGAGCTTTACATTTCTGCAGCAAGCAAAACATAACCGGTCGGCCTTGGCATTTCAAGGTCAGCGGCCACCTGATGACTCTAAGTGAGGCTGACTGCTGGATATGCACCACTTTTATGCTCACGTATCGCGCCGCTGGGCATATCCAGACGTCGGTAGCATGCTACAGTGAGTGTGTGGGGCTGTGCCCAGGGCCTGGTGAGGACACAATCAAAGACAGCTTCATCGTGTAGACCATCAAGCTATAGAGAATCTGGCATTACCAAATACCAGTGATTTCAGTGAGGGATGTTCCAAGTTATATAATGCATCAAGGACTTTTAAGTTGCCCACTTAAAGCAGATAATGATAAAAAAAAAGTTTTACAAGACATATGTTAAAATAATTTCTTAATATTTTCAGTCACAACAATGTTGGTCTTGGCTTTGACATAACAAAGAGGAATTTGAGCCAGCTGGAAAATGTTCAAAATAAATACACAACTTTGAACTGTTTATTGACAGAAGATTAAGCTGTCTGAATAGAGAGCGTTATCTGTCAAGTGACCCTCTCCTCACTCTCTGTATTTCTGCATTTTTTCTGTTTTTTGTAAAGAGAGCATGGCTTAATCTGAATTTGCAGATCACTATATGACGCTTCATTTAACCTTGTAACAATCTCTGTGCCTATGTAAACTTTTTTCAAGGATGAACTGTAATAGGGATATTCTACTGTCTCTAAACGATGTAAATTCAACTCACTTGAATTAGTAAACTCTGCTCAGAGGTTTATATTATAACGATATTATTTTAAGGATAAAGACCAGCTGCATTTGATATGACAAGATGGTATATACTTACATCTTTCACCCTATAGTTTTTGGGTCATTGGCAATAATGGATGCAAAGCAGGTTTCATATATGGATATATGCACATAGCAAACTCCATTTACCCCAAGTTCAGCTATGTGGCTTGGTAATAAATCAGCATACCTGGGAACTTCTGGGCTCTGGCTACCCGGAGCCTTCCCTTGCGGGATGCAGTCAGGACTACCCACTGACATCAGCGGGCGGTCCCACTGACGTTGGTGTGGGGTCCCGCTGACATAGGTGGGAGGTCCCGCTGACGTCGATGCGCGTTGCCGCTGATGTCAGTGGGAGTTCCTGCTGATGTTGGGGGCGTTCCCGCTGACGGCAGTGGAAACACCCCCATTTAAAAGAAAAAATGAGTGGGGAGCAGGGCATGTCAAGACCCCGCTTCCGCGACCCAGAGGATTCTGGTCTTGACCCGGAAAATCGCAGAAGCAGTGCTCACCCGGCAATCTCTGGGTCAAACCCGGAAGGTTCCCAGGTATGTAAATCAGCCCAAAAACACTTGGTAGACAACACTCTCAGTGTGTCCTGTTAAGTGCTGTACAACACACATTTACAAAAGGTAAATGCATAGAAACCCCGTAAAAAGGACTCCAGAAAGGATCTAGTATTGTGATTTTATTTTACTGACGTGGCAGGTGAACTTAATTATGTTTTAGCCAAAACCTCTCATTTATATTATGTTTATTATTTGTTGCCAACTTTATTAGGGTGAGAAGCGCAGACAGTATTTTGTATACATTGTACAGCCAACACATTGTATTTGCAGCATGCTCAAACCTGTTTGGTAGGCCCCGTATTATACATTTGTATTATTTGAGCCTGAGACTAGCTTAGCGCAGCAAAATTTTTTCTTTTCCCTGTTTGCACATATGTGACGTTGTTGGCTCCTCATCAGTCTGGTTGCAGCTTGCTGTCCAGGAGTTAGTTGGGAGAAAGTTTAATTGCACCTCCCCCAACACATTAATAAGGTTTTGGTAGCAGTATAAACTGCTTTGTGTGCCCACTATGTAGGAGGTGAGAGTAGGTTCTCACCCTATTGAGAGTGTGCCTTGACGTGGCGGGTGAGCTTAATTATGCTTTGGCCAATTCATATAACCAAAACCTCTCATTTATATTATGTTTATATATTTGTTGCCAACTTTAGTAGGGTGAGAAGCGCAGACGGTTTTTGTTTTTTTGCAAAACAATTAGACTGATTCGAAAACATGAAAAAGCTAAGTATAGTTTAGTTGTGCTAAAAGCTCTGACAGTGAAAGTTCCCCTGTTAGTGTGGCCAGTGGGATATTCTGGCATATGCCAACTAGATCTAGGCCTATGGCGGCAGGACCAGCCGGGACAGCAAACCCTCTGCCACATAACAGGGCACCAATCACCCTATTGGTGATACTGCTCAATTAGCCAGTTAAAAGGGGAAATCACTGATCCCCCTCAAGTGGCCCATCAACACTACATGTGAAAACGAAAGTAAAAAAAATAGGTAAATGCAACCTCAGATGAACAACAGAATACCTGGGAACTTCTGGGCTCCGGCTACCCAGAGTGGGCCCACTATGTAGGAGGTAAGAGTAGGTCCTCATCCTACGCGGCCAGGGACGCGGCCAGGACTGCCCACTGACGTCAGCGGGCGGTCCCGTGATGTCAATGGGAGGTCCCGTGACGTCGGTGGGAGGTCCTGCTGATGTCGGTGGGAGGTCCATATTATGTCTTGATATGTAAAACCATAGAGGGTGCACTTTCATTTTCACACGACCAGGGCCGGCCCAAGGCAAAATGCCGCCTGGGGCGAATTTTAAAATGCCGCCCCCCCTTATCTACCCTTCCTCTCCCTCCGTCCCTGCCGCCCCCCCCCATTATCTACCCTTCTCCCCCCCCCTTGTACTTACCTTTCAGCAGTCCTGCGGCGAGTCTCCCTGTTCGGTCTCGGTGCCGGCTTGTAATGCTGAGCGCCGGAAATCTTCCGGCACTCAGCATTACAAGCCGGCACCGAGACCGAACAGGGAGACTCGCCGCAGAGGAGAGAGAGAGGGGCGCCGAGCAGGTACTGACAGCTTGGTAAGTGAAAACCACTCGGCGCCCCTTTCTCTCTCTTTCGCTTTTTAAAAAAAAAAAAAAGGGCTTGTGGCGGCAAAGTGCCGCCCCTTCAAAAGTGCCGCCTGGAGCGGTTGCCCCACTTGGCTCCATTGTCGGGCCGGCCCTGCACACGACTGTATGGAGTATTGAGCCAATCAACCACGCACAGCCTCTGTATGATGCATTAAAAGGTGCTGCATGCTTTAAGGTATGGAGCACCGTGATATCAAGTAATATCCTAGTGCACAGAGGGGACAGAACAAGCCACGTACAGTTGCACAAACAAGACCCTCATTAATCTGGCCTTGCTCCCCAGAACATTAATAATATAATTTTAGTTATCTTTTTGGTTCCCAGCAACTAACTTTTCACGTACAGTGTACCATGTATGTGCTTTTAACTTCAGAAATATTCATAATAATAGGAATAATAAACTTTCCAATGAATCCATGGCAGTTATATGCTATAAAATTCTAAATCACAGCACATTACATTTAAATACATTCAAATATATGATAAATACATTTACCTATAGACAATTCAGAATAACCCTCTGCATTTCTATTTAGTTTAATTATGCTGAGTGTGCAACGTGAACTTGTCTAAATGGTCTGTATTGGTTTTTATTGCCCAATACTCCACGTCAGCGACTTGAGTTAAAAGTTCAGAGTTTTCAGATAACCTTCAATGATGGTCAAGGCCACAGGCAAACAGATATAATTTACTATGTTCCTGGTATTGATCTGATAAAATTTTTACACTGATTCCAGTCCTAATTTCACTCTGCACTGTTTGTAAACTGTATGTGTCAATAACACTTTGATCTGGTAAAGAGGTTTTTAACAGAATTCTGCCCAAAAATGGTACAATAAATAATCATATTGAATTTTGCTAATAACTTTCACTTATTCTTTTAAAAGTTCCAAACTTTCCTCTCTATCAGCTCAACCGCATCAGAAGGAATGGCCAAATCTATTTTTTTTTACTAACTTTTAGATAAAAATGAAAGCCCATTTGTGTCAAGGCTAAACGGTCGGTGCACATGCTGCCTAGTTACTTCGAGCATGGAAGTTCAATTATAAGGAGGGACAAGTGGTTAAAGGGAAATACCTAGCATTCCAATTAAATGGACTGCAAAAAATAAAAGCGAAAGACTGCGCACATTCAGTGTCTCAATTTAGAAAAATCGGATATTTATTATGCTATCGTTTTGGTCATGCAAGGCATTTGTCAGGGCAAAAGGTACAGGCAAATAAAAAGATAGACATACCTCCCTTTTATACAGCCTAAGATATTAACTACTTTTTGGATCCCCTGGGTGCCAAATCACCCCACCCATTATAGATAGATAGATAGATAGATAGATAGATAGATATAGATAGATAGATAGATAGATAGATAGATAGATAATTTTATAGTGAACTGTGAATACAATATTATAAATCCATCTATATTATACTTTAGCTTTATTCTATTTTACTCTAGCCAACATTGAAATAATTAAAAATGTAAGATCTATTTTAGGAAACCGGTTATCCAGGAAAGGCTGAGCAGAAAATGAGCATTAAAAAACCAATGTATCTATTGAAGACTTTTTTTTTTAAGTCAAGAGAAGTTACATCATGAACTTACATCATATTTTACCTTGCAGGAATAATATGATTGCATGCAGAAGGCAACAAAAGAAAGAGGGATGGATGCTTGTTACCTTTATAACAAGATACATTAATAAATACTCATCATTCAATCCATTGGGGAGAACCATATTCAACCTAAACATCCACTCTGCTTCCTTTCTAACTAAAATAGTCTCCATGTTTAATCCGCTGTTCTTGTAGGGGGATATACTCTATATTCATTAAGAGAATAGACAAAATATTGTTTTTCTTTGTTTTTTTCTGTACAATATCTCACAAAGTTAGTAGTGTCATCCGCATTCCATTTTATTGACAGGTAACAAAACTATGAATCTGATGGTTTTTTTAGGTGTTTATGGATGTGCATCCACACTAAGCCTCTCCACTAGAAGAGGGAGAGCTCCACGTAGCCTGCCCTGGGAAGTATCGTCTTTTTAAGGACTACTAAAATAAGGTGGGCATGTGTCCCTATTATCAAGGGACAACCTCTTGGTGGGGACTTCTTGATGTGTATGCCAAACCCCACTTAAACGGATACTGTCACATTTATGGTAAAACAATAACTGAATCCAGTAATGAAAATCGTTATGATGTATTATCGTGTTATTAAGTATATTTGGGACATTTCTCATAAATGTTGCATATAGTTGTAAAATTAGGATTGTGGATAATACAGAAAGCTCCTTCATACCTAAAGCTAGCGTATATTTCAAAAGTATGTTTAAATGACATATACAATTTTCAACACAGACAATGCCATAATACGTCCCTATCAGCCATTTTATTTTACTTTTTCCAATACTATCCTTGTGCATTAGTGGTATTAATACGAGGCTTACCAGTCAATACAATTATGGACTGTGATTTAGATTACTTTGAGGTACAATAAATAAGTGGAAAAATAAAGACGTAAATACGTAATACGTAAACAGTACATAAACAGTAGCAAGCTGTTTAAATATTAATTTATTTATTTTATGTTATCACAATAATGAAAGTACAAATAAACAAAATACTGATAAAAAAATTAAATAAATTAAAGTTTTAATAGTAGCGTTATATCAAATGCTACCTTATTAAATTATGACCATTGTCTTTGAACTAGAGAAAGAAGCAGTGCAGATTCATAATAGCCCACACTGACTCTACTACTCATAAAGTAAAATAAACATAGTCCACTAGGCAACAGAAAGACCTATTTATGAATATTCTGAGCCGTTGAAACACTTTGGAATTTGCACATGAGCAGCTGTAAATATGTTACCAGCTGCAATCTTTATAGGAAAAAAATGACATATGTTGTAAAAGCATATAGTACATTAATAACTTACTGCTGACTTTTTTCATGCTTTTTTATTTGTCTATCCATTCTGCGGTAGGAATCAGACATTTCCAGTGATGCATTAAATTATAGCATAATTGTTACCTTTTATATGCTTTGATGCGGCTCATATTTCATTTCCATAGGATCTTAAATGATTTACCTAGATGGTTTTTAGTCAATATTAACATTATATATCATTTTTTTTTTACTTTTACTTTTGTTTAACTTGTACTTTCAATAATACACAGTAAGAACCTGGATATTGCAGTATTAGCCCCAAACAAAATGGGATCTTATGTCGGAGTTGATTTTAGTCGGCCAACATGTATTGCATCAGAAGAAGAGAACTCTGAGGTCCCATCTCTTGTTGTGATAAGAAGGCACCACATGCGACATAAGACAATTATACATAGAATAGTCACATGCATGTGGCATTTAGCCAACAGAAAGATAAACATTTCTACAATTTCATCAATCAGCCAAAAATGTTTTTATTACTAAAACCAAGATAAGAACAAACTAAAATAAAAACAAGTATAAAACAGAGCAGTAGATACAACAGTGCACCCATAAATTGAAGAGGTCCTCTGCTTGTTTTAGAGAACACAAATTCCAAATATGTTCATGTTCACTATGTTATTTATGGTGTGCATTAAGTGCTCTTTGTCTTTGAGTTACTTCAGCCAATTTAGGAATCTGTTTTTGCCTCCAATTGCTTGATTTAGCTATTTTGCCAGAGAATAAAAATAATCCCAGCAATTTTAGTATACTGAGTTTCAACCAAAAAAAGGTGGAGACTACACTTTAAATTAACAAAAAACTCACTTTGAAAATGTAATTTTCTAAACTAAATACCCTATTCCTAAGTGGGACAACTCCACCATATATGTGTGTTTCTATATTTTATTATTATTAATCTAGGTAATTATTCTACAGGGTAAGTTTAATCATCTCAATGTTGACAAATGTTTTGTACTGTAGGAGATCAACCACACTGCGACTCCACCAATTACACATTACTGAGCATGCTCAAACCTCTGTCCCATCGCTACCGTCAAATGCCATTTACACATACATCTCACCCCTATTAAAACAAAATCAATCGCCAAATACACTGCTGAAATAAATGTTTGAAACGTGTAATGTATTAACCCCTTAATGACAAAACCCGTACATATACGGGCTCAAAATGCATTGTTTTCAATGGGTTTAGGGACCGCCCATTGTCCTTAAGGGGTTAAGAAAAATGTGGTTTGTTAATGTGTATGGGTGTATTATGTGTAATTTACTGTACAATTCTTTCCTCTATACCCACTGCCAAGTACCTGTGGTGTCAACTCTCTGTCTCCGTCTCACCTTCTAAGTAACCTCCACTCTTTAGCCATATGATGTAGTTTTAGACATGCCTTTGTCTAATGGTTTTGCAGGAGTTTATATAACTTATTTGGAAATGTTATTGCGAGTTTCACATCTCAGGTGGCTGTAATGATCATGTCCTGTGTCACATGCCAACATAGTTTTATATTTTTCCTTTGATGTAGTTGTTGGTTGTCACGTCGCACAGGTGATTACAGTTGCTTACAGTTTACGTGTATTATGAGTATGGTCGTTCATTTGCTTTTAGTCAGGGGTATTGAATTACTATGTTCATCTACTATGTAACGATCACTCTGTGTATTCTGACTGGTGCTCCTATAACCTCCTTTTTCGCTTGACTGCTGCATTTACAGTTCAGCAATACTGCTGCATGGCTTCTATCTGCTTGTGAATAAATTATGCAGTTAAGTTTATCTCAATACTTGTGTATTTAAGTTTAAATCATCATCGCAAGTAGGCGTTGACATGTAATCCCATCGGTTATGCCCCAAACTATTTTATCACAAATCACTTCACCTTTAAGTGTGCCATATTGCAGCTCTTTCCCTTGGCTTTGCACAAACCTGTCAATTGATTTACCTTTTATGTTCTTGTAGCTACCAAACGTATACTTTTTACATTTTGTAGGTTTTATAGATGCTGATAAGGCATCAAGGACCTCTGTTGTATATTTTTGGTGCTGTTCTGTCATGTTCAGATTATTCTTATCAACGTGGCAGCATTCACCACCTATTACCTTTCTCAGTCTGGCTGCTTGCACTTCTCATTTAGCTCCTTAGCAAGATAGTTATCCTCAAACAGAGCGCTGAAATTATCTCAGTTGCTTCTGTAATCTCCACTCGCCTTCACTGTTTTACCTCCCAAGTGTTCAGTTTTCAGGCACAGTTCGGTGGTTTTGTGGTTAGCAGGGATAATGGGCCAGTTGGGGAGATCCTCTGATCTCCCCTAAGGCAGAGATCTGTGCTGTTTCATATGATCCCCTTTTAACGTATGATTTAAATCATTGAGATTCCTTGAACTGACCAATGAATTATGCACGGCCAGCTGAACCCTTCCTACTGGACCTTCAGAATAGTTAAGTTCAAACCACAACTCTCCTCCAAATCTTCCTGACATCTGCTTTAGTGAATAAACCCCATTGTCTCATAATATGAGGCAAATGCCCTTGCAATGTGTATAGAGGCATAACCCACATTAACGTGGGTTATGTATGTAAAATGAAAATGTAAAGTGAAGCACTACCTTTATTACTTATCAATGCATGTACTGCACTGCAATTGCCAGGTCATTTTTCCCCCCTAAAAAAAAAAAACCCGTAAAAGACACAAAAGATGCTTGAAAGACGAGCTGAACTGCTTACTGTTATTGAATTGTTGAATGTGTTCATATTGCTTATGTGTTCAACAGCCATAAGCCTCTTTGCACCCAGCTTATGTGATATATCAAACCTGGAAGACAGATCACCTATCATGGCGTGTAGCACTAGTAAAGCAATGAAAATAAATTGTCCCATAAACTAAAAAAGTACCAAGGCTACAAACATAAAAAGCTATTTGTCATAGAACATTGAAAATGCAACCCAAACATTAGTTAAAATCCAGGCTCCCATCACTGACTAGGGGGGGTAGGAAGCATGGTAGTAGATGTATGTTTATAATAGCGTGCAAGGATGTTGACATATACTGTTTTTTAGATCTCAACTCAGCACACATCCCAATAGTACTTCAACAGTGGGAGCAAAAGCACCATTGCATCTGAGGCCAGTTTAAAGAGCTTCAGAATTTACTTAAAAACACATATAAAACATAATTAATGTAAAATACAACAAAAATAGTTTCTTGCATATTGTTCTACATTTCTTTCGTGATGCAACGTCCCATCCATATTAAGTGCTGTAAAATAGGCACTGTGCAAAGTGCCATTCTGTTGTGAAAATAGACATGACTGCCGGCAAGCAATACATAAGTCCTGATCTAGACTGGGAGGGGGAGTGGGCATTGCCAAACACCGTTCTCCTGCACCAGAAGAAAGAGAAGCACGGACTGTAAAATTGACTATGAGTAGCTATCAGTCATCGCTCTTCAAAACACTTTCTTATTGTCTGGAGACCAGCAGGGTACAAGTTCCAGTGCAAAAAGTGAATGGGCATTGAAGTCTGCGAATATAGAAGAAAGAGAGGCCAGTGAAGCAAGAGAAGAAGAAAAGAAGGGGCTGAACAGTCAATAGGAGCAAACTCTGTGCCCTAAATTGTGCATTATATGAAGTGCTGGTGTTACAAAGTGTTTTCCCACTATATGTTACATGGACATTGGAGGGATCTATCAAACGTCAACTCTAAAAGAATGCAAAACTCGAAATCTGATTTACAGAAGTTATATGCTAGGCTCCTTTAGCATTGACTTGAAGACATTGAAACTATTTGTGCAACAATAACATATCCATCAAACTGTATGGTGTTTAGACTCAGCAATAAAATACTGAATATCCTTGAAAGTACTTCATTTCAACCAGAGACTATCGCCTTTAGATAAAGGGAATTCCCACACTATCTGCACATGAAGGCAGCATGCACTATTGAAGGCCATGGCTGCTAGTCACTTTTGCACTTTGGAATTTGTTTTCTTTCAACTCTTTTGGTTAGAACCCAGATCCATTAGAGGTTACAGTATGCCATGTACAAAAATGTGTTTAATTCTATTTCAGTTGAGATGTGTAGTTAACTCTCAAGCTTAAAAACTGTAAAACAAATAAAACTTACACTAGAAGAACTATAAAGTGTAATACTACAATTGTTTTAAGGGATGGAAATACAGTTTTGATGACATGAGGATCCACATGAAGCAATAAGACAATAACACATTTCATTCCTTTTTGCACCATCTGGTAATATTTTTGTGATAATTTTTATATCCCTGAGTGATCTGTATTTCAGTAGTGGTTTCAACCAAGATATATCATACATAGGCGAACCAGGAAATTGAAGGCATGGAGCAGGAGATCTAAAATTTCCTTAATAACTAGCCCTGCAGCATTTGATCAACACATTAAAAAGTGTAAAGAGATCTGTAAAAGGCCCAGAACTTCATAAGAGGGCTTTTTCGCATAAGGTGCGGGTTGGTGAAGAGTTATATACAAGGGCACTTAGTATCACAAGCCTGTGCATTGTATGAGGGAGTGTTATAGGATACATTAGCAGCAAAGTTTTAAAAAACTCCATAAATGGCCCTGCTCCATTTGGCCATTGTTGGTTGGTGCCCATGGTGCCAGAATCATGGTGCCAGAAACAGTGAAAAGAAGCACTTATGTTAAGGCTATAGCATCATCATATCAGAAGGTGGTCATCTAAACATTTAAAACATCTAATATAATGGATTATGCATCATCTTATTTTAAGTCACAATTAACTTGGCGTAATTACTCACTATTTTTATTATGTACATGTAAATGAAATTCCCATTTACTGTATGGTGAAGAACAATGTCACAGTATAAATCAATAAAACCTACAATAAAAAAAGCAAGATTATAAAACCCTTAACCCATGAAGTAATCTAACTGTCCACATATTTATTCACAAAGGCCCAGAACTGGAAAACGATGTTTCATACAAAAAAAAGGAAATGATTGGAACACGTTTATTGGAGTTATCTGTTTTTACAGATAAAGATTAAAAAACAAGCCATGCACTACATACTACATACAATATGAACATCCATTGTTGGTTTTTATAGGACTTAATTGTTTCACAATTGTAATAAATGTTACAATATAATAACAAGTGGAGATACTAAAATTCATAGCACAAATAAGTCTTTTAGTTCACACTGTTTACAAGATTACATTTTAAGTTCATGAACTGAGTATGTACTATTCAACTTAAAACTATGCCATAAAAAAGCATTCTAAAGCAGATGTGTTTCTGGTACACAGTTCTGGTTTAAAAATGTATGTTTTAAAAGATACAGAGAATGTGACTACTACTAATAACAAATGATGGACGAGAAGAAAATACTATATAGTATATATAATATATTCTGTATGTTGACACAATGGTTCTTTTCCAGTTCTCTCCCTTTTTATTTTTTATGTGACTGTGTCACTTCTATCAAAAGTGTGGGTTACAGAAATGCTTTGTTTTTGATTTTTATTATATTACAAAATGAATACCAATTCATAATGACACTGTTACATCTTGTTAAAGTGATAAAAGATCAAAATTGAACACTGTATATCTATATATATATAATAAATAGGAAGACAATTCATCTGATGAAACATAAAGAAAAACATCTGCATACCAAGTAGTCTTTTATTTACAATGTTTTGCAAAATATTGTGTTTTTTTATATTGGAAGGTTTATTTTAAAAATTATAAGTCATTGTTATTCCCAGAAGCTAAAGTACAATAAAAGTTACTACCGTCAGCTAATATAGCATGGAAACCGGTAATCAAAGCAAATACACATTATTAAAAGTACTTGAAGATTTCCGTAGTTCATTCTCTGGACTAAAGTTACCTTTGTTTGTTAATTCATTACCTGCCCTGTTGTGAAATATGGACTTTACTGATTCTATAGATTCCTGTAGGAATAGCTCACACTGCTCCTTCAATTTGGATTCCCAGGGCTTTAGTTTGCATTAAGTCCCACATTGTGATTTATATACTCCTAATATTACATTCTTCCGATTACTCAACTCTTGTTCCTCTATTTCTGTACAATATATGTTTGACTAGAATTATTTACACTACACAACAGGAGTGTAACTAGCTAGTTTGTTGATTTTGACTGCCGAACAATGATTTTTTTTCGACTGCAATAAGTAATACTTACAAAATCACATCTATACCCTGGGCACCGCATTTATGGTTTGTTAAATTTTTATTCCTAATCACTTGTTACGCACATTTGTTGACTTTTAAACATACAGACTCTGGAATGGATGTTGCCAGCCTTTGCCATTTAAAGACTGGCAGTGTACTCATCACTGCTTACCCCAGCCAATTAGTGACGCAATGGTTGTGCAGGGCTGGCCCAAGGCAAAATGCCGCCTGGGGCGAATTTTAAAATGCCGCCCCCCCCCCCTTATCTACCCTTCCTCTCCCTGCCGCCCGCCCCCCCTCGTACTTACCTTTCAGCAGTCCTGCGGCGAGTCTCCCTGTTCGGTCTCGGTGCCGGCTTGTAATGCTGAGCGCCGGAAATCTTCCGGCACCAGAGCCGGCCTTAGGTGTTCTGGCGCCCTGTGCAGACTACTCCTCTGGCGCCCCCCCATCCCAAAAAAAGAAAGGAATAAAAACTTGTAACAAAACCCCAATCACTATATACTACGCCAAACATTGATGTGGTCTAGGCCTACCACTTAATTGTCTGGCTTAGTAGTAGGGATGCACCGAAACGAATTCTGGACTGAAACCGAAAGTGCAGCATTTACCTGGCCAAAACCGAATATGACCCCCCCAACACCATAAAAAATCTAACACTTTTATTTAAAGTAAGTAACACACCAAAATAGGAGAAAACAATTAAATAATATTATATATTAAGTCCAAAAATAGTTACCGGCACTCCAGGGACTTTCCAAATAACCACACAAACAACTTCGGTTTTCAAGTCTATATATATCATATATATATATATGATTAACAGCAATCACATTCCTATCATGCCCAGGCATACCCAGATTCCAGGATTTACTCGCAGACTTGGCATGATAGGAGTATGATTGCCCTATCTACCCCTTCTCACTCTCTTCTGCCGTATCTACCCCTTCTCACTCCCTTCTCCCTATCTACCCCCTTTCCCCTGTCTCACTCCCTTCTCCCTATATACGCCCTCCTAACTATCTACCCTTTCCCTCTTTGAAGTTCACTTACCTTTCAGGAGTCCTGCGGTGGGGGTGCAAAGCCTCTGCCTCCCAGCTCTGCCACTGTATGGAACAGTATAGAGTGATGGGAGTTATGCTGTACTTTTAGAGCATAATTAGATCATGAAAAAGACATTGGAAATGGTACAGCATAACACCCATCACTCTCACACATTTACCAATCCACACATATACTAATCCACACGCATACCAATCTACACGCATACACTAATCCACACATATATACCAATCCACACTTACCAATCCACACATGTATACCAATCCACACGTATACCAATCCGCACATATATACCAATCCACACATATATACCAATCCACACATATATACCAATCCACACATATATACACTAATCCACACACATACCAATCCACTCTCACTGAATGCTTTCCTACCTTTCCTCTTTTCTCCTTACAGCTCCTTTTCCTCCTCTTCGTTCTTCTTCTTCAGTTCTTCTGTCTTCTTCCGGGTCAGAGGGCACGGACAGCGGTGGGCGCGGCTTCAGTGCTGTGCGCTGGGATCTGACAACAAACCCCGGCGCACAGCAGCTGTTGCCGCGCGGATCACAAGGGAGCGGTATCGGAGGTCTTTAACAGACCTCCGGCTCCCTTGAGTGATGTTAAGCCGGGTTCAAGGGAGATCCTTGAACCGGCTTAAAATCACTCAAGGGAGCCGGAGGTCTGTTAAAGACCTCCGATACCGCTCCCTTGCGAGCCTGCTCCTCCAGCGGCGGACATTACTGTCCGTCTCTGGAGGGGTGCCGGGTGCCCCCCTGATGAGCAGCACCGGGTGCCGCTCGCCCCCCCCCGCCGCTAGGTACGCTGCTGGCGGTAGCGGTACGCTACGGTGGCGGCGGCGCCCCCTGGAGTGTGGCGCCCTGTGCGGTCGCACAGGTCGCACACCCCAAAGGCCGGCCCTGTCCGGCACTCAGCATTACAAGCCGGCACTGAGACCGAACAGGAAGACTCGCCGCAGAGGAAAGAGAGAGGGGCGCCGAGCGGGTACTGACAGCTTGGTAAGCAAAAACCACTCGACGCCCCTTTCTCTCTCTTTCGCTTTAAAAAAAAAAAAAAAAAAAAAAAGGGCTTGGGGCGGCAAAGTGCCGCCCCTTCAAAAGTGCCGCCTGGAGCGGTTGCCCCACTCGGCTCCATTGTCGGGCCGGCCCTGTGATTGTGTGTCACTAATTGCCTCGCCTTTGTTTTTAACTTGCTGTCTGCACAATTCCAAAAACTCAATCTACCCAAGATTAAAATGATTATATTCTCTCCCTCCAATGCTAACATTTTTTCAACAGCCTACCTCCATTTCATTGATGCAACCCCCAACCATTCACCACCTGCTCACTGCCATGGTGTCCAACCCCTCACAGTCGGTTTCAAAAACTGCCTGCTAAATCCTAAAAACATTGGCTGCATTCGCTCTTTCCAAAGAAAGGATAAGACAACTCTGTCTAAGTTAGCCTACCTTGATTACATCATATTACATGTATTTATACAGTGCAAGCAGATTACATAGTGCTGATCCCAGAGACAGTGAAAGAGACCATTTAAAATGACATTAACACAGGTTACAAGATACTGGTAAAGAAGAAAAATATATATTTTTTTATTTCCTTTTATTTGCCAACCTGCCCCCCCAGTTATGCACATCTGCCCCCAGGGTTGCCACTCTGCCCCCAGAAATGCCTTATACCCCATGATGTGCCTTTTAACCCTCTATATGCCACTCTGCCTGCCGAAATGTCTTCTACCCTCCTATATGCCACTGTGCCCCATGATATGCCTTTTAATCCCCTATATGCCAGAGTGGCATATAGGGGGTTAAAAGGCATATCATGGGGCACAGTGGCATATAGGGGGTTAAAAGGCATTTCTGGAGGTATATATATATATAACTGCTAACAGCAATCACGCTCCTATCAAGCCAAGGCAGCCAGTACATGCTGGAACCTGGGGATGATAGGAGTGTGAGTACAGCCTCCCTATGCCATGCTACCACCACCACCCCCCTTACACACCCATGCTATCACACACTCATTCACAAACATTTAAATACTCATTCATTCCATTTATCACACATGCTTCACACATTAGTCACAAAAACCCTCCCCCCACCACTGCAGATCTCCCACTCGAAGACTTCTGCAGGGGCCCGGCTGTGCGAGCAACTTCTCTGGCCCCGCCCCCAGAGGAAGGAGGCAGAGTTATGTGACACTCTTCTAGCTTCCTGTTCTCCTGCCGCTGGTAGAAGAGAAGCTGCTCGCGACCACAGCACCGGTAAGCAGCCTGGCCCCAGCGGAGGTCTGATTAGAAGACGACCTCGATTATAAGACGAGGGGTATTTTTCAGAGCATTTGCTCTCGTCTTATAATCGAGCAAATACGGTAATAATAATAAATACCCATCTATCTGGTCTCTCCTTTTATCTGATGCGCTTAA